>PVKB01001140.1:0-484216 GCA_004027205.1 Ctenodactylus gundi | reverse complement strand
TCCACTGGCGCAGCCTGCTCGCCCCTTCCTTATGGGAATTCCTTGGGCATGCAGCAACTGTCCTGAGACTACACACAACACAGAGGCAGGATGCTCTTGGATAATATCTTCCCAGTGATGAACGGGTGGAATCTTCCAGACTGCTGCCTTTTATGGACAAGCTGTCTTCATTTCAAAATGTCCCTTAAGAAGAGCAATCTGTTACACTCTGGCCAACACATTTGGATGGAAATGAAATAACAAAATCTGACCCATACGTCAAACTCTAATACATCTCGGGATTTTGCAAAGGGCGGACAGATGCAGTGGAGGGAGGGGACAGCAGGAACCTGCTGTGTGTGGGAAGATCAGCTCCACAGCTGCCCTTGGTGCATTTCGTAGAAATGAAGGTGCCCATGTCCTCCCCACACATGCGATTCACGTTAGCAAGGATCAGCCAGCGGGCTCAGAAAGAGATCGCTCACAGTCACGATGGAGCATCTTTGCCCCTGGTCCTCAACCTGCTGAAGCGTACATTTTGGGAAGGAAATAGAGCAGAGACAAATTTGCCAGCCATGTGAAAACAGGGAGGGGATACATCTGGCCTCCGAGGTTCCCAACCTGGCTCCTGGCTGCTGTCCTGCTTGTCTGGCTGGGCCTTCAGGGCACCCTCACAGGCAGTGTGGTCCTCAGAATGAGCCCCCCACTCTCTGCCTTGCAGACCCTAGAACGTGAGCTTCTTCCTCCCACAGCAAGTCTCGCAAGTTGTCTTCCGGTGAGTAGATCTCACTTCAAACCAGACCTATGACTTTCC
This sequence comes from Ctenodactylus gundi, assembly GCA_004027205.1. NCBI lineage: Eukaryota > Metazoa > Chordata > Mammalia > Rodentia > Ctenodactylidae > Ctenodactylus > Ctenodactylus gundi. The sequence continues at coordinate 483,423 of PVKB01001140.1, read as the reverse complement.
AGCCCTCCCTGCATTGGGGCTTCTGGTGCCTATTTCCAGTGGGAAGGATAATAACAGAAACGCAAGCACTGATGGAGAGCTTCTTAAACGCCAGGCTCTGAGGTAATCTCTTCACCCGCATCCTAAACAGCTAACTCACAGGAGGAAGGCACAATCACGGCTACTTTACAAATGTGGGCACTGAGGCTAATTTCCCCATCAAAAGCAGCCAATCCACTCTTGATAAGTAAACACTGGACTGGGCCTGGCCCTCGGGGCTCAGGGGAACTTCTATTCTTTTTTTTCTTAATTTTAATTAATTAATTAAAATTAATTATGGTACTAGAGATTAATCCCCAGGCCTTCACACAGAGCTACATCCCAAACTCATTTTTTATTTTTGATTTGGAAATGGGGTCTAGTGAAGATATACATTGCCCCGGAGGGCCTGAATTTGGGATCTTCCTGCCTCAGCTGGGATTATAGGCCTCCCAGAGTCCTGGGATTATAGGCCTGTGCCACTGTGACCAGCAGTCCTTCTCTTCTTGTTGTTCTTTTTTTTCTTTTTTCTGAAACAAGGTCTCACTCTGTAGCCCAGGCTGATCCTGAGCTCACTCTGTAGCCCAGGCTGGCCATGGACTTGGCAATCCTCCTGCCTCAGCCTCCTGAGTGCTGGGATTACTGGCATGCACCACCTCCCCTGGCTTTATGTGGTGCCCGGGAATTGAACTCGAGTACACAAGCGCTTTAACCTTGGAGCCATTCCTCGGCCCCACTCCTTCTACTCTTATTCAGTAAATACTGGTGGAACACACTCCCTAGACCCCAGAGGGTGCTGAGAGCCTGATCCCAGAAGCGAACAGCTTCTGGTCAGCGGCGGAGGCCACCTACTGTGTCTCTCCTGTCTCCCTGGCTCCCACGGCCTGTCCCTCACAGGCCGCCTTCCTCATCCGCTGCTTCCTGGGGAGTGCAGCGCTCTGGCTGTCTTCATCTCTAAGGGGATGGGTGATTTATGTCCTTTTTATTCAGCAAACAGCTTTGTACAGAACGATGGGACTTGCTGAATGTCACCAGGCGGGGCGGGGAGCTGCACAGAATGCTAATGAAGCCTTCCACGCCTGGGCAAGATGGCCTCAGGAGGCTCTTTAGTTGTTTCTGTTTTCTGTAGGGAATGTGGGGAAGGGGCAGAGGGTCCTGGAAGGTTCCAGATGGGTGGCTGGGGTGTAGGAAAAGGCCGAAGCCCCCAGCACCCTGGCTTTACTGTCAGTGCCTCCTCCTGCTTCTGCTTGTCCGGTAGAACGCTGCAGGAGCAGGACCTTCCCCAACGCAAACTAGGCAGCTGTGAACTCGGGAGAGGGGCCTCTTCCTGTGAGGCTGCATCCGTGCGCAGGGGCTGTGCGCCAGGGCTCGGAGCCTGGGGTCTTTGTGGCTGCAGAGAAAGCGCAAGGGCGCAGGCATCACAGGCTCAGCTCTGTTCTCGGCTCTCCCCAGCCCAGGGTGCCGGCAGACGCCTGGGGGGCTCTGGGCTTCCTTTCTGAGCTCCTGTCTCACCTCTCACGCGGACGTCTGGGTCTGTGTTGCCTGAGGCCGTGCGCGCCTGCTTCCACACATATGTCTGTGGATACCCAGCCTAGCCCCATTCTAGGTATGCGGTAAGCTCTTGATGTTTGTCCACGGATTACCAGCTTCTCATTCTCCCCAGCTTGGTTTTGGAGCACGCGGGCCGCTCTGAGATGCTCCGGGAGGATGGTGAACCCTGTCCCCTCCCCGCCTGCTTAGGCCAGGTGATTCTCCATGTAGGAAGCCAGTACACTAAGGGAAGAAGACGCACAGGACGTGGCAGGACCTTCGCAATCACATCGTCCAACTCTCTTATTTTACCAATGAGGAAAACAGACAGACGGGGCACAGTGCCTAGGAGCAGGGCCAGGGTATGCACCCTTCTCCTGTCCCCTGCCCTGTCACTGGACAGGTCCTCGAGGCAGAGTCCTCCTGGCCTACCTGAGCCTGGCCCGCCTCAGCGGCTAGCGCAGATCAGGCTCACCTCTTCCCGAACAGGCTGCTGGTCTGAGTCAGCTGCCTTCCGCCCCCACACTCCCTCCCTCCTGCCAGCTCCTGGCTGCCTCGCTCCCCCACACTGTCTCCCAGGGAGGAGAGCAATTACTTTTCCTTGCGCTGCTTAGCATGACCTGGCTGGCAAAAAAAAAAAAGACAAAAATACCCCCCAAAACCTCTGCGTTCCCCACACTCCAGATCAATCCAGGGACGGGCCACCAGGGGGGACTGTGGCGGAAGCCCCCCTCCCCCTCCCCCAGCTGCCTAGGATTGAAATGGGAAGGGTCGAAGGCACTCAGGAGGTCACAGATGAGCCAATCGAGGGGCAGGAGTCAGATGAAGAAAACACAGTGGATCTCTCCTACCCCTGCAGAGATGCCGGGGTCTTGCGTCATTTCCTGTGGGCATCCCCGCAGGGCACCCCATGGAGCAGGGTGGCTGAGAAGGGCCAGAGGAGCTGAGAGGAGGAGGAAAGGAAGTGTGGAGCATTTGTCAGTTCGCACTCAGCACATCCCGCAGCTCCAGGAGTCAGACGCAGGAACTTGGCTCCGCCAGCCCAGTGCACTCCAGGGATTTTGACATCTCCCCACAGCTCTCAGCCCTGCTTCCTCCTTCCTGCATTCAGACAACCAGGCCGCAGCGAACCCAGGAACGTGACAGGTCTGCCCTCTGGAGGGCTCAGTTCCCTGAGATCATGAGCCATGCCTGCATGCCACCATCCTCCCACCACCTGGGATGCCCAGCTCCGCTCTCCAAGGACACCTCCTCCACTTCACTGGTGCTGACTTGCCCATGCCATGACTGCGCAAAGCCAGCCTCATGGATAGGAGCCCTATCTCTAAGCTCCACCCAACAGCAGGTGGCTTCCCAGGCTTCCTACCCTAGCAGAAGGGGCTGCGGTCCCCTCCCAACAGGCCCTTGCTGTGCCAGGGGCAGTTACAAGAGAGACAGGTTTTCCCAGGACCGTGGGGAAATACTTCTGTGGTTTGCTCCCAGATAGGAAGAGGGGAAAGAAATAATTACCCAGAGGAAATGACGCAAGAGCCCAGCATCTATCCAGAGGTAGAGGGAGAGACAGATTGTTTTTCTTCTTCTGACTCCTGGCCCTGATTTGGCTCATCTGTGACCTTCCACGTGCCTTCACCCCTTGCCATTTCACTCCCAGGGGACCCTGCATCTCTGCCCTGGAGGCAGGAGCAGTGGGGATTCTGCCACAGGCTCTGACGTTTTCTTCTGTGACCCTCACAAGGAGGAAGTGAGCTTACTGGGTCAAGTGGGCACGCTGGGAGTGACAGTCTCAGCCAGAGGAGGTCTGCAGGGAAAGCCGCCTCACCCTCCGAGCGTGAAGACAGCCTGCCGGTCCAGCCTGTCAAAGCTGAGACCTGGCAAAGGCAAGTCCCATCATCCCCACTCCATACCTTCTTATCGGACTAAAGTGAATTTCTCTGTTGCAATCTGCTGATCAGTTTATGGGAGCACAGTGCTTTCTTGCTCCAAGAACCTACAATACAGCCCTTTCTTTTTTCTTCTTCTTCATGTTTTGCTTCAATATGAAAATATGCCTGAGGAGCGGGGACAGGAGAGAGTGGACTGCGAGAACTGGCCCCTTCGGCAGAGATGGGCCTGACACGGACAGATTCCTCTTATTTTTTTGACCTCTGCTCTTGTCCAGGCTGGCGGCAGGGACGGAGGACTTTTGGTCTCCTTTAATAGAAAGTCTCCCTGGTGATTCAAAGGGCTCCTGGCCAAGGCTCAATGAATGACCCCGATTGGCTAACGACACGTCACTATGCCCCGTCCCCTCTGGCAGCCAATCAGAAAACCGCCAGGAGTGGCGGCCTTCCTTGGAGCAGGAAATCCCTGAGACTTCCTGAGGTCGGGGCCGAGGCCCCAGGGAGCCTGGGCGGGTAGGGCGCGAAGGAAGGAGCGTGGGGCACCCGGAGCGTGGGGCACTCACTCTAACACGTCGCGGTTGAACTGCTTCTTGCTGTTGCCCAAGAACTCTCCGACCATCTGGCGGCTGAGGCCCTTTCGCTGGAGGAGGAAATGCGCCACACCGATGGGAGTGTCGGGAATGAAGCCACGCGAGATCAGGAACTGGATACCCTTGTCCGGGTTTCTGGGGAGAGGTTTGCATGGGGGAGATGTAGTAAAGTGTGAATCAAGACCGTGTGAAACCTCTGTCCTCCGAGTCTTCCAGCCCGTGAAATCTATACCAGCTCCTGGAGGTCCTTGGAAACTGAGCTCCCAGGACTTGCCCCTGGACGCACATCTCACCCGAACTGCTCTACACAGAGGATGGGTGTGGGGCTGGAAGACTGGAGGAGGGGGTCCCCGCACAGCAAAGAGAAATCCAAAGCACGCACAAGAGTTGCATCAGTCCCCCGCTCCCCTCTTTGCCCCTGCTACCTCCATAGGCCTCATCCTGACTTCCCGAGATCGGCCAAGGTGACCCTATCCATGTTTGCGTCCTGAGGTCACATTTGGGCACCCACCCTGTAGTGTAAAGAGAGTGTGAGGGAAATGGCGGTGAGCTGTCCCACCAGGCACCCTCCTCCATCAGCACAGAGGGCACAGCAGCCTGCTGTCCCATGCCCTCTTCTCAGGCGAGTCTTTCTGAGTGGGTGTGGGGGCTGAGTCCCAAGGAAGCTGCACACATCTGCAAACCCGTGTTGTGTCTTAAGGGCTCTGGAGAAAGTAGGTGCAGAGGTTGAGCATGTGCATCTAGAAGCCTTTGTAGCCCTTTGACATTTTAGGGACAACCAAGTGTGTGACCATTTCTCCAGCAATTCACATTTACCGTATTTTATAAAAGCCTCAGGCTACAGCACATGGGGCAGCAGACGCCGAGCGGGTCCTTTCCTAAGGGGTACTCTCAGCAGCACTGTCTTCAGGGCTGCGGGCGTCCGTTGGAGTTTTTGTGTGTTTATGTAGAAGGCGTGCTGTGGATTTGGGAGTGAGGTTGGGGAGGGGCTGTGCTCACCAGGCAGCACCCTGACACGGAAAAAGAGCCGTGAGTTTGGAGTGAGAGAGCTGTGGCTTCACCTCGGTCCACTTTGTCCTTGTAGCATGACAGGGTGTGACTTGCCTCCCTCACGTGAGCCTGTTTCCTGTCCTCTAGAATGACGCAACGCCTCGCCCTAGCGGACCACAGATGTGTTATGTCAGGGGAGCTGTGAACAGCAGCGTGGGTCTGGAGGCCAGGGGCGGTGTCTTTCTGGTCTTTCTGGTCCCAGGGCCTGGCACTCAACAAGTAACAGTTGAATGACTAAGAGAGCACACGTAAGCAGGAACGATGTGGCCCGTGGGCCCAGAGCTACGAGGAAAGGGCTAAGTGGAGGGTGGTGAGTGAGATGTCCAAGGGGTGTTTCCATTCGTATCTACTCCTGTGCTTGACGCTGGCTGGGTGCTTTTTGGCTGCAAAGAAAGTCTCTAAATTATGGCCGGCATTCTTCCATGCCTGCCCTCCTGATCTTCATCTCCTGCCTCTGCTGGCTTCACACCCTCGTCCCTGTCTCTCCCTCTTCAGCCCTTTTTCACTCCTGTGCCTGCGAACACTGTCCATATTGCCTCTCCTCTCTCCTTCCCTGCCTCTCGTGTGGCCAGTCCCAGGAAATACGCCGTTTCCTTCACTTCGTCTGTGCATGAGCGATTCCTGCTCTGTCGTCATAACTGCCCGTGCTGCTGCTATTCTCGCCACCCCGTGTTTTCTTTTGGCTCGTCTCACTTTTCAAACCTTCATTTTATCTTAAATAGTAGTAGTTGTGAAAACCTGTGTTTGGTGTGTTGTTTTTACTCTAATCATTCTTAAATCCTTAAGTAAAAATAAACCAAGTACTTCCTAAATGTTTCAGGGGTCAGGCATGGCAGGAATGTGCCTGAGGGGACCTGGCGCCCTGTAGGGCACAGAGGAGTGCCTGAGGGGACCTGGCGCCCTGTGGGGCACAGAGAAGGACTCCTTCACTTGTCAAGGCAAGGCCCCCTTCGGCCCCCTTCGGCCCCCTTCCCTCTGCCCTCCCCAGGACTCCAGAGCCCAGGACCGAAGCTCACTCACATGTTGAAGAGGTTGAGGCCGATGCGGTATAGCCGCTTGCGCAGGGTGTCGGTGGAGAGTGTGGGGGACCTGCAGCTGGCTGGGTTCTCGCAGTGGTAGCGGGGCAGGCTCAGGATCATGGCCTGCAGAGCCTCCTTGGATGCCGAGGCCGACACCTCGGAGCCGGACTTGACCGACTTGGTGGACGTGCTGCTGCTGCTCAGCAACTCCGAGCTGTCACCTGCCTCGGCCGCTGCCCCTTTCCCTGCCTCCTCTGTCTCCTCCTCTTCTTCCTCCAGCTCAGTGGTGGTGGCCACGGCCTCTTCCACCACCGCCTCCGTGGCCACTGGCTGGCGGGTGCCTTGGGCCGGGCTGGCCACTGCCTCTGTGCATGTGTCCTGGGCAGGTGTGTCCTCCTGACCCACAGAGGTGGCCTCGGGGGCCTCTGGCCTCGGGGCCTCACTTGGCTCAGCCTGGGCAACCACCGGCTCCGCTGTGGTGGAGGTGGGCTGCACGCCCAGGCAGTTGGCTACGGACAGAGCCGTGGAGGAAGAGACAGAGATGTTCTGGTTGGCGATCTGCACCGTGACGTCCCGGAAAGCCATCATGAGGGTGCCACTGGGGCCCGGGGAAAGGCCTGCAGCCTCTGCAGCAGCCTCATCTCCAGAGCTGGAGGCAGCGCTCTGGGGCTCCTGTACCTCAGCCTCCAGGCCAGGCTGGGCTGCACCTGCGTGCAGGGCCTGGTGGATCTGGTAAGCGCCGCCCTCCTGCAGGGAGCACATGGTCTTGAGGCTCCAGGTGCTGAGGGCGTCATCGATGGACTTGGCCAGGGACTGCACCTGCTCAGTGAAGGAGTCCTCTAGCTCGGTGAGCGTGCCAGCAAAGGTGGGCGGCAGGGAGGGCGAGCGCACCAGCGGCAGCCCCACCAGCCCGTAGCCCTCCATGAGCGCCTTTTCGGCCGCCAGGCTTTCAGCTGTGGGTGCCCGCACCTTGCGCAGAGAGATCCGCCGAGGCAGGCGGCTCTCCAGGAGCGAGTTGCGGATCTTCTCGAAGTTCTTGCTGAGCTGGTACTGGCGGAAGGCAGTCTGGATGGTGCAGGCAGCGCGCCGGGATACCAGGTGGCCCCCGTACTTGTGTTCTAGCATTTCAATCTGCGGTAAGGACAGAGGAGGAGGGCTACGTGAGGGAAGGGTGTCACAGGCGCCGTGGTGAGGATCTGTCCGTGCCAGGAGCTGCCTGGCCCGGCTCTGGGAGGTGCCGAGATCCCAGGCCCTCTGCAAGACTGCTAGAGGCACAGGGTGGGGAGCTCCATGAGCGGCGATGGCCCAGGGGGCTGTGCGGAAGCATGGCTGCTAGTACTCATGGAGGGCGCATAAGGAAGTATTTACAGGTGAAATGCATGGGTTTGATGTGCTGAATGTGCATGAAGATACTGTAAATTTGCACTGGAAGATTTAATATGATGTTAATACAAATATGAACAAAAATGGCTAGAGCTCAGCCATGTGGACGTTTATTCCACTATTGTTTCTGCTTTGGTATACACTTAATAAACAAGCCGGGCCCGGCAGCACAGGCCTATAATCCCAGCACTCTGGGAAGGTGAGGCAGAAAGATCACAAGCTCAAGCCCAGCCTGGGCAACTTGGGAATTTAGTGAGACCATGTCTCAAAATTAAAAAAGAAAAAATGATGATCTGGGGGTGTAGCTCATTGTGAAGCCCCTAGGCTCGATCCCAGTAACAAAGCAAACGAGCAAACAAACAAAAAAACCCCCAAACCCCAACAATGAAATATTAAATGGACATGCTCCAAAAACCCTCCAAAACCAAAGCAACTCCTGCTATTCCTCCCCCCCCACCCCTTTAGCACCCCAGTGCACTGAGGTCCTTCCCTTTCCCTGGGAGCATCATAAACGTTGGTTGGGGTCCAGGGTTGAGTATCTCTGCCCTCACTGTACCAGCCCCTATGGATTTACGGGCTGGCACATGGTAGGTACTCAATAAATATGAACTGAATTAAAAGTTGCACAGACTCTCAAGTGTGGGAGCTCCTCCAGACCACCATGACCAACAGTTCTGTGATCCAAGTCGCCTGTGTTCTTCACAGTGGGTGCTGTCCAGCTGGGTCAGGATGAGGCTGGTGGAGTGGGGATCCCCGGGGGCACATCTGGCGCTGGGGGAACCTCTGACCCCACGTTCAGAGTCTTTGCTCCCTTCTTCTTAGCTCTTACCCCCATCTGGTCTTTTCTCTGCTTCTGTTACTTTGTTCTTGCTTTCTCCCCTCTATCAAAACCTCCCAGGAAAGGACTAGAAAGCTATTCCCCGTGAGATCAAATGGCCATTATCATTTAATCAGGTCCCACATCCAGTGAGATGCAGGACAAGGCTTATAGTAAGGGGAGGGGCGTGGCTGGCGGGTGGTCCTTGAAGAAGTCTGGGAGTGAGGAAGTGTTCCTGGTGCGAGATAATGTCCTACTCACAGCTGTCCTACAGTGCTACACACTGCTTCATTCCTGAACATTCTGCAATTAGGAGAGATGGGCTGAGCCTCCTTGCTTATAGCAGGAACATCACCACTCCTATGCCCCCAGGGATCATGGATGGGGCAGGTTTAGGGAAGAAGACTAAGCTCATTTCTCAGTACTCCACTGCAGCCTGCTTCTGTTCCATTTGACCAGCACAGCTGGGGTGACTGCCTCCCCACAGCCCTTATGATGCCCTCTGTTCTCTCCCTGCAAGAAGAACGGCCCACAGTGGACCAGTAGAGGTACCCTCAAAACCTAGAAGGCCTCAGAGACACAACCCTAATCCTCAAGAGCAATCCCAGGTGGTGAAAATGCTCACTGCTTGCCTCCGTCTCTTCCAGCCTTGCCATTTGGTGCCTCTCCCATCCCCTTGCCTCGGGACAATAGGCTGTCCCCCTACACTGCCCAATCCAGCCCTGCTGTCCAGGAGTAGGTGGAAGCTTATCCAAATGAAGGTGTAAGTGGTCCATAAATACTCCTACATGACTCTCCTCTGAAGTAGTTGCATTTCACGAGGTACCAAGGTCTGAGGAAGCATAAGGGAGCTCTATCATGGATGTTACAATCCTTGACCTTGTAGTGTATGCATCCTTAAGGTACTCTTAAAAATTATACCAGGATGGGACTGGGGCTATAGATCAGGGGGAAGAGGACTTGCTTGGAATCTGTGAGAGCCTGGTTTCTATCCCAGCCTATGAAACACAATCCCACCATCACCAGCACCACCAAGAAAACATGCCAGGTATGTTGGCTATCTATTGCTGTGTAACAAATTACCAAAATCGTAGTTGCTCTTAAACAGCACTTACTTATTTTCTCATAGCACTGTAAATTAGCAGTCTGGGCACAACTCATCTGGGTTCTCTGGTTGGTAAGTCACCAGGCTGAACCTAAGGTGTCATCAGGGGCTGAGATTCATCGAAGGCTTGGGGACTTCTTTCAAGATTGCTGCCAGCGGAATTCAGTTCCTGAGGCTGTAGGCCTCGCTCCCAGAATTCTCCTGCTCCACACACAGTAGCTTGCGCCTTCAAGGCCCATAGGTGCATCTCTGTGAGGCTTCCCCTTCTTGTAAAGCGTGTACCTGATTAGTAGACCTAATCACCTGGGTGACCTGCTCACCTGGGTAATCTTTCTTTTGGTTAACTCAAAATCAGCTGATCAGAAATTTCTGTCTGATTCATTGGAAACTCATGTTGGATATACCATCTCACTGACCCGTCATATTCATTAGTCCCCCCTGGCTTTAGTGAGGGGGGCTTACACAGGATGTGCGCACCACCAGTGAATCTTGGGGCTACCATGGAAGCTAACCTACCCTCCCAAAGGGACAAGTGCCTATTTGGTCTTTGTTGAAGTAAGACCTCATGCACCCAGAAGAAACAGGGTATCCATCTGCCTCTAGGCCTTCTGTTCCTGCTCTTGCAGAACTCATGCTAGAAGGAAGACAGCTCTGCAGCCTAGCTCATTTTCCCTGCTGAACCCACCATGTGTCCTGAGGCTAGAATGGAGAATCAGCCGTGGCTCAAGCAAGAATGTCCTCTGGGGGTAAGCACAGAAAGGAAAGGGAGCTCATTCTTAAGCTACCTCCTTCCCTTCCATTTTCTACCACCCTTTTACCCTCCCCTCCTCAAGTACCATGAGACCCAACGCCAGGCCCAGGCTTTACTCTCTTGCCCACTTGCTACTAGTCCTTCGGGTGAAATCCAGGCCCAAGAACATTCTCTTCAGGTTATGAGATGCTACTGGTAGCTGACAGAAAATACACAACTCACTGCTTGTGAGTGTCCAATGCAGCAAAGGGTCTATTCCCCTGGCACAGTGCCACCTGCCAAGGCAGAAGACTGGCCCATACAACCTGAGGAGGCCCCTTCTGCTGGACAATGACTGTATTTCACCTAAGCAGAGAGAAAAATCTTGATTTAAATTTTTGCATCTGTTCACCAAATCCTCCTTACCTTCAAGTCTTATATTGTGGTTTGGATCTGGAATGTCCCCCCAAAATCTCATGTATTTGAATGTTATAGACTGTCTATGGAACCATGTGCTGTTGGGAGATTGGGATCTAGTGTGGACAGGGGGGATTAAAGGCATGTAAATTGAATCATTGGCATGTAAGTTGAATTATAGGCGTAGAGAGGGGGTTTACCACACCTTCCACACCTGGATCCAGAAGGGGCTGATCACTGGGCTGAGATCTGGAAGGATACATAAGCTGCTTCCTGCCTTCCTTGAAGGACTAATCTCAACTAGTCTCAACTTGCCTTGACTTGCCTTCCTGATATGGTGTTGTGAGAAGCTGCCTCCACCTCTGTCTCTGCCATGTACTTCTATTGCTGCCGGCCACCCCTGAATGGACTGTGACCTTCTGAAACTGTGACCTAAAATAAACCTTTCCTCCCCTAAATATGTGGATGTCCGGTATTGAGTCACAGCAATGAAAAAGTAGCTAAGACAGAAATTGGTACCAGAGAAGTGGGGTCCTTGCTGTACTTTACCTGACCATGTGCCTTGGAAACCTTTGGAAATGGTTTGCAGGAGGAATTTGGAAAGGTTTGAGGATGAAAGTTGGAGAAGCCTTTGAGTGCTCTGAACCAAGCTTGATGGGAGACTCTGGTCAGAGCTCAGAAGACCAGAATGCTGATAGAAGTGTGGACTGGAAAGGCCCAGCTCAAGAAGTTTCAGATGGGAAGGAGGACTGTATTAGCAAGTGGCCTAAAAACCACAAGTGCTACGCTCTGGCAGAATGTTTGTTGGCATTTTACCCTTGTCCAAAGACTGCCTAAAATTGAGATTAAGGGCAGTGGACTGCTTACTCTGGTGGAGGAAATCTCAAGGCAAAATGATATTCAAACTACGCATGGCTACTGTTTGTGGCTTTTAGCCATCTCCATGGTGAAAGACAGCAGACAATGGCAGAGATAACAGACGTAAAAAGCTTTCAGTCTGGAGTGAAAAAGCTTGTGGTTGTTCAAGAGACTAACATTAAACAGAAGCTAAGAACTTAGAACCAGGTCTGTAAGAAAGAGGCCTTCATGGTGTCTCAGGAAGCAGCAAGATCCCACCCTTTATCAATTAAAGGGTGCAAAGGCAAAAAGATCTTCTTGTGTGAGGAGTGCCCCAGGACTCCCTGTAGGGCTGAAGAGGGAAGTGTTTCCTAGAGTTCAACTCCCTGGAGTTCAGCAATCCAGACACTTAGAAGCTGCTGCAGCCATGGCAAAAGGGGGCCAGACTACTGCTCAAGCCAGTGGCGGATCTTGGAGATGTCCATGTGGTCCTGGCTTTACAAGCTTGCAGAGCCCAAGAGTTGTGGGTTCATGGAGGCTTCCACCTAGATTTCAGAGGAAGGCCTTGGAGGCCAAGCAGTGTGCCGCTGGGAGGGCAGTGTGTGAAGTTGTGAAGGAGAAGCCTAAGACAATGGAGAGCCCGAAAATTTGAAGAAGCCAGGAGCATGATTGTCAGCTGAGAAACACAGCAGGCCATGAGTGGATCCAGCCCACAGAACAGAAGATGGAGGTTGCAGCCAGCAGCAAGGCCACAGGGGTGGAACCACCCAAGCCCCTTGGAGTTCATGCCTCATCAGAATTTACCCCAGCTGCCGGACATGGAGCTGCAGGATTTAACCCTTGCCCTACTGGGTTTAGGAATTGTTTTGGTCCTATTGCCTTTTATCCCCTTATTCCTCCCTTTTGGAATGGAAATGTTTACCCTGTGTTGGAAGTGCTTAACTCTTGGTTTGAACAGGAACTCACAGCTAAAAGTTAGTCTTACATCTCAGAGGAGATTATGGACTTGGAGTTTCTTTAGCAGTGCTGAAACCGTTAAGACCTTGGTGACTCTTGGAGAAGGACTACCTGCTTTTTGCATGGGGAGAAGGACACGAGCCTTTTGGGGGCCAGAGGTGGAATGTTGTGGTTTCGATCTGGAGTGTCCCCCAAAAGTCTCATGTATTTGAATGTTATAGATTGTCTATGGAACCATGTGCTGTTGGGAGATTGGATCTAGTGTGTGGGAGGGTGGATTACAGGAATGTAAATTGTATTATTGGTGTTTAAGCTGGATTATAGGTGGTGTGTACTGGGGGGTTGCCACACCTTCCACACCTGGAATCTCCAGGAGGGGCTGATCACTGGGAGGAAACCTGGAAGGATACATAAGCTGCATCCTGCCTTTGGCTAGTCTCAACCAGTCACAACTTGCCTTCCTGTTTGTGATGTCGTGAGAAGCTGCTTCCACCTCTGCCTCTGCCGCTTCTGTACTTCCATTGCTGCCGGCTGCCTCTGAATGGACTGTGACCTTCTGAAACTGTGAGCTAAAATATCTTTCCTCCCCTAAATTTGTGGATGTTGAGTATTGAGTCACAGCAATGAAAAAGTAACTTAAGACACCTCATGAAGACATTTTGCCGGCCTCAGTCATTGCTTTGTCCCAGTGTTGGGATGGTACCCAGCAAGCAACAGGCATTCCATAAATCTGTACTGAATATGTCAAAGAGTTAATTACAAAGTTGTATTTGTGACTTTCAAAACTCTCACCCCTCTCATAGCCTCCCTGGGCACATTTGGACAGCTGGCAATTAACAACTAAGTAAGAGGGGAAACATCCTAGACAGAGCCTTTATCCTGCTCCTAAACATGTTCCACAGGTGATATCTTCTCATGTCTCATCTGCCTTTCCTCAAGGAAGTAACTGGGGCCTGTCTCTCCGCCTGATGGCCTGCCTTCCATCCTCCCCTGCACAAGTTTATAGTGCACCAGATCCATTGCCTGCTCCCCCTACACACATGAGCCCTTCCTGCTGGAATGCCTGTTTGGCTCCCAGCCTCAGTGTCCCCCAGCCTCTTCCTACGTGTATGCACGGTCCCCTTTAATCAGGTCTTATCTCAAATGAGCCTCTTCCAGGAGGCTCCTCGACCCCCTCACCAGACAGGACTCCTGCCCCCTCACCAGACAGGACTGCTGCCTCAGGCCCCAGCACAGATGGTCCTCTGTCTATTCATTCGTCCAGCCATCCCTGCCCACCTTCCCAGACATCAGTAGAGCACAGGTACTCACAGCGTCCTGCGCCTCATCGCCCACGGGGATGGCCTGCACAGCCAGCTCTAAGCACTGCAGGGAGCAGTGTCGGACCCTGGCGAAGGCTCATCACCTCTTGCTCCAGCCCATTTAGCACAGCCACCCCCTGATCCCGCCTGGGCCTGCACAGTCCCACCCACCCACCTCGATTTCCTCCTGTCCTTGGCAGCCCACCCTCAATGCTTACCGCCCCCTTCCTGCTCAGACTGTCCCCTGAGGCTAGGCCACATCATCCACCTCCGCATCCCTCATGCCAGCTCTCCGGCAGATCTGTGTTGGGCTTAGGAAATGTTTGTGGAGTTGAACTAATCTGAACTCTCTCCCTTGGCCCAGGGGAAATAAAAACCCAGTCTCTTCCAGATCTCAGCTTGGAGCCAAGTAAATACTCCATTCCTCCTCCCCTCACTGTCTCCCGCCCTTTTCATAGGACTAGACTGAGGAGCACCCCAGGTCAGCTCCACACACCCCCTCTTCAGCCAGGCACTCCTGCACCGATGGTTTTGCTCTCGCTCTTTTTCCAGTACTGGGGATTGATCTTGGGGCCTTCACTCTGAGCTACATCTCTAGACCCTTTTTTATTGACAGGCTCTCACTAAGTTGCTAAGTTGTCCAGCCTGGGCTGTAACTTGTGATCCTCCTTCCTCAGCCTCCCAAACTACTGAGGTTATGGGCCTGTACTACTTGACCTGGCCCTAATTCTATTCTTAACCAGGGCCATATCAGAGAGCCAAGAGGTAGAGGTGGGGGTAGACCAGGAGCAGCCTCACTCCATTCCCCTCAGCCCACAAACCGTAGGTAGTTGTGGCCTCGCCTGCTCCCAAGAGAGCAATGTCTCAGATTCTGCCAGAGCCAGTGTGTGTGTATGGGGTGTCTCTAATGAGATTCAGTATTAATTAGAATATGCTTCCCTTCGCAGGGTGCTGGGGCAGCTGAGCCTGCCAAGTGCAGCTGTGTCGGGGTAGGACTGAGGGCAACTGGCCGGGGAGGCACAGCGCTGAGTGCTGTGGGCTGTTGTGAGAGGCTGGAGCGTGACCAGGGGCTTCCTCTGACCCAAGAGCTCTCAACTGAGGACACTGAATCCTCATGCATCACGAGTGTCCAGTATTTGGCCTGAGGGCAGGACAGAGTCAAGGGGAAGGGACAGGACTTTAGGGGTGTTTAGGAGCTTACAGAGGGCAGATCTATGACCTCCCAGAACAGACTGTATCTTCTTGTACCCAACTCCTGGCCCACCATCTGAAGCACAGCTAGTACTCAGCAGTGTAGTACACTCTGCTGCACTCAGGGACAGGGGTAGTACTCAGGCAAGTGTGAGGGCGCCCAGGGCTGAGCAGGCACCAAGGCTACAGAGCCCCACAGGCAAAGCCACTCTGAAACCCAGTTTGGGCTGCCGGCCCTAGTCAGGGCTCCTGAGACCGTGCACCACTCGCACCACCAGCACCCGTTAGAGAGACGGCAGCTATGGGGGCGGTTGCTGGGCTACGTCATGGATGGTGGAGTCCACATCTTGGCAGCGCTGCGTCAGTCTTCCTGCTCCTGAAGTGAGGACAGGAATGGCGTCTGCCTCACAGGGACAGTGCACAGATGTGTGAGACAATGTACGGCGCACATCCATGTCCAGCCCGGGCTCGTTTAGCACCAGCTGATTCTGCTTGCATGTGAGTGCCACCACAGGCATAAGAGCTCCCTGAGGACTGGGTATGTGCCTCTGCCACGACGGTGTCACCAGGCTGAGACACGGCCCAATGCAGAGCCACGGTGGAATGCCATTCCTTGGAGCTGAGTGGGGGACAAGCCTGTGCTTTTACCACCTTCTCTGCAGGCTGCTTCTCAGTGCCCACCGCACTTGCCTTCAAAGTGGGAAGGATCCTAGAGACACTCTGCTATAACTCTTTGGTTTGCAAATAGAAAACTGAGGCTCAGAGAGGGAACGTGACTTCCAGGTATAGCTGGTCCTTGCTCCTTGGAAAGGAAGCCCACGGACAGGCTGAGCCTGAGGCTTGCACACAAGCACAGGGACTCTGTCAAGAGAGTGGCTGCTCTCCAGGGCAATGTGGACTTGGGGTACAGGGCCTGGATGCTGCTGAGCACAACTCTACACTCCCAGGACTGGCCAGCACAGACAGCTCGGCCACAGAGACAGCCACGATGGCCTGTTCAGCAATGTCAGAGAACAGGAAGCAACCTTCTCTCTCCAGAGCTCTGTGTGTCCTCATCACAACCACTTTCCTCAAGAGACCGCCAAAGGGCCCAGTATGCTTCCTCCCTAGGCTGTAACACCAAGGATCCCCGTGAGAGGGAGGAGGGGGCAGAGGAGGACAGAGCGGTGCAGAAGGACCACGTGCTGTGGAGGGAGGCATGTACCCAGTGCACCCACATGGGCTCACAGGGAGCATTTCCTAAGCTCCAGGGGCTGTGCTGATGCAGGATGGTGATGGGCACGGGCCGAGGAACACTGCTTGCTCCTCACGTGACTCTGAAGCAAGTGGCACCCTGGGGTTGTTTAGCACAGTCTGCTCAACTCTGCCACAGCCCTGCAACACCTGGCCCCCGTCGCCATGAGTGGGATAGCTACCAGAGAGCACAGAAGAAGACACTCAGTAAAAGCCCAAGCCCAAGCCCAGGGATGCCAGAGCCATGACCTCAGCGTGGGGGCAACCACACAGGTGCAGGATGGAGAGTGGGCAGGGAGTGTCCTTCACACCCACACAAAAGCCCAGAGGCGAAGCGTGGCTGGGTCCTTCAAGGAGGACAACAGGTGTGGCTGGGACCGTAGGCTGGGGTTGGTCTGTGCTCTGTGGCATGCAATGGGAATCACGCATGGTTGTCACACCAGGGAAATGTGTGATGGAGTGTGCACTTTGCAGAGATGTCTCAGTTGCACTGTGAACGTGGGGATGGTTTTGGAGGAGGCCTTGCTGCAGCTAGGGAGCCAGTAGGTGGTTTTCCCAGAGGTGTAGGCAAGAGGCCAGAATGGCCATGAGAGAGGTGCCAAGGGAAACACTGGCCTGGCTGAGCCAAGAAAGACTGAGGAGATGACAACTGTCCAGACCCTTCCACACTACGGGCCGCAGGATTCCGAGGGCCAAAGGACCACACTGTCAGAACACTAAACCCTGGGTCTCAAGGGGACAGGCAGCTAGTGAGGCCCGAGAGCCGCTCCACGCCCATCCCATCCTACTTCGTCACCCCACCCTCTTTTCATCCTTTGAGCTCCGTGTCTGGCCCTGTGCTGGGTGCTGGGGCACAGTGATGAATCAATCACACGTCCTTCCTGCAAAGAGGAGCCGTGTCCCCAGGAAAGGCTAATGCAAGGCTGAAGGGCTGCGAGCAACACCCCCGAGTGTCCAGCGCAGGCTTGGCAGGCAGGGGAGGCTGCCAGAGAGAAGTGTCAAGCACGGCATGAGTCCAAGGGCAGGAGTGCGGAAACGACTGGAACTTCAGAGATTGGGTGATGGGAACACAGTGAAAAGCCCCAAAGCAATCAGTGAGCTCACTAAGGCCCAGAGAAATTAAGCAGCTCGCCCATGGTTACACAACTCATTGGCAGAGAGAGATAGGAATAGAGTTCAGTTATCAACGTGTGCTATGTTTTTAATAACTTTTTTGCTCTAGCCCCTCCATCCCTTTTTGCTTTCTTCCTCGCACCCCCAAGCCTACGCTTGGTCTAGAAATAAACACAAGCCAGGGGAGATAAGCTGTTCCCCAAGGCTGGTTTACCTGGTACCAGGGCCCGAATCACTGACCAGCCCTCACCATTCCTGACCCAATCCTACTGGCTTAACATGAAAATTCAGTATGATCATATCTACTATAAAAATCTACAGAACCAACCAGAAGAATACTTCACAGCTCTCCATGTTCTACCCAGCCAATCTGGGGACTGGAGGGATATTTCAGTGGCTACAGCATTTGCCTAGCAAGGGCAAGGCCCTAAATCCAACTCTCTAGCACCATGTAAGCCAGGCATGGCAGTACACAATTGCAATTCTAACACTCGGAGGCTGAGACAGGAGGATGACCATGTGTTTGAGGCCAGCCTGGGCTACATACCAACTTGAGGATGAGCTTAAACAACAGAGAAAGACTCTATCTCCAAAAATAAATAAAATAAAGTAAAATAAAAAGAATTAAACTAATCTCTTGCTTGAGCCAAAACACAAGTTTTCTTTGATGCTATTGGCTGGATACTCCTTCAACAGAGCTGCAATCTCTTTCGATGACAGCTAGGAAGCATTTTATTCCTTCCTGGTGTCTTATTGCTTTGTTACTTCACATATATGAGAGTGACTAAAAAACAATACTCCAGATAGGTGCAGGGGCACACACCAGCAATCTTAGCTACTTGGGAGGTTGAGGCAGGAGGACTGAAAGTTTGAGGGCAATTTAATGAGACCTTGTCTCAAGATATAAAATAAAATAAGTGACTGGGAATGAAGCTCTGTGCTCCCTGCTCAGTACAGAGCACAACAAAGCAAAACAAACACACTCAATAAACTGGTACTATGTCCAAGATGATCTAAATGCTGAGGAAAGAATATGAAAATGAATAGGAGATGGTCTCTGTTGTCAAGGAGCAGAGAGGTATGTGGAATTGCAAGGGCTCTGTCACATGGGCCGACTCTCCCCCAGGACACACTGTCACGTTCCTGACAGATTATCGTCCAATAATGGAGAACTCACCTCTTGCCAACACTATGTTCTCTATTTTCAGTTATTAAATGAACTAAGATCTACCCTCCTAGGACTTCCACATATCAATACCACATTTTTGTGCCTTGAGTGATAAAAAGTACATTGAATTACTTCTCACATCCCAGCCCTTTGTACTGAAAACATTTTCCTGCCTATATTGCCTTGACACGACCCCAGCCCATTCTTTCCTCCTTCAAGAGCTCTGCGCCCTCATTTCACCTTTCTCAATGGAGTGGCCAGCACCAGGCACACAGTCCTGGCCGGCAGTGAGTGTGGGGCTACTGGCCGGCAGCTCCCTTGCTCTGGGGCTTTGTCACCGCCTGCGAGGGCTGCTTCAGGCTGTATTCACAGCCTAGGGTTGCCTGGAGCCCGCGGTCAGCCAATGCCTAAGGCCTTTCTCTCAGGACCGACCTGTCCACCCAACATTAGTGCTGTGGGTTTCTCAAAGGTATGCCCAGGACTTTAGATTTCTTCCTATTTAATTTGACTTTTCTTTTAAACCATCTTTCTGACCTGACATTTTTTTTTTTAATTTTCGGATTCTATATTCAAGGTACTAACTGTCCTTCCACTTTACATCATCAAAATGTTTGGAAAATTGAACTTTCATGCCTTTATTCAGTATCTTATTCACATGGTTGAACTGGACAGGACCAAGGACAGCATCCTACTTGCTTGCCCAGGAATTGGCACGGATAGAAAAAATCAGTGTTTTGGGGGGTTTGTTTGCAAATTTTGTTTGAGAACAACCCTTGTGACTCTGCCATCATTGAATCTTTCTATTCCTGTTTTGTTCACACAGAAATCATGGGAGATTTTGTCAAAGCACTTGAGTGGAATTCAGATGAACTGCCTTCCCTGATCCAGGACAACACAGTGGTGTCAGCGCCCAGAGCAAGCAGTGAGGTGTGTGCGGTTGCTCTGCCCCCAGCTTACTACTGGCTTCCCTCCCTTGTCCACAGGGCCGCAGAATGGATAACCGGAACCTATGCATGCTAGAGCCAGAGGCATCTGGGAAGGGGGTCGGGGTGGAGACTCAAGGTCTAATTCCCAATTGTGCTGCTGGAGAAAGCAACTCTGAGTTCTTAGTGGGTGTTCCCAAGGTCACAGGTTAGAGAAGCAGCAAGGGTTGGGGCCCTGTCTCATCTCCAAGTTCAAAGCTATTTCTAAATAATATTACATAATCATGTCTTTAGGCACAAGCGCACACCAAGCACACACACACACACACACACACACACACACACACACACACACACCCCTCATACTTGCTTGCCCAAAGGTCTCTTGACTGTTCACTGAGATTTGCCATGGCCTTATCTTTCCATCGGGCTCACGTGGGCCCCAAGGCTGACTGGCCCTTTCTTTTCCTGCTTGACAGAAGGGCAGATAAAGACCTAGAACCCCTCTGTGGAATTTGTTCGCCAATAGGGAAGCTCAAGGCTTCCCCAGGTGAATCAGTCTTTGGAGCCCTCAGTCTACCTAGAACACACCCTTGTCTTTGCCCCTCACTTGCACCTATGGGTGCCTCGGCACAAGGCTTGCCTGCAGGTGGGTATGTAAGCTGGGCTGTCTCTTCTATGCAGTGTGGAGGTGGGGCCTCCCCTAGCCAGCAAGAGGCTGTTTGCCTGCGGGTCTGTGGGGTATTAGGGCTCCCTACACATTGTAAGAGAAAGAGCCCCTGGAACACTGCCTACAGGTCTGGCAGTACAAGGGTGGGGACTCCGCTGGGTGAAGGCCCTAGGAAGGGGGATGGCAGAGGCCTGTGGCTCATTCCCTGAGGAACAGGGCTGCAGGGATGGGCAGATCTGAACTGTGACAAGAAAGGTGAGCATTTACTTGGACCCAGGTCAGGCCATCCCTGGTACCCTGGAGAGTCCCCGAAGGCACAGCCCCTCACCACCCTCCCTGGCCCTCCCCCTGGAGGCCCTGGGTACCTGTTTATTCTTTAGATCAAGGGAGAGTTCGTAATCGGAGGCGGCAGGGGCGTGGGAGCACAGCACCGTCGCCAGGGCAGGCTGCCGGCCAGGGGAGGCCGCGTGGTGGGGACCAGCCCTGGGGGAGGCGCCCCCCGCCCCCGGCTGCTCCTCCTCCTCCTGCAGCTCCTGGGCTTGAGCCTTCGGGGCATGGGCACTGGGTCTGCCGGCTGCCACCGCGGAGTCCTCCATGCCCCCACCGGCCTGGGCACAGGAGCCGTCACTGTGAACAGAAGGCAACGGGGCTCGGTTGGGGGAGAGGGGCATGGGGTCATGTGGCCTGACCTTTCTGGCTCTGGTGGCAGTGCCTCCCCTGCATTTCCTTCTAGGGAGGGATTGTGATGGCAAGGGGAAGCCCCAGGTCAGGAATGAACCTGAACTTGGGGAGGACATTTCAGACAGAGGGAAGACATAACCACGGCCTGAGCCCATTACCCTCTGCTCAGAAGCATAGCACAGTGGTTAAGAGTGACTGTATGGGCCAGTCCGGTGGTGCCTCTTCTCAGCTGCATGATCCCCCTGGATTACTGCACCAGAACTCAGTTTCCCCATCCGTAAAACGGGCAGAATAATGTGACCTACCCCATGCGTATTTGAGAATCCTTAAGTGAGTTAAAGTTCCTAGAAGTCTTTTTCTCACAGTGACTACCAAACAGCAGCATTAATGACTGTGGCCATCAGTAGTGACTCCATGGCCCCTGGCTGAGGAAGCGGGGAGGGGCTCATCCACATAGAACTGGCTCTAACTTTGACCTGCCCAAGTGAGGGAGTGATATTGAAAGGCTGGGCTTGGCCTGAGCCCCTCACTGGTCCCTTCTCTCCTCCCATGGAGCCACCAGCAGCTGAGCCATGACTGTTGATCTTCTCCTGTCCCTGGAGGCCCACGCGGCCCAGCCCTGGCCAGGAGTTAGTCCCTGCAAGTGCTGCCCTCGCTGCCCATTCTCCCTATGTTGCGTGCACTGGGTGAGCTGCTTCATTTCCAAGTCTCGGTTTCCTCTTCTGTGTAGTGGGTAGTTACAGCGCAGAGCAGAAGTCCACACATACAAAGCGTTCTGCACAGAGTGTGTGCTCAGTCCACAAATTGTTTTCCCTCTGTCCCTTCCTAGGGCCCGAGGCCTGGACTTTGCTTCTCATTTCCTCGCGCAGCACTGGGTACTCGGCGAGGGCTCTAGTTCTACCTCCAGGCCTGGAGGTGGACTTTATAGCAAATAAGGGACAGAAAGTCGGGCCTGGGAGGGACTGTAGGGTCACCCAAGGCAGCCTCTCAACCTCCCATGTTGCATATGAGAGGGGCAGGGACCCTCCTGGAGGGGGGGTCGCTCTCATCCAGGAGAGCTGCTCAACTTCAGGTCTTCCTCTCTCTTTTTTTTTTTCTTTTGAGACAGGGTCTTGCTCTGTAGCCCAGGCTGGTCCTGAACTCACTATGGAGCCCAGGATGGCCTTGGACTAATGACAGTCTTCCTGTCTCAGCCTCCCAAGTGCTGGGATTACAGGTGTGCACCACCACACCTGGCTTATGTGGTGCTGGGGAATTGAACTTGGGTATTTAGTACTTGACTTGGCACTTGCTAGGCAAGTGCTTTAACCATTGAGCCATTCCTCCAGTCCCTGGTCTACTCTTCTGAGCATGGCTTTATGAAAGATACTTCAGGTCATGTCAGAGAAGACTCTCTAGGCCCGGGGTATGGCTCTCCTAGTGAGCTGTCTCAGCCCTGAGGTGCACAGAGGTGACCTGCCTGGAGCTAGAATAACCAAGGGAGGTGCAGAGCCCACTCGCCGCTCAGTCTGCACCTGTCTTTCCCCAGACCTCCTCAGTCCTCTGCAGTCCCTTCTGGAGAGTTCTGCACCTGGCTCTGGCCACAAGACCCCTCACTGCTACTTCACAGTTCTTTCCCCCACCATTTCTCAGGTGTCCATCATGAAGCCGTGTGACTGGAGAGAGCTCTAGCTACCTTTTTTTCCTCTAGCTATCTTTGATCTGTTTTTTTTACTAGCATCACTAGAAAGCTCTTTTCAAGACCCAGTTTCAACCCCCCTTGCTGTAGCACATGCCCTTTCTTCCCCACAGCACATGGAAAGAGCCCTTAACCATCGCTGACAGAATTCGTATCAGAGGCTGGAGGAAGCGTTCGGTCCTACCAGTCTCTTTTTCAGCCTTTCTTGGCACCGACACTCAATTTCAAAGACCCTTGCAGGGATGGGGAACATATTTTTTCTGCCAAGGGCCATACAAAATTGTCAACTTACAAAATAGCCTTCTATATTTGGTAAAACATTTGATTAATCACATCTAATCTGATGGTTGCTTTGGCCTGGCAGAACCACATGGGCTGTAGGCTGGACAATTCCCACCCTTGCTTTAGGGAACTTGTAGCTATTCAGGGATACAAATATCTTCAATTATGGTCTTTTGCTTTCTCTACTGCTGAATTGTACCTGGCAAAGGAGTCAGGGGGTCGATGTCCCTGAGCTTGGCCAATGACAGTGGAAGCTGGTGGACAAATCCCCAGCGTCCTTGCCTCTTGAGTGGGACAACTGTGAGGCACATTCTATATCACCTCCAAGAGCCCCCCTCTGGAATCAAGCCCCTGACGGTCAGAGCTGTGACCAATCATTAGCAAACCCTCAGGGGATTTCCTTCTCCTTATTGGTGTCTCATTTTTTTCTCCTCTAGAGTCACTTCCTGGGGCTCTCTTGTCCCAAATAATCTACTTGCACTAAAACAAACCAGACTTTAGAGGAAGCTTTAGATGTAGGCCTGTATTTACGAGCTGCTTCTCTGGTCTTAATAGGCTCTCTACCTCTAACTTCAGCACACACACCAGCACTTATGCATATGCAGAAACACACACACACATGTGCATGCACACACACATCATGCTTCCATCAGGCCCTGTGGCTTTGAGCGATTTATTCCTTTTTGTGGCTCCATTTTCTCATCCATTAAATGGATATCAAATAAGTACTTCTCAAGATTGCCATAAGACAAATAAAGATCAGATAAACTGTATAGCCCCTAGCAGAGTGCCTGTCTCATAGCAGTCCTGGGCCAGCCTCCTCATCTGCCACGTCAGTGGTGTTTGCTCACCTCTGAGAACCCTTCCAGCTTGGACATTCTAGGACCTTGGATTCCACAGCTGAGACCAGTCACCAATGTGTACCCGCCCACTGCTCAGGAACTTCCTCCACCTGTACAGACACCTGAAAGACTGGAGCCTCCTAGGCATGTGATGAAATGATGTTGGGCAGCAGGCTGTGGCCTTGTTTTGTCCTTGTCTTCCTTGGCTGGGTGGTAGAAGGGGACCATGAGACCCCTGGCATCCCCTTACCAATAAGGCCAAGCTTACGGTTATATAATGGAGAGTAAAGAACATGGGTTTTGGCCCAGGCTAGAAACCTGACTACTCCTTTCTATGCGACCTTGGACAAGCTACCAGTCCTCTTTGTGGCTCTGTTTCCTCACTTTCAAGTTGCCATAAAACACATACAGACTAGAGAAAACATGCACAGCACACTAACACAGTGCCTGGCACACGGCAGTCTGCACGAATGGAGACAGTGGTGGTGGCGGCTTGTTTGCTGTGCCAGCAACCTCCAGTCTGGAATCTCAAAGGAATCCCCAGAAGAAGATGGAGAATTCTGAAGCGAAGAGGGCTCTCAGCATTTGGCCTTCCTGTCAACCTTCGCATCATGGAAGCAGTAGGGTTTTTGTTCATAGCTCCTTGTCCTTCCCAGCCCACTAGCTCAACTAGCTTCCCTAGGGCTTCTTCTGACCCTCTTGTATCCTCCAGAGAAGCAGCACAGTGGTGAGCGAGGCCCTGGTCTCAGGCATTTCCAGCTCAGGGGAACTTTGGCCTTGGGGATGGATGTGTCCACTGGCCCTGGGCGGTACCCACCAGTATGGGTGTTCCCTGGGTGGGTACTGTGCCCCTTGTGTGGATCTGTGTTATGGGTACTTTGTCAGGGAGCAGTGGAGGCCTGAGTGCACAGAGCCCTTCCTACCCAGCAGAGCATTGCAGAATGTTCTCTGCCTCTTTCCTCTGCACCCTACCTGTTGTGGTGTAGACCTGAGTGTCATCCAAAAGCCTCGGGTGTTGGGATGTAGTAGGACACGTGTGGAGTCTTTCGCTGTGGGGAGTTGGGTCCTGCCCAGGCAGGGCGAACGCCTGGAGTTTAGCCCTCTGCCTACCTACTTCACTTGGCTTGTTCTGGGCAGGGCTGTGAGGAGCTGCCTCCACCCCTGTCTCCATCATGTGCTTCTGCTGTTGCTGGCTGCGCATGAATGGACTGTGTCCTTCTGAAACTGTGAGCTAAAATACATTTTTCTTCCTTTAAGTTGTGGATGTCATGTATTCTGTCCTAGCAACAAAAAAGTAACAAAGACACTGCTTATATAAACGATCTGAGGACAGAGGTTGAGATCTTTCTCCTTGATCACTTTCAGACCCTCCTCTGCAGCCCACAGCTCTTGCTTAGTATCCAGAACATCTTCCTCCAAAAGGGTAAGCTGTGTTTCTGCAGCATCCTGAGGCTGCTAGGCTGAGCCCATGTGCAGCTGCTGATCCCAGTGGGTCTGAGTGCAGGCAGCCTGGACGTGGACGGGGATTCCATGGGTGAGTCTCACCCATTCATCCTGCAGTCTACAAACTTCCTTAAGCCCCTCCCTAGAAGGGATTCTGGTGATCTTAGCTCCCTGGTTTCATATCCAGATGTCAAAACAAATCCCTTGCATGACATTCCACTAGCCTGAAGAAGTCAGGCCATTGCTGGCACGTGAGCAGTGTGGGTCGCAGGGTGAGTGCCTGAGTGGGGACACCCACTTGAGGAGGCAAAGAATATGTTAATGGCATTGAAATGGGGAAGCCCTGAGAAAGCTTCGATCATGTCTACATGACACAAGGCTGACATATACACAAGGGCCCAAGACACTCACCGAGATCAGCCTGTGCACAAAAACACAAGACATGAGTAAGGGAAGTGAAAATCTTTTAGAAATCAAAGCAGCTTCTCAGAGGAACACCACCTGTACCCAGGAGTAGAATGACCTGTGTGCCCTCCTGGTCATAACATCAATAGTGGGTCTCGAAAGTGAGAAGCTGGCTATGCTGAGAGGACAGTAGGTGCTGCTGCACGTGTTTGATCCTGGCACGTTTATGGGCCCCTGGGGTTTTAGTAACCCTTTCAGCATTATCTTCAAATACAAGCGCTCTCATGGCCCCCAAGACTCCCCGGCACTGGTGCATTCAGTCCACTCTCAGTCTTAGCCCATTTCCTTTTCTCGCCTCAGCACCACCGAGTGACCCATCCACACGGCCCACCCTCTCCCCAAGTCTCCCAAGCCCTCCCAGACCACCAAGACTCTCATTGATTCCTTCCACCAGAACTGTCTTCTTCAGTCCACTCTAACTACCCTCCTAGCCTTGCCTTTCTCTGCCTTGTCAATTCTATGGGGACTTGTTGTCAGGCACAGGTGCACAGGCCTGTAATCCCAGGAGGAGCCTGGTAGGCTGAAGATCAAAGGTTTGAACTCAGCTTGAGTAACTTAGTGATGTCCTGTTTAAAAATAGAAAATAAAAAAAAGACTGGGGTCAAAGACACGTATGTATTTGCTGCCTACACAAAGAGCCAGTCCCGCTCCTTTATGTTCTCTGATAATTCTTGGCATTGGTTTCTCTTTTGGCAATGATGCTTTGGCTGTAATTACTCCTCGACATATCCCTTCACCGGTTTGGGCTGTATGCCCCCTTTTATTACAGGTACCTAGCAGAGTGAGTTGACTCCTAAGACATGTTAGGCAAGTATTAGATAAATAGTTGGCTGGCTGGTGGATGGATGAGTGAGTGGGTGGATGGATGGGTAGGTAGTTGGGTAGGTGGGAGGGGAGATGGATAATGGATTGATGGATAGATGGGAGGATGGACAGATAGACAGGTGAGTGTATGGAGGCGTGTGTATAAAGATGGGCAGACAGATGTCACTAAATCTCCACTACTTTCCCGAGGACAGAGATACTGAGGCTGACATAGTGAAGTCTTTTTTTTTTTTTTTTTTTTTTTTTTTTTTGAGACAGGGTCTTGCTCTGTAGCCCGGGCTTGTCCTGAACTCACTATGGAGCCCAGGCTGGCCTTGGACTCACGGCAATCCTGCCTCAGCCTTCCAACTGCTGGGACTACAGGCGTGCTCCACCACGTCCAGCTTATGAGGTGCTGGGGAACAGAACTCGAGTCCTTAGTACTTGACTTAGCGCTTGCTAGGCAAGTGCTTTAACCCTGAGCCATTCTTCTAGCCCCGTAGTGAAGTCTTAAGGAAAGACTTTTGCCCCATGGTTAGGAGCACCTTTGGAGAAAGTCTTCAGCTATCATCCCCCTAAGCAGAGCAGAGATCACATGTCTCTGCTACAGGGAGATACCCAGCCCAAGTCACATCTTTCCTAGGGCTGTCCATATCAAATGACCAATCAGGGCAGGATATAAAGGCTCAGCCATTTGAGCCCAACACACGGCAAGTTTGAAGGCTGTTCTCCACCCAGAGTTCACAGTGGGCGTGGCTAAAGCTGCTGTTGAGTTTTTGTATTTAATTTTTGTCTTGTGCTATGTTCCTGCCTCCCTTCCATAGAGATTGATCCCAAGTGAGTCCCGAGTAAAAAGCTGACACTGAGCTCAGAGTCTGCTTTCTGGAGAACCCAATTCATAGCAGGTCAGTCTGTCTCTGTCTCCTCTGTCTCTCTCTATGTTTGGGGATAGAGTCCAGGACCACCTGGTGCATCTGGTGCATGCTGGCCAAATGCCCTGCCTCTGAGCTACATGCCCAACCCTCTTTCCTTTTTCTTGACACCTGGGATTATCCTGGCCCCCGCTCCCAAACCTACAGAACTCCTATAAGTTCCAGATGCCTATGCTAAAAGGTCTGAGCTTTTCTTCCTAGAAAAATGTACATGATTTCACATGTACCAGATTTTACCTTTACATTAGCGGCTGTGTGGACTCTGTGGGCCCTGGGCTAAAGATACCATTAGGGAGCAAAGATCATGTGGTACTTTGCATACACAGAGAACTGCACCCTGGGCTGTAGGCAGCTCTGGTCACATAGAGAAAAAGATCGAGTACTAAATACCATGGAGCTTTGCAGAGATGGGTCATCGTTATCTTTAGTGCTGAAGGAAATGCTTTTCGAAGGTACATGATGAGTGAGGTCCTGGTCCTCAACTTACTAGTTGGAAGATCTTGAGCAAGATGCCAAACGTTTCTGCACCTCTATGTTCTCATCTCCAAAATGGATATGCAAATTCTGCTTTTCCAGGAGAGTGATAGAGAGGGAATGACTACACAGTCTTTCTACTGAAAAAATGGACCAGAGGCTGTGCACGTGGCAATATCTAGCAGCACTTGTGCCTGTGCAGTCCCCTTGAGGGAGCTGACTAGGGCAGTGTATCCCCTCTGGACTCTCCAGCAGGCCCTGGAAGGCCATGTTTCCCAGGAGCTGGAGAGGACAGGGGCCTCTGAAGAGCTGTGTGGGAGCCGGGAAGGGGTGTGGGCTCTGCATGGGGAGAGGGAGGGCTCAGGCTCAGGCCCTCTGCTCTTTTGCCTGTGGTGCTCAGGTGGCAGCCATTGGCACACAGGTGGGAGAGGGAGTGAGGAGGTACTGTGGGGGGGCTCAGCCCCTGTGGCTGGGTATGGGCAGCTGGTGGGGTTGAGGCTGTAGGTTCACAATCCCCTACAGTGACTGTCACAGTAATCCTTAGAAGCACAGTAAGGGACCTTTGCATGCCAAAGTTGTCCTCAGGCTGGGAAGTCTCTGTGGTAGGCAGGCCAAGGACAACAGATTATCTCAGACTTCACCAGCCCTTCCCAGAACTCTTTTGGGACAAAGAAATGAAGGATTTTCCAGACAAAAGCTAACAACATGCCTCACATCCCCTCAAGATTTTTCAACCTTTGTGAGCACACTTTATTTTCTCTTTTTTTTTTTCTGAGTCAATAAGGTGATTTTAGATGGTCAGAATGAAGGCCCCAAGTGTGGGCGGCCGAGAGAATGAAAGGTCCCAGATGGTAACAAGAAAGGATGAGGTAGATCACAGGCCAATATCAGTAACAGAACAAGAAACAAATTCATACCAGGCACACAACAGTAACTCCAGCCACTTGGGAGGCTGAGGCAAGAGGGTCACAGATTAGAGCCCACCCAAAGCAATTCAGGGAGACCCTGTCTCATCATAAAATTTTTAAAAAGTTAACAGGGTAGCTCAGTGGTAGAGCTCTTGTCTAGCAGGTACAGGCCCTTGGGTTCAATACCCAATTACACCTCCCCCAAAGAAAAAGAGAGTAGGGGGCAGGAATGAAGGAAGGAAGGAAGGAAGAAGGAAAGAAAGAAAGAAAGAAAGAAAGAAAGAAAGAGATTAAATTCAGTCTGTTTGGACTCAGAACAGCCTGGCGAGCCCCGGCCCAGAAGATGGCAAGAGCCTGAGTGAGAGTGGGGATGGAGTCCCACTCTGCCTGCTGTGCTCTGTATAACTCGGGTCTCATCCATTGTCCTCTACAAGTTGCTGTTGTCTCGTCGTGAAGTGGGGCATTTGGTCAAGAAGCTCTGACACCTGCCAGGAAGGGGAGGCACGGCTTCCCCGTCTCCTCATGCCCTTTGCCTGGCCAGCTGCACTATGCCACTCATACCACCAGCCACTTGAGCTCCCCTGCCAACAGCCAGGGAGCTCCCCAGGTAATCCATTCTCCCCCCCAGGTCCCAGGGCTCCCTGATGCCATCATCTGAGCAGGGAGTCAGGACTCAGAATAGAAACCCCTGGAGGAGGAGGCAGATGTGGCTTTCTGAACTCCTCTGTGTCCAGGGGCCACACTGACTTCACTGGCTGTGACAGGCACCTCCTGCCCAACTCCCCAGGGCCAGGCAGAGTAAATTATTCTCTCTCGGTATTAGCTCCTTAGAGACTCAGGGCTTTGGACTCACAGCTGCTCCAAAAGGTGCTGGCAGGTTGGTTTGTCTCTGGGGGTTTCCTGCCAAAGGGATCATGGACACTTCCCTCCCCTGCCATACCTGGAACACCCAGGCCTTCTGCTCATGAATGGGTCCCAGCGTGGCTCCTGACTGTCTATGGGGCCAGTGTGCAAGCCCCTGCTGCCCCCGTCCCAGTACCTGCCCCACCCCAGGAGCACTTGAAGGACCTCTTCTCCCTTACGTGCTCCCAACCTGGGCCACATTGACTGATGTCATCTCAATGCCACTGAACCCCAATATTTCTGTTCTCACAAGTAAACATGAATCTGCTAAGAGAACCAAGCCTGAAGGACACCTTCCCATTCCCTCCCCAGTACACACCATGCAGTTTCACACGCACGGGTTTCTCTCTGGCCTGGCAGAACTCTCAGGGCATCTGACACACCTTTCCTCACCTTTTGGGTCTGCTTGCATTGCTGCCCCTCAAAGGCAGCTTGTCCTTCCCAACAGTCTCATCCTCCCAGCTGCAAGTGGAGGCTCTGGAACCTTCCTTCAAGTCATCTCATGGTGGGTGGGGTGCAGCTAGTGGCAGAATGTAAGTGAGGCCCTGGGTTCTAGCCTCAGAGCAAAAAAAAAAAAAAAAAAAAAAATTATAGCTTAATGAACTCAGCCTTTGCTTAGTTTTTTCTTTTATCTTATAGAAGTGACATTTATATATAAAATATAAAGCAAAGTCTTAGCTACATAGAGATGAGTATACTTGTGGTTCCAGCTACTAAGGAGGCCAGGGTAGGAGGGTCACGAGTTTGAGGCCAGCCTGAACAACTTAGCATGATCCTGACTCAAAATAACATAAAAAATAAACTAAGAAGAGTTGGGATGTAACTTAGTGATAGAGTGCCTAGGAGACCCCAGCCCAGCTTCCCGTTTATCCACCTGCCTCTTGAGAGACACCGGTTTGCTTTCCCAGCTTTTCTCTCTGGGCCATTGTCCTCCTGTGTTGCTCCAGCAGTGACCACGTGACCACTGTCCTGAGGAGCACCTTATACAGCAGACCTCATGGGGAGTGCTTGGGAGCATCAGGACTGGCAGGCTCCCTGGGGTCAAGAAAGGGCCTCCCTGGGGCAGGGGCTAGGGGTCTGCAGAGAGGCAGGGCCTGACCACAGCTGACTGAGCCTGTCTGGGACCCCAGGGTGATAGCAAGGAAGACTTTTAGGAAAGAAAATGGAGCTGTTCCTAACCCCTAGCCCTCTGGCTTTCTGTAACCTGAAGTGTACCAGCCTCCAAGGACCTTGGTGGCCACTAGGAGACACGCAAGCCTGGCTCTTGGATGTGCCAGGCACCACTGGGAGGGGCTACTCAGGGAGAAGGCATCAGAATAGGTCCCAGAGTGTGAGTGTCCTTGCGGTCTCTGAGAGGAGGAAGCAGCCCTGCCGGCCACGTCATGATGGGGGCTGGTCAGATCTGGCTGCTGGGTGTGGGTGCTGGTGCCCATGTGCCTGCTGTGGGGCCTGGGCAAGTCCTTCACCTCCTTGCTCCTCACTGGTGGTACCAAATACATTTTCATTTTTTAGGGCTCCCAACACTTTATATTGCCAAATACAGAAATAAACAACAAAAGTACCTTTTGCTTCCTCTTATTATTGTGAAAGAATAAAACTGTAGGAAGGTCGTGATTTCAGAAAGAAGGGACCATCTTTAAACTTGAACTGTCCGGTTCTTGTGCTAGAGGTCTTTGAGTGGAGAAGCATTAGACTTTCCCATATGGTGTAGTTTCTGAATCTCTGAGAGATGAGGCTAAGAGGCTTCCAGAAGGTAAGGAGGGCTAGAAGCCACTGATGTAATGAGTATGCGATTTAGAACCAGGCAGACCACTTGGGTGTCACTAACTTTGCGACACTGGGCAAGCGTCTTAACCTCTCTGAGCCTGTTTCCTCAGATGCTAAGTGAGGATACCTGTTACGTAATTTTGCTGGGAGACTTATGGAAACCTCTAGTACCTGTCTCATGGCAAGTAAATGTAGCTTTCCTTCCCTTGGCTGGGCCTGCTGGGAGCCGATTTCCCCTGGAGCATTCACCCCCTTGGTCATGGTCCTCCCAAAGCCGGCTAGGGTGACCTTCGCAGAGCCTGTGCACCCGGCCCGCTTCAGAGGCAGGCAGCGACAGTGCTCGGGGTTTGCAGCTCTGGCTACACGGTCTCTTCCACCCTCCTGCTCTTCCAGTTCTGTCACTTGAGAGCAGAGGCCCCTGGTCCTGAGCTCTTTCCAGGGCAGGATAGCCTCTTCCAGCCTCAGTGTTACCAGATGCCAGGGGCTTATGGGAGCTCATGGAGGCTGGGCGTGCTCTTGCCACAGGCAGGAGGTGTGTAACGCAAGAGATGGAAATGGCAGAATTACCAGCTGGGCTGTCTGATTTTGCAGAGCCAGAGTCCCTCCCTGTCCCCTACAATTGCCTTGGCTTCCCTTCCTGAGGTCTACCTTCAGCCACTCCTATTGCAGTAGAGAACGCAAACTGGAAATACCAGAGTGGCCACCATGCCTGACACAGTCTCCATGGTCACAGCTGAAAGCCGAGGAGGAAGGGTTGCACTGGGCCCACAGCAGCATATGCACCAGTGGCTGGTCTGCTTGCCATCTCTGCAGAGATCGCCACTTGGGAAGCAGCCCGTGGGGCAGGGCCGGGCCAGGGGCAGGCCACAAGCCTTTCCCTCTCAGTAGAACGGCTCTTCTCAGGTGAACCGGCAGGTGGACAAATGCCCGTGTTGTTTATCTCTCAGCCTCCGCATTGACTGCCTGGCAATGGCAGCCTGGTGCTGAGATGGGCCATTTCCTCTCCTGCCCCGATGTCTACACTCTCTTCCCTCCCGTGCTAGTCTGGCTTGACTCGCACCACCTGGGCCTACACCTTCTTTGCTCTCTGCCCCCAGGTGGCCCTCTCTGTTCAGTCTCCCCCTCTTGAATGTTTGCTTCATTCAACACTGTCTATGTCACAGGCAGTCTCAGACAGACCCTCTGAAAGACCCCTCCCTCAAAACATCACCAGCCACCCCGAGGGGGCCCGGACGCTCTCTTTGAGGAGCACAGCTCAGTGACTGCTATGGTTGGTATCTTAGATGCACTTCCCCAACTCAGGTCATATGTTCTGGGCTTGTCTGCCTGCCTGTGGCAAGACTGGGAGGTGGTGGGACCTTTAGGAGGTGCAGTTTAGTGGGAGGAAACTAAGTCACTGAGCTGTGTCCTGAAAGGGGACAGTGGGACTCAGATCCTTCCTGTCTCTCCTTGCGCCCCAGTTGCCATGAGGTAAATGGCTTTGTTCCACCACACGTTCCTGCCATTGCAAGCCACCAAACCACGGGTAGGCAAAACCCTCAGAGATTATATGTCAAAATTTCCTCCTTTTATGTTGATTAGCCCGGGTATTTTGTCACAGGACAGGAAAGTGGCTGACACAGGGAGCACAGGCAACACACAGGCATGTGTCCTTCCCACTTGCCATTGCATCAGCCTGCGGAGCAGCCAGAGGATTCTTTCAGAGTGTTGCCCAGTCACCCCTGAGTTTCTAGACCTGGGCCTTTCCTGCTTTCTCCCTCTCCACCCTTAAAATTTCCTTCCTTCCTTTTGTGGTACTGGGAATTGAGCATCTCTAGCTCTCCCTTTTTTTCCTGAGACAGGGTCTTAAAAAGTTGCCAAGTTGATCAGGCTGGGCTCAAATATTTGAGCCTCCTGTCTCAGCCTCCCAGAGTGTTAGGATTATAGGACTGCTCCACCAGGTTTGGCTTCCCTTCCCTTCCTTTCTCTTCCCTTCTTTTCCCTTCCCTTCTTTTTCCTTTCCTTCTTTTTTTCTTTTCTTTTCTGGCTCAGTGTAAGTGTAACTTCAGGGCCTCACACATGCTAGGGAAGTGGTCTACCACTTGGGTACACTCCCAGCATATTCTCCTTCCCTCCCTCATGGGCAGAAGACACAAAATAAAAACACAGAGCTAGAAGGGATTCTCTAGTCACCTGTCATCACACTGTGAAAACAGTTTGCTGGAACCTGGGGCAGCTCCTGTATGATCAGGCCAGCCTCCTAAGAGCCCTCTGGTGACCACCTCAGACGGTGGAGAGGCAGGTCTTAATAGCCTGGCTCATGGCCTGGGAGGAAGAGTTACACAAGGACATTTGCCTGGACAAATTGTTATCTTCAGACATCTCATCCCGCTGAGGACAGCCTCCTGAATAGGGAGTCCAAAGTTGTGACCAGACAAAATTGTCCTAAGAAAGGTTGAGCATCCAGAATCTGAAAATACAGAGTCTCAGATTCTCCAGACTTTCTGTGATACCATAAGTTGATTTCATATGCAAGATTATTAGACATGTTGTATGAATTGCCATCAGACTGTGATTATATGATGAATATGAGTGAGTTTTGTTCTTAGATTGGGGCCCACCCTAACATAGCTCATGGCTTAGATGCAAATATTCCCAAAGTCAAAATAAATCTGAAATCCAAAACAGGAATGCACAACTTATACTCTCTGAAATATTTTAACACCCTCTCCCAAAGCTCAAATTTTGACATTTATTCTGGGTTTTGGGCCTCCTATATTTGTCAAGGAAGACACAGATGGGACAAAAACAGACAGAAACGTTACCAGTCATACCCTTCCTCAGGGGACATATTTCTTTAGCTGAAGGAGCAAATTCTCCCCACATCTGGGGGAAGAAGGCTCGATGTGGCGTTCTGTGTTAACTACAGAGATCCTCACTGCCCAAATAAGTAATTACTCCATGCTGTGCGCCTCCTCCCTGCCCTGCACATACCACATGGGCCTCCAGCCTCCAGGAATCCCTACTGAGGCCCAGACAACAGACACGCTCCTCCTGTCCCACATGACATCTGGGCCTGTTTCATGGCCTCCTGGCTTCTGTCGTACCATCTTACCTCCTCACTGCCCTTGGCCAGACACAGACACTTCCCCTGTCACCCACTGCCTGGGGCCAGGCACAGGGGATGCACTGCTTCAAGGGACTTTCTTGGGCCTTTCCTAGTTCTCTAGAGAAACAGGCAGCAGTGTGTGCCCCCAGAGTGGCCCAGGTAGCTTCTGTCTTCCACCAGTGAGTGAGGCAGATTTCCCAGTAGCCTCTGAGCTCGGAGGGACTATTGGAGCAAGCACAGAAGCAGAAACAAGTGCCCTGGCTCAGCTGCTGAGGACTAAACCGGATCGACTGAGCTTCTTTAATTGCTGAGTAAACACTGGTTGGTCCACGATGGGATGAGGCCCACAGGCCGCAGGGACAGTCCAGCCTTGCTGACACTAGTGCTGATGCTAACCAGGCTCCCACTCACTGCTACTCTGGGAAGGGTGTTCCCAGCATGCAGCTGCAGCAGGGCTCCCCCAATGGTCAGCAAGGGAGGAGGCATAGTGTGTGTCACCAGGGTGCTGTGAGACCCAGGAAAGACAGGGTGGAGACTCTGAAAAGTCACAGTACGCTGGGCGGGAAATGCAGGCTACAAAATCTTTTTTTTTTTTAATGGTAGGAAAATATACAATCCAAAGCACCGAAAAATAAAACACTGGAAGCTCAGTATATACACACACATGCATACATCCTGGAGGTCAGGACCTTCACACTGAGCCGTGGCCCCAACCCAGTTTTTATTTGTGATTTTGAGACAGGGTCTCACTAAGTCATCAAGTTGCCTACACTGGGCTTGAACTTGGGATCCTCCTGTCTCATCCTCCCAGTATTGGGATTATAGGCCTGTGCCATCTGGCCTAGTTTGTACACTCAATATTAAGTGGTAAATTCTATGATTGGATTCAATTTTTATTTTCCTTATATTTCTGCATTTTCCACATGTGTAACAACTAACACGGATAACTCAGAAGAAACAGGTATCAATTGAGACCTAGTGACGTGGCTGGAAGGATTTCTCTGGCCCTGGACTCATGGCAATCTTCCTGCCTCAGTCTCCAGAGTGCTGGGATTACAGGTGTATGTTACCACGCCCGGCTTATGTGGTGCTGGCGAGTTGAACTCGGGTACTTAGCATTGGACCTAGTGCCTGCTAGGCAAGCACTTTAACAGCTGAGCCATTTCTCCAGCCCCTCTCTTGAGCTCTTAAGCAAAACAAGAGCAAACCAAATCCCAAAAGACCTCCCTGCAATTCAAGGAAAAAGGTTACATCTAGGAGTCAGTCCTAGGGTCAGCTTTCAGCTCAGATCTTATCAATGATGGTCTCTTCTGTCAAGGTCCCCAACTTGTCTCCATCCCAGACGCTCAACCTCACTTGTCCACGGGCATCACAGCCACCTCATAGAACGAGGAGCCAGACAGGAGGGAGCCTGCATATAGCATCCCTGGTGTGTTCAGTACACATCAGTGTCTCTCAAGAAAGAAGGAAAGAGCAGGCATCATCCCGGCAGGGCGTTGGGCGCCGGGGCTTGGCTCACCCTGGGCCCCGGCGCTCTCTGCTTGCCCTGCGGCAGGCTCCAGGCTGCTCTTTTTCCTCCCTTGCTCTGCTTGTCCCTGCCACCTCCTGCCATTACTCCACTTTAACCGCATCCTTCTCGTCTTGGCCCCATTACCACCCAAAGAGCAAAATGGGCTGTAATTCTGCTTGACTTACAGGCAGCCGGCCAGCTCGAGGGTCATTGTTCCCCATGTCCCTGAGAGCCCAGAGGGAAGGAGACCTGTGGGGTCCAAACAGGACTCCAATTACAAGCCTATTCAGCACCTCAGAATAAAGTCCTGCCATTAGCTAGCAGCAGGGTAGGACAGCGCCAGCTCCTCAGCCTCTGGGGAGAAAGAGCCCGACTCAGGGTCTGCCCTCTACTCCCTCCCCTGTTGCCGCAGGGCCACACTTCTCCCAGCCCCACATGAGGGCAAATTACCCTGGCAGGCAGGGTTGTTTGTCCAGGGCTGTGTGGGGATCCAGGCTCTACACAGCTCCTGAAAATCCTGCCAGGTCACTCCGCCTCGGAGCCCTTTCACCAGCCCACAGCCACTCCGTTGCATGGAGTTCCCTGAGCCCCCTTCTCAGCTGCCCCTTTATAGACAATAGAAACAGACTTGCCCAGTCAGTTTTCCCCACTCCCAGGCGGCATCCTCCTCTGCAGGCCCCCACCCAGCCATGGCTGCTTCTCTGCAGGCGGCTGAGAAAGGCTGTCCTCGACTGCAGGCCTGGGGCACTCTGATGTCCTCAGGAATGGGTGAGGACTTTTCCAGGTCTTGCGGTCTCTTTGGGCTGAGGGTTGCCTGGGGCTGATAGGGTTGGTGAGCTTCCCAACAGTCCTCCAGAGCTCAAGGGAAGGATCCTTTGCTCAGCCTGGCAGTGTGACATGGGGCAGGTGAGGACAGGTATGGTGTGAGCTAGTACTGATTGGGCCTCAGCCAGCGGCCAAAGGCTGGCATAGGAACTCCCACGGATGACCGAGAACACACACCACAGGCCTGAGATCTGACTGACTTTCTTATGTGGTTGCCTGTAGAGACTGTTATCCCTAGAACCTTTCCTCTAGAACCTCAGAGGAGGCCACGACTAGGCTGCAGATAGGCAGTGTGGCAGGTAACAAGACTGGTCAGGGAGCTAACTTCCTTGTCTTCAGCACCAGGAGCTTGAAGGGCCACATGACCCGCTCTCCTGTGCCCATCCACAGCCTCGGCTTTGGTTTGACACATTCCCCTAAATGACTCACTCGGAGAGGAAACCTGGGTCATGATTTCTGGGGGTAGGACACATGTTCAGGGTGTGGGAAGGGGCCACGGGAGCAGGGATATTGAGAGTCTGATGAGAGAAAACTTAGATTAAGATAGAATTGCCCCCAGCAGAGAAGAACAGACAGAACAACTGACACATGCCCTGTTGGGGTGCCCAGAAGACATCTAGGGGCCTCCTCCCAGACAGCCCAAGACACTGACATCAGACAGACAGACAGATGCAGGCTCTAGGGAACTACCAACCAGACAGACAGACAGGATGGCTTGGAGTAACAGGAAGTAGAAACAGAGGACCCCTGAAGACACTGGTACCCTGGGGTCCAGTCTTCCTGCTCCATACAGGCCCGGAGGCTGCAGTGGGCAGGGTGTACAAGCCCCCTCATGAATATTCCAGAACTCTTCTACCTTCCCCCTCCCTCCACAGAGCACCTTCAGCCCCTAAACCTTAGCACCTGCACCTCCAAGAGGAAGGCAAACCATTTGAGAACTAAGATAACGGATTTCCTGGTGTTCACCTCAAACCTTGGACACAACCCTTTGGAGCCCCTAATTCATAGGAGTTCACCCTCCCCACTACCTTCTTAGACACCCCTAGGTACACCCGCCCCTCCCACCTCTTTACACCTGAGCCAGGGCTGCCGCAGACAGGGGA
Organism: Ctenodactylus gundi; assembly: GCA_004027205.1. Classification (NCBI taxonomy): domain Eukaryota; kingdom Metazoa; phylum Chordata; class Mammalia; order Rodentia; family Ctenodactylidae; genus Ctenodactylus; species Ctenodactylus gundi. The sequence goes on along the minus strand of PVKB01001140.1, from coordinate 445,786 downwards.
GAGCTGGCATGCGGACAGCGTGAGGGCTGGGAGAGAGACAGAGGCAGAACCACGGCGAGCCCAAGGGAGACCCCATGCCTACCCGCCCACCCCACCTGAGCTTCCTGAGGGTGAGTTACTGCTCTCCCATGGCCGCACATTGACGGAGTGCTCAGGGAGGTGAGTTCAAGTGACCGGCAGGAGGCAACCTTCCCTTGCCTGCCAGGGAAGGCAACTTCCTCCCACACAGCTCCCCTCTTCTCTCCTACTATTTCACAATCCCGCCTCCTCCTTCCTCCTCCTCCTCCTGATTTCCGGGTTGGGGTATCCTAACACTCCAACAGGCTGGAAACTCCTGGGTCCAGATTTCCAGGACCTTACTTGTCTTCATGTCTCTAAGCCTGGCCCAAAACTTGGTAGAGACCATGCAAGGACCCCACAGGTGTGTCCGCTCTTTGGGCTCAGGACCCCTAGTGCCTGCCTCAGAGTCCTGTTTGCCTCTGCTGACTTCCCCTTGGGGGAAAAGAGGAGCAATGCCTCCCAGTGATGCTCTCTGTGTCCTAAGGTCAACAGCCATCACTCTGATCACTGTCTAGCTATTTCCTAAGGACTCAGGGGAGGGGTATCATAGAACAGCCAAATCATTTTTTGTTTTATTTTGGAGCACTGGGGACTGAACCCAGGGGCCTTCACACCGAGCTACATCCCAGGCCATTTCTGATTTTTAGACAGGGTCTTGCTATGTTGCCCAAGCCAGTTTTGAATTTATCATCCTCCTCCCTCAGCTTCCCAGAGCTCTAGGATTATAGGCCTGCAGAGCAGTGCTAAATGTGAAAGTAGTGAGTGCTGGGAGCCCAGTGTCCCACATCCAAGTGCAGACCTTGCTACGTACCGCGAGACCACAGACAAGTCCTGCATCTTTGCTGACAGCCTGCCCCTCCTGTCCTCACTGAGCAGCCATGGACATGGAAATGCTGCTTTCTAGACAGACCAACCCTCACTCTGCAGACGAGGCCCCTGAAGCCCGCAGAGTTGTGTAAGCTGCCCCAATTCATTCCCACATCAAGAGGCTACCGAGAGGCGGCGATAGGCCAAAACCCAAGTGAAGCAGGGGGCGAGACAGGCATAGTGAAGTGGGCAGAGCGAGGCGGAAGGGGGTGGGAAGGAATGGAGGGACCAAGAGGGAGTGTGGATGGAGGTGGGGGCGGGGAGGACCTGACATAGGCAGGTGGACGGAGAAACGGCCGGACAGACACGGAGAGGGGCGTCGACGGGGGCAGTCACAGCACCGCGGACAGGGCCACAAGAGAAGGACACAGGGTGCAGGGGCAGCATGACCCTGCCTGGCGACAGCTCCTTCCTTGCCAGTTGCCAGCCAACGCAGGAGGGGGGCTGAGAAGTCCTCCGAAGTAAGCTAGTCACCCTGGCTCCTTTATAGATGGAGAAAGTTCAAAGAGTACAAATCTGTGCTGTGAGCACAATGTCCAGTACTGCCAAGGGGTTGTGTCCACGGAGTCCAGACCCCCTGCTATGTGGGGTGTGTGAGACCCAATTCATGTCCCCTGGCGTTTACCTCATGCCAGCCCTTTAGAAGGAAGGAACATGGGTTTGGGATTTGAACAACAGGCCACGAAGTCCTTAAAAGCTAGAGTGGCTCATCTGGGTCCTGAGGTCCCAGGAGAGATGGGAGAGGGAGAAGGAATTTAAACAAAGGACAAAACCACACTAGACCCGAGAGGAGGCCCAGAAGCGTGGTGCCGTGTGCAGCACTGGGGTGTGGGGGGTGGGGGAGGGTTGCGGGAAGGGCCCGGGGTCCCACCTGTGGGAGGCCAGGTCAGGGCAGGCAGGCTTCTGCTCGGCGTCAGCGGCTGGGCAGCAGAACTGGTGCAGCACGGTCTCATTCCTGTGGGCAGAGCAGAGAAGGAGGTCAGAGCCCACCCTGACGCCTTCCTGCCGGTGCCTGGCGCTCCCTTCTCTGCCTCAGGAGTCTCTCTGTGACCTGGCTGCGTGGCACAAGTCACTTCCATCCTCATCCTTTTCAATCACCTGCAGGCCGAACTCAAATGCCACCTCCCCAAGGAGCCTCCAAGAGTCCTGCCTGAGGACCTACCATCTGTCCGCCCTGTGTTTTCTCCTACCTCATTATGACCCTGCTCCCTGTTAAGGTCCTGCCAGATCTGCTATGCTAAACATCTTCAAATGGACCACATGCAAAGACATAAGGCATCAGGTGGAGCCATCCATGTGGTCAGCCGGGACTCTGCCACATTGTGGTTTACAAGGAATGCTCGGATGTGGACGAAGAAGCCGACCCAGGAGGCAGGAATCTGGGTTCCAGGACCAGCTCTACAGAGATCCAGCGGTAGGATACATAGGTCACCTTTCCTGAGTCTCAGAGAAGCGATTCTTGCTAATGGCTGCATGTTAGAGCAACCGAAACATTAAAAAAGAATAAAATAAAAACTGCCCACTCCCTGCTCCCAGGGACTCTGAATCCTGCACTCAGGCAGGGTCCAGGTCACCAGGACGTTTTATAGGCAAAAAGGAGTCGGGACTGAGAAGCCCTACACCACCACAGGCCAAAGTCCAGCACCGCTGGGAATGGAGCTGCGTGACAGAGGCGAGCAGCAGTCTGCATGAGAAGTTCTTCTGTATTTCCGTTGCTCACGTTACCGCGGAGCCCCACCCCCGCAGGTTCGTGGTGGAGGGAGGGTCTTACAGGAGTGCAAATCCTACTGCAAGCTGTGCTGCAGGGGTGCGAGGCTGCGCACTCCTCCTGAGGACCTAACCCTGATGATCCGAGTAGGCGAGCTGCACAGGGATGTTGGTCACTCCCTCTTCTAGCTCTGTGGAAAATTGTCTTCCAAGAAAACAACACCTGGTGCTAAAAGGTTGGACTATAATATTTCCAAGGTTCTTCTCCCTCCTACATGCTGTGATATCCACTTCAAGTGGGAGTCAATCCTGCACTCACCACTGAATAAAGTTATACTGACTTGTTACTTTCTCTCCTACCAATCAGCTGCCATCCTGAGCACTGTGGAGTCCAGAGTGCCAGACCCGGAGCAGCCCCAGAGATCACCTGGATGGGATCTTTGGAATTCCTTAGGTTTAGAACACTCTGTCCAAATCAAATCTTTCCTGGAAGTCCATTTTGTGAAACAACAAATGCTGAACAGCACCCCGGTTGGGGCATGGGAGCCTATGGTTTCTTCCCAGATATCCTAGACTCAACTTTGGTAGCCAGATCCCTGACCCCCTTGGGAGGCCCTCATAGATCACAGACTGGGAATGCTGAGGTCAGCTGTCCTCGCAAAAAGGCAACACTGGAGCCTGCCTTAAATGGACAAAAATAAATGTCAGAGTGAGAAAAAACAAAAACATGTATAGGAAAACTTAACATATTTATATGTTTGGGAGAGTTAAAAAATAAAACAAAAAGCAGAAAAACCATGCAATATATATATATATATATATATATATATATATATATATATGCATTTGACTACATGGAATTAAAAACAAATTGCATAAAAATACACCATATTAAGTCAAAAGACAAATGATAGACTGGGAAAATATAGTTGCATCACGTATGACAGAGGCAAGTTAGTGTCCTTCCTTCATTGAGTCCAAGATACATTACACAAAGAAAAATCCAGGAGACAAAAATGAGCAAACAGTATGAACAGCTGTTGACAGAAGAGGAAATCCAAGGGGCTGATAAACACCTGGGAACGATGTTCCATGTTGCTAGGAAACAGGAAGTGGTGCTGAGATGCCACTGCTCATCCATAGGACTGGAAACATGGAAAGACTGCTTATTGACAGTGCTGGTGAGGAGCAGGGAGACGGTTACTCTTAGGCACTATCTGGGTAGGTGCAAGTTTTACTCTTGTTTTGGGGAATCCAGAAGGACACATGAATGCTCATCCAGAAACCCCACTTCTGGGATTTTAAACTTGCAGAAATGGAAATACCTGTTCATAAAGTTATTTATTCAAAATACTTAGGGTAGGGGCTAGAGGAATAGCACAGCAGTTAAAGTGTTTGCTAAGCAAACACAAGGCCCTGGGTTCAATCCCCCAGCACCACATAAACTGGGCGTGGTAGTTCACGCCTGTAATCCCAGCTCTCAGGAGGTGGAAGTAGGAGGACTGCTGTGAGTTCGAGGCCAGCCTGGGCTACATAATGAGTTCAGAATCAGTCTGGACTACAGAGTGAGACCCTGCCTTGAAAAAAAAATACTTGGGGTCATTTTGTTTTTAGTGGGAGGAGGGGGCAGCTAAAAACCAACTGAGTTACCATCCGTCATGGAATGGTTGAATAAATTGCAATTCTTTCCTCTATATCTTGGAATTATGCACTACTCACGAAGTGTTAGCATTCTATCTCCTGGCCTGCATGGAATTCCATAGCATACGGCTAAATGTAAAAGTCAGTTTGCAGGAAAATGTGCATATCATGGTCCCAGTTTTGTCAAACACTGACTCTTTTCCCCCGAATGCAAGGTTTATTCATGTGTACTACATGAAACAGTATATTTTATGAGTATAAACTAAAGTGAACTGCTAAAAAGATGGTAACTTTGATCAAAGCCAAGGTGGGGGTGCGGGGAAAGAGATGAAGGTAGAAACTGGTCATGTTTCCTCCGATTTGCTACCTAATCGTGATCGTCAGCTTGGCTGGGATAAAAAAAACTCCTGATTGGATTGTGAGAACACTGACCTCATGAGCTCAGAGCTGACCGACTAGGCGGTGGGGCACAGTCAGAGGAAGCAGGTCATGAGGTAGGTGACCACAGGCGCTCTGTCTGGTCCCTCGCCCCCTCCTCTCCAGCTCTCGCTGCTCTCAGCTTCCCAGGTGTCATTAGTTAAGCTGCTTCCCCTTCATTCCCCTCCGCTGTGCCTGCGCCTTGGAGGCAGCTGACCCTGAACTGAAACCTCTGACACTGCACTGAATTCCTAGTCTCCAAGACACGGTCCTTCCTCTCTCTGCCTCCCTCTCCTTCCACCACAGAGATGGTCACTGGGAAGGAGCGCAGGGGACAGGAGGGAGGAGGTGGGTCTCTGGGATGCTGAGTGGAACGTCACAGCTTGTGTGTGCAGCCACTGGCTTTGGGCACAGCTTGCCCCTGTCCACAGAACGTAGAGGAAGATCCCTCCCCTCAGGAGACCCAGCCTGTGGTCTTGCCACCAACCACACCAGTTAAACCTGTGAATCTCAGTTCCAACAAATGGATCAAAACCCTTATGTGTGTCCATTCAAGTTCCTGGCCCTTCAAAGCTTCAGTTTTTCTCCCCAGTCAAACTAGGATCATGGCAACATCTGTACTGTGCAGGGCTTTTAAGAGGAGCAACCACCACGATGAACACAAGGATGCATCAAACACGCGAAGGCCAGACAGGTGAACCTTTTATTCATTCACTGTCCTGACTCAGCTTTTTCCTTTCATCAGTTCAGATGATGGATAGAAAGGAAGAATTCTTTCCTCCACCAGCCGTGCTTCCTGCCCCAGGAGGTCAATGCACACTGAGCTTCCAGGGCACCCTGAGGCAGAAAACATCTCCTCCACATAGTGAGGGCTGGCTGCTTTCAGAGCCTGTTGCCTGAACGTGTAGCCTGTACCTAATTCCTCACTTCAGGGCAGAAGGTAATGTGCAACACCTATGCACCGCTGCTGCACTGCTAGGGAAACTGCGGCTTGGTGCAGGTTTAGCAAGTCCCCAAGTTAATGAGCTCTTAAGCTAAGCACCTAGGACCCAGACTTCGCTTGCTTCCCTTGGCAACTGATGAAAAGGAGGAAGGTTCCTGGAGGCCCAAGTGCAACTGCCATACTTTGGGGGTGGGGGCTCCCTCAAGGAGTCCAGGAATGTTAAGGCAGACTTTGAATCTGACAGTCCCCAACCTGCTCCACAGCATGAGCCTCTCATACCAAGTGGCCTCAGGACTGCCATGTCATAGCATTCCCCTGGCACTGCTCAGTGTAGCACAGGAGGCTCACAGCTCAGGGAAGTGGGACCAAAATTTCTAGAACTGAAAGGGACAAAAATTGGCAATGGAGCAGACCCTCTGACAAAGTCTTGTGGTAACTTCCAGTTTCCAGCTGTTGGAATTCCAAATGGAAACCTATGGTTGCCAGGCCAAAAGCTTTTTCCTTGGGCTTTTTATGCCAGGGCCTGCAACTTAAGGCAGAATGCAGTGTCCCTGGCTACCACAGTCTCATGTTTCATAAATCAATGGGGACTGATGGGCAGATGCGATGAAACTTAAGTGTGAGGCAGCCTGTGGGCCCAGCGTGAGGCCCTTCTCTGCATGCAGATCCCTGGCAGGGCCATGAGCCTCCATGGGAAGGAACTTGGAGAACTCAGGGTGGAGACCATGCTCCTGGGCCAGCAAGGATCACCTGGCTCAGGGGGCTTCTAGGCAGCACCCAAGCAAGAAGAAAGCACAGGTCTGCGAAGAGGCATGGGCCCTCAAGAAGAGCAGGAGATGGGGCTGAGTCAGGTAAGGACTTCATTCCTTAAAGGAGAGTGACTATAGGGAGTGGCTTGGCCAGAGAAGGCCTGCAACCTGAAGGCCAGCTGGTAGACTGGCAGAAGGGATGTGAGTGCAGCCAGGAGCGCATGAAAGCTTCCACCAGCACCAGGCACCCAAAATTACAGGTGGCTCTGCACCTGTCAACTCCCCCCATCTGTATTTAAGATTCCGCTGCACGGTCATACATACCGTTGAGCAAGTTAGAAGAACTGAAGACCTGTGCAGTACCACCATGGGGGTTGGGCAGAGAATGAGGAAGGGGACTCCCAGCAGGAGAATAAGGAAAGAAAACCTGGAATCCAGGGGGCAGTTTGAAAGAGAATCCCTCACCCACTTCTCCAAACTGATGAGAGACGTGACTCTGATCTCACTCTTTTGGAAGGAAACAGCCAGGCAATTGCTCTAAGCAGCTGTCCTGAGCCTCAGGGAAAGGGAGAAATCATAAAACCACTTCAAATCACCTCCTTGAGCCCTACCTTTCCTACTACCATCCTCACTAGTGCTGGTTCAGCCTGAAGATTAGGTGTCTTTTCCCCCCTCCACTTTCTCTCAATTTTCTCACCTTCTCCAGAAGCCCATTATTGTGATTTGGATCTGGAATATCCCCCAAAAGTCTCATGTATTTGGATGTTATGGATTATTATGGAACCATGTGCTGTTGGGAGATTGGGGCCTGGTCTGGGAGGGGTGGATTGTGGACATGTGGTAGATTATAGGTATGTGGTGGAAGAGAGGTGTGTGGTAGATTATAGACTGCAGGTGTGTGGAATGGATTACAGACATGTGGACTGGATGTGAAAGGGGGCTTAAACCTGGAAGGGGCAGAACACTGAGGATGGACCCAAAGGGGGTGAATCACTGGGATGAGACCTGGAAGGATATATGCTATTTCTTTCTTTCTTTCGGGGGACTTGACTTGGCTTCCTGTTTGCAATGCTGTGAGGAGCTGCCTCCACCTCTGCCTCTGCCACATGCTTCCACTGTTGCCAGTCGCTCACGAATGGACTGTGACCTTCTGAAACTGTGAGCTAAAATAAACCATTCCTCTCCTGATTTGTACATGTTGGGTATTGAGTCACAGTGAGGAAAAAATAACTAAGATACTCATCTCCAAGAAAGTAACTAAGGTACTCATCTCTATCTAAACATGGTAATTAGGAGGAAAAGGTAACTATTTTCTCAGATGTATCAACTATTCCTTAAAGGTCAAGGGGTGGGGACTGAAGAGCCAGAACCACTTTGAAAAGCAAACTAGTCTGAATTTACATAATATGCCTTCAAGACTTAAAATAGAGCTGCCTTAATTAAGAGAGTGTTGCTGGAGGTGCAGCTCAGTAGTAGAGCATGTGCCTCGCATGCATGAGGCCTTTGACTTCATCCCTAGCAACAGAGAAATAAATTGACAAGAAACTTCACCAAAGAAAATATATTAATGAAAAGTAAGCACAAGAGAAGATACTCAAGGTCATTAGTCATCAGGGAAATACAAATTAAAACCACAATGAAGTATCATTACAAGCTGACTGGAATGATTAAAATTTTAGCCTGACAATACTAAGTATTCACAAAAGGGTACAGTGCCTACATTTTGGGAATGCAAAATGGTGTGAACTTTGGAAAATAGTCTGGTCATTTCTTACATAGTTAAATATACATTTACCACATGACTCCGCCACTGCACACCTAAGTGTCAACCCAAGATACAGAAAACATACAATAACATAAAACTGTTCATATCACACAACACAGCAGCAAATATCCACAGTAGGAAAAAATCTGCAACTACCTAAATGTTACATAGATGAATACACAGTAGAAAATGCATACAATGAACTATGTAAAGGAACTGGCTTACATGCCCCAATGCAGATAAACTCTAGAAACGCAGTACAAGTGAAGGAATTTAGACACAGAATACTACATGCTGTGTGATTCCATTTATATGACACTCTAGAAAAGACAAAATGACACTGACAGAAAGAGGGTAAGTTTCAGCTATGTGGGAGGGAAAGGATTAACGGTAAGAGGGAACCTGGGGTCAACTGGGGTGATGGACAAGCTGCAGATCCTGATCAAGGCAGAGGTTATGCAACTGTGAACATCTGTCAGAACTCATTAAGCCGCACACTTAAAAGGGGTGGATTTTATTGAATGTAATTATAAAGAATAAACTGATTTTTTTTTTTAAAGAAAAAGACCGAATCTTTTTCTCACCCTCCTCACTTCTCACTACCTCAGGAGGCCTTCCAGTGTCTCAACTTCTCCCTCCCCTCCCCAATCACCTCATTATTAGGCCCTTCTCAAGCTGTGGAAAATGACACTGTGTCTTCCTCTTCCCTCTTTCCATTGCTGGATTGTGTTTTCAAAGACCAGATGGCTCATCACTGAGCCAAAGGAGTGCAGGGGGCCAAAAACTGGGACAATGAGAAAGCGGGGGCTGGACATGATTGAATGGGGGAATTTGGGGCGTAGGCTACGGCTGACAGGCTGCGGGAGCTGCTGTGGAAACAGCTCTGGGCAAAGATGGGCGGCTAGCCCTGCTCTGCCCCTCATGGCCCTTGGGAGGCTCAGGCTGTGGTGAACGAGGCTCTGACCCCTGCCTAGTTTATCCTGATGAGTTGTGAGTTTTCGGTGAAACTGTAAAAGTGAAACCATTTTAGAGGAGCATAATAAACCCTGTGCAGATACAAAATCTTACGTGAGTCTTGTTGATATCACTGATCACTGCCATTGAGGAACTTGGCAAGCAGAGGTCACCTGCAAACAGAGCCCTTCCAGGGCACCCTCCTGACCACCTTTCGGCACCTCCCTCCTCCAAGATGGGGTTCTTCTGCTCAGTATTGTTGGGTGATATGCTTGATGATATTTCCACAGAAATAAGGAAATGGGCTAAAGAGACAAGAGATGGGTCACACCTGTCCCAGCAGCCAAGGGTGCACGGCAACAGCAAATACTAGACTGTTGGTCCCCAGGACAGGGCCATCCAGCCAGACTCCACGCTCTGCCCTTTCCTGCCCACTGCCTGGATTTGCTCTGTGTCAACTCCATGCTCTCTTTTAGGTCCCCCAGCAGGTCTCTAGGCCTGCCCTGTCACCAGGGAGCAGGAAGATGCTCATATGCAGACAATGAGGTGGAGTTTGCAGTAATTTGTGTTTTCTCTCCTGCTGCAAAAACGCCAAACTGCACTCGCTGTTCTGGGGGCCCATTTAGGTCAAGAGAAGAGTGGAGATGGTAGAGCATAGATTTTTCCACTTGAGCTAATGAAGGTCTGATTTGGTTTGCTTTAGGTATTTGTGATGCTCAGCAGGTATAATTTTGAAAGGAAAAAAAAAAAGGTTCCTTCTCTTAACCCAAAGTCCTCCTTTGCAACAGTTAACTCCAGCCCCACCTCATGGTTTTAGAGACAGGGTGCCTGCTACCTGCCCACAGAGGCCCTTCCTAGTACTCCTTTCCTCCTGCCCGGAGGACTCTTCTTGAATAATCTTCTCTGACTCCCCATTATAAACTTTGTCTCCATTTTCTCATCTATAACATGGAGGTAATGATTGTCTTAGAAAAGTCTTTATCTAGTTTGTGTCACTATAAGCAAATTCCTGATGCTGGGTAATGTATAAAGTAAAGAGGTTTACTTTGCTCCTGGTTGCAGTAGTTAGAAACAGCATGGTGCTGGCTCTAGCAAGGCTCCCTGGCTATATCTAAACATGGTGGGTCGCATCACAGGGCAGGTGTGCATTGCAGAGATCTCATATAGAGAGACAGACAGCAGGAGAGCCAGAGGACCCAGCTAACTTGTGACAACTGCCATTGGGGAAGCTGATTTGCTCTGGTCAAAACCAATCCACTCCTCTGAGACCAGCATTAGTCGCTTCATGACCCGATCACCTCCCACTAGGCTCCAACTCTTAAAAGTCCCACACCCTTCAACCTTGTCACAGTGAGAATCCAGGTCCCACATGAGAATGGATAGGACCAGTCGGATATTCAAAGGGTTATGTGAGAATGAAATGAGCTGAACTTGTAAAGCACTTGTGACATGGTTTGGCTTAACCCATGGAGGCTGTTGTCAGCATGTCTGATTTTAGGCCATGTGCCTCTCTCCTGTTACCTTGATCTTGAGGAAGAGCTATTTATTTCCTCTTCACATCCCATCCTGTCTTTACCCCATCTCTTACCTTGCTGGCTTTCAATGTCGTTATTCTCTATCAAAATTATTCTTTTTATTAGTACCTGTGATATATAATAGCAATCAGCTTGAGAAACTGGTGCGTATACATAACACATCTTGGTCACCTTTACTCGCCTTCCTCCGTCCCACCACCTCTCGACTCACTTCCTTCTCTCTCTCCACAAAGTTTATTTCCCTATTTTTTCATCTCTCTTTTATTTTGGTTTTTTATAGTTTGGTTTTCTCACACGAGAGAAACAATGTCATATTTAATTATGCATGTCTTATTGATTTTGCTAAATACAACAATTTCAAGGTGCATCCATTCTCCTACAAATGACTCAAGTTTATTTTCCTTTATGGCAGAGTAGTACTCCATTGTATAAACATACTATATCTTCTTTATTCAGTCATCTGTTGTTGGACATATTGGCTGCTACCAAGATTTAGCTAGTATGAGATGTGCTGCTAGAATACAAAAATAGGTACGTGTACATCACTGTTGTATGATGACCTTAACTCTATGGGGAAGATAGCCAGAAGAGACAGGTCTATTTTTTTTGTTTGTTTCTTTAAGGAATCTGCTTTTCACAATGGTTGTACCAGCTTATAGTTCCACCAACAATGCAAACGAGTCTCTTTTTCCTCACAACCTCACCAGCTTTTGTTGAATTTTGAGTTCTTGATACCAGCCATTCTTACTGGAGTTAGATGAAACTTCATCATTATTTTGATTTGCATTTTTCTGATAGCTAAAAATGCTGAGTATTTTTTCATGTATTTATTGGCCATTCAGACTTCTGAAAACTATTCATTTCAGTTGCCTCTTTTTTGATTGGGTCTTTTATTTTGGGGAGTCTATTTTTTCCAGCTTTATATATTCTGTATAATAGTCCTCTGTTTGAAGAATAAAGCAATTTTTTCCCCATTTCATCAGTTCCTTCTTCACTCTGTTATTTTCTGAAGCTTTTTAATTTGATACAGTCCCATTTGTTGATTCTTGGTGTTACTTCATGCACATTAAATGTTTCATCGAGAAGACCTTTCCTGTGCTTATGTTTTCAAGGGTTTTTCCTTTTTTTGTTTTCTAGATGATTCAGTTTTTCCATTTTAATGTCTAGGTCTTAGGCACACTTTGATTTGATTTTGGTAGTTAATGATAGACGTGGGACTAGGTTCATTCTTCTGCATGTGGCTAACCAGTTTTCCCAGCACCACTTGTTAAAGAGGCTGCCTTTCCTCCAGCGTGGGATTTTGGCCTCTTTGTTAAAGATCAGATGCCTGAAGGCACTCAGGGTGTCTCTGTATCCTCAGTTCTGTTCCAGTGGTCTACCTGTCTTTTTTGTGCCAATACGATGCGTTTGTAATACAACCTGATGTTTGCTGTTGTGGTATTCTGGGTCTCTTCTGTTTGCATACAAATTTTGGGACAGTTTTTCTAGTTCTCTGAAAAATGCTGTTGGTATTTTGATGAGAACTGCATTGAGTTTGTACAATTTGGCTACTTTGACAATGCATGACTGTTGTGAAAATGTCATTATTTTCACAAACCCTTTCTCCTCAAAACATAAACATGCTCAACTCTCCGATGCTAAAAACACTTTTCCCCCATAGTTCTTCTCTGGTACAACTCTTTCCCTCCTTCCTCAGCCAGCTTCCTGAAAGAGTTGTTGCTTGCATGAGCTTCTTTTTACCCTATTTCCCTGCCAAATAGCTATTTATCCAGATCTTTCCATAGAGCCCAGCAGAACTTTCTGGGGAGAAAGAGGTGGTGATTGGGTGTCCAGTGGCCTCCTGGTTGTCAAACCCAGTGGGACTTCTCAGTTCCAAAATGACTTGGCTTTCAGGCAGTATTCACTGGTCAAAACTTCCTCCTTGAAATATCTACTTCCTTGACTTCTAGAGAAGCAGTCTTCTCTGGATTGTTTCATAGAAATAAAAGAGAACCAACCACCATGCTGGGAGAAAGTTAAAACATTCTATTGTGACCCCCATGTGGAAAGGAGGCAGCACCAACCTGCCAGGCATTCAATGGCCATCCCAAAACAAAGCATGCCAGCCTTGACTGAGTCTCTAAAAACTTCATCTAAACCATAGATCTGTTAGCTAAAAAATGCCAAATTGTATTTTGAGGTTTGGTTTGTTTCACAGCACCAAGTTTGGAATGGTTTGATATATCACAGCTGCATATAATAGTTGTTACCTCTGGTCCCAGGAGTGTCCCACACAGAGCCGTGAAGGAATCACAAATTCTCTGAGGCCCATTCTGAAAACACAGGAGGAAGCATGGCTTCCAGGATAGCCAGCAGGCTAGGGATCTGGGAACACTGCATTTGGGCCCGTCCTCCCACGGCAGAGGCTGTGGACTCCTTGCAGGTCATCTGACCTTTGTTGTCTGTCTCTACTGCCCAGGGGAGGCAACTATTTTGATAACTTTTTGTTGCTGGGACGCAATATTCAATACCCGCAACTGAAGGAAGGAAAGATTTATTCTAGCTAATAGTTTCAAGAGGTTTCAGTTCATTCATGGATATCAAGCAATGGCAGAAGGGTCTGGCTGGAGAGAAGCTGTTCACAGCATTGTATGAGGAAGGATCAGGGCAGGAGAGAAGCTGGGGCAAGGGTATATCCTTCCAGGACACACTCTTGATGATCTGTCCCTCCTAACCAGGCCTCACCTCCTAATGGAGTATGAAATCTGTAGTTAATCCACATCGAAATACATGAAACCCTTGGGGGACATTCCAGATCCAAATCTTAAGAGCCATCTAAGAAATGACCACATCAGGCTTTTATGAAGAGTCAAACAAAATAACCCATGACATGCTTAGTACAACGCCTGGCACACAGTAGGAGTAAAAGAAACTGCGTGGACCTGGCTGTTCATTGACAGGTGGCCTGGGTGGCCCAGAGTTGTCTTGGCTACTTTCTACTTAATAGTTTGGCTTGCCTGGGCCTCAGTGTCCTGACTGTCAATAAAATATGAACAGCACATAACAGTAACATCTACCTCAAAAGGTGACTGATGAGTAAATGAGCAAGCACGTCCAGCACACTTAGTCTACACCCAGCCCACTTCATACCTGGTGCTGGCTCCAGACCCAATTATTTCTCCCACTCTCATGGTGCACACTCTATAGTCTCACCACAAAGGTATGGGGATGGCAGAGCCTAAATCCATATCCCTACTCCACGCCAAGGATAACAGAAGCCTTGCCAGAGAATCCGGGCTCCTCCAAGCCCCAGATATCCAGATTGTACCCACTGTGCAGGGCCCAGAGCCACATATTTCTCCCACGAAGTCTTCCCTGGTTTGTCCCTGTGCCCCATTGCAGCCCTGCTGGCCTCTGATCTCCCTCAGAGGCTTCCCAGACTTATTAAGAGGCTGGACATCACGTATTCCAAGCTGGATCACTGATGTGAACAGGCATGCCATACATGCCTGGACAGACTGAGTTTTCCAGAGTCATTCCTCCCTACACCCTGTATAACCACCGGCTGACACAGTACCTATAGTAGGTATCATCTCTGGACTGAATGCATAGGTGTGGCCCTATTCCTGAGGGTGTGGAGAGAAATGAGGACTCAGAAACACACATGCATGCACATGTACACATACACACACACATGTGTGCAAACAAAAGCACAGTGCATCCCAGACATACAACCTTACTAATAACGACGGTTACGGTTTAGATTTTAAATGTCCACCTAAAGTGTCATATATTTGGAAGGCAACTGGATCATGGGGAGCTACACTTATCTGTGGGTTAATCTGCTGATGATTTCATGTGCTGTCAGGGACCTAGTGGAGGGAACAGTCCTTGGGGAGCGATCCTGAAGAGTATACTCTTATCCTGGATCCTCCCTTCTCCCTCTACCTCCTGGCTGCCACGGACAGGCTGAGCAGTTTCCTGCTTGCCAGGTCCTCCCTCCACTGCTGGCTAACCACATGTGGAATGAGACCTCTGGAACAGTGAGCTAAAATAAACCTCTTCTCCTCAGCGTGTGGGTGTTGGTTACTGTGTCCTGGTGATGAGAAGGTCACTGAGCCAGTGACCATTACACACTCAAGGCAACACATAGCAGCCTCTTCCTCCTGGTAGGCTTGCCACCACTGTCCCGCCCCGGAGCGTCGGGGCTCCTCTCAGTTCTCCAGCTTTGTGCTGCCCTCGCTCCCTCCCTAGTAGTGGGTGGCCCAGCTCAAAGCTCATGACCTGAACCCCAGCAGACTTTGTGGGAGGCCAGGACGGCTCTTGGTGCCATGGTGAACATCACAGCAGAGTTACAGAGCCACACTGTCTTGTATCTTGCCAATTTCCTGCACAAGAGACCCTTTTTATACCTCGCAGACTAGAGAGGACCGACAGATGAAGGCCACCAGGTCCAGGGCAGCCCTGGAGGATGCCCCACACCAAGTCCTAGGGCTCAGCACCACAGCCAAGCACCTCCATCGAGTTGTAAACCACTGTTGGTCAGTCGTGGGCGCATACTGCTTTATGAGGAACAGTGAGGACAGTCCTCACCAGCCTTCATGACTATCTGCCGAGTTTCTGTCTTGCAAGACACTTCTGGGTGCTCAAAGAAGGATCCTGTGGATAATAATATAACCACACTAATATAACATTCTATTAATGTCATTAGTAATATATTAATAATAATCATTATTTATTGAAGACATCTGAGTGGTGGGAAACCGAGGCTAAGAGAGGTTGGATGACCTCCGGAGAAGCCATAGCGAAGACTTGAGCCCACGACCTTTTGGCCTTTGGCACCCACTCTTACTATGCCTCTATGCCCCAGGCGTCTGCAGGGGAGTGGCCTCTGGGATGAGGATGTGAGAGCCACGATCCTGCCCTGCACAGCCAGTCAGTCAGAATCATTAAACCTCACCTCACTACACAGCTCACCTGACTCTGCTTGCGGCGCTCACCCAGCTTGTACCTGTCCACTTCTGGGGAATCAGCTGAACTCTGATACTCAGCATACTTACGTGCACCTGCTTGGGTGTGCAAAGGTTTGTACATACAAGCACACACGTACATCCCTTGGTGCATGACACATCCACGCACACATTCCCTGCATGCGTGCCTCACTCCACACTGCACTTAGAGCCCTCACTGGCACAGAGGTCCAGAACACACTCCCGGTCTCACACACATCATCACCCCCTCATATAATCCCACACGCAGATGCAGAACTGAAACCACATTCACCCTTGCACACATAGGTACCTATCAACACATATCCGTACATACCTGTAGATCAGTATATACAAGGGCATGTGTGTACACATGAAGCTAAGAGGGAGGATGTTTTGTCCCTTGTGTGAACCCTCCTGACCAGATGGACCATGGAGGATTCAGTGTCCCACGGTGGCCTGCAAATCCTGTGGCTTCACATGGGACATTTTGCCAGTCCTCCATGCCAGTCCTGCCTGAAGTGACAAAGATGAGTGGCCAAGGGCCAAGTTTGGAACTGCAACAACATGAACAACTGTCGTGTGGGAATGGTGCCATCAGCCTTTTTGTCCCTGAACATTGGTTGTATCCCAAATTAGGCTTCACTCAGGGAAGCACTGCCCACACCCAGGGGATTCCCTCCACAGCGGGGACAGCTAGGTCAGGGCATAAGAGGTCAGAGCTCCGTGTGAATCCTGAAGACAGTATTTCCTGTGTGACCTTGGGCAGGTCCTTTAACCTCTCAGAGCCTCAGTTACTGCCTCTGTAGAGCAGAGAAGCTGCCTTCTCAGCGAGCTGTGTGGGGAAAATGAGGTAACTGCGCATACAAGCCTACCACACAGCAGAAATCAGGTATGTGGACATCAAGGGAAGTAAAGGCGGAGTGGGTGTGACTGCACCCAAGGTTGTCCCCTTCCGTGGAGGTGGGTGACATCGTTTTTCTGAGCAGGGTCACCAGCCCTTGACATACCATGAACCTCCCACTTGCAAATACACTGTAAATCCCACTCATCCCTATCTCCTCTCACCCTCTTCCTCTCTCACTCCATCTGGCCACCCTTCCTTCCTTTATCCTTCCAGCACTTGCTTTTCTTCCAGCCCCAGGGCCTTATTACAGGATGCTTTACCTTTGGAAAAAGTTGCTTGCTCAGACTCACATCCAGGTGTGTGGTCCTCGCAGTTGGTGCGGAGCCTTGATTCTTCCACTGCCTGCTTGATTTAACCTCTCTGTTCAAATGCCACCTCCTCCCAGTGGCCCTCTTCCAGCAATGCCTTTACTGTGAGGCCGCGGGCATGCAGATCACCCACGCGCAAAGTGGCTTGCCCAGTATCTGCCTTCGCCCTTGACTGTGAGCTCCCCAGCAGCAGGGCTGTGTGATCACTCACGGTGAGTTTCCCATGCCTGAGGAAGAGCCTGGCATGCAGTAGCTACTCCAGAAACACGTGCTAAAGGGATGTACAAGTATATGACTCCTGCCCTGGAGGGTCCTAGATAAAAATTCCCATCCGCATTTAGCTCCCTCTCTTTGCTTTGCTTTCTCCAGTGCAGCAGCACATCCCATCTGAATTTTCTTCAGCCTCAGCAACCCTAATTACCTATGGTGCTGGCAAAAATGTTTGTGCATGTGTTGAGAAATGAGTGTGTTCGGGCTGATCTGATCTAATGGTTCTTGAGCAGGAAGCTGCACCAGGATCTCCTGGGAACTTGCATTTATTTATTTATTTATTTATTTATTTATTTATTTATTTATTTGAGAAAGAGTCTCACTCTGTAGTCCAGGCAGGTTCTGAACTCACTGTGTAGCATTTGGTAAAAAATACCCTGGGAAAATTCAGATGTAAATGACCGCAGCCCCGTGGTGGGAGTCAGGGAAGACCCCAGCTACAAGGGCCCACCTCCAGAACCACACGACCTGGTCTGCACTGGACAAGCGAGCCCCTGTGGTCTAGAATGTACGATGGAACTTAGCTCATAAAGTTTCATTAGAACATACTGAGAAAAAGTTTGTCAAGCACTTAGCACAGTCCCTAGACTATACTAAGTTCATGGTCACATTTCCTGTGCACTTAAAAGTAACGAAACCAGGAGTTTTTCGTAGGAGTCATTATGGGTTTCAGTACAGCACTCAGGATAGGCCTTTCCTGTGGAGGGCGGTCAGGGCGCGGACGCAGCGGGCACAGTGCAGCGATACACACGTGCACTCCTCTAGCCTGGCGCAGTGGCGCAGTCCTACCATCTCTATGAAGTTGAGGCGGGAAGAGCACAAGTCTGAGCCCAGCCTTGGCAACTTCATAAGACCCTGTGTCAAAATCAAAATGCAGGGCAGAGTATGTAGCTGGGTGAAAGAGTGCTTGCTTAGCAGGCACAGGCCCAGAACCACAGTAGCAGACAAATAAAAAAATTGGTTAAAAAATCAAAACCAAAATAAGAGTTAGGGATGTAGCATGAAAGATCAATCCTTAGTCCCCCAAAACCAAATCAAAATAGTCCTCTGCCTTGAGCCACCTCTCCAGCAGCCTGTTGCCCCAGTTTGCACCTGCCTTTATAACAAAACTTACCAAAGAGTTTTTGACACTCATTTTCTGCAACACCTCCCAATTCCATCATCTTTTGTTTTTTATCAAAAACATGTCAAACATACCTTTTGCTTAATCTGCTACCTCCTAACTTTTATTGGGGTATTTTAAAGAAAACCCTAGAAACGATATTACATCACCTAGAATGTATCTCTAACAGACAAGAGTTTTTTAACAGACACAATATCATTAGCACACCTACCCAAACTAATGGTAATTCTCTAATCTTAGTTAATGCCTCATCTGTGATCAAATTTCCCTGATTGCCTTAAATATGGCGTTCCAGTGGCTTCCTTTGAATCAGGAACTAATCAAGGTCCACACACTGTATTTGGCGGATTTGTCTCTTAAGCCCTTCCTCCCTTCTCTCTTAAACCCACACTAATCATGCCTCTACCCATGGCGCTCCACCCAAATTCTGCTTGTCAACGTTACCCACAGCCTGTCTGTCGCTGAGGCCGTGGACTCTACCATGCACACCAGCAATGTGTCTTTCCTTTCACTCCAGGTTCAAGCCCTCCTCCTGGAAGCCCCTTTTGCCAGAGCACCTGGGGCTTCTCTGAGCTCCTTTCCCCCCATGTGGCCGCTCCTTCTGGGTTCCCACCTCCGCTTCCTGGCACAGGTTGGGGCTTGGATCTTGATCTTCTCACTCTTCGGTGGTGTGGTCTAGTTTTCCTCTCTTGCCATCCCAAATACATGCTCCGTGTCTCCCCTGCAGGGGGTAAGGGGCATGCCAATTGTAACGCAAACCTCTAGCCACAGACCTTCCCGTCTCATACTTCCAATGACCTCAGCCTACACCCCGGGGACCAGCCCACCCTCCCTCTTCCACGTGCCCATGAGCAGCTTATTACTACTTCCACCACTACTGTCCTGGCCCCAGCTGCTTCACTCCTGGCTGGAGTTTGCATCAACCTCCTGGTTTTACTTCTCTTCCTTTCTCCTCCAGGCAACCCAAACTCAACCTAGTGCCCAACGGCCCTTTGAAGCATTCTCTGCTCAAAATCATCCAGTGGCTCCCAGTTTTGCTTAAAATAAACCCCAAAATTTTCACGATGAATGTGAAAACCCTGAACAAGAAACACTGGGGAACTCAGAGTCTAGCTCAGTAGTAGACTTTTCTAAGCATGCACAAGGTCCTGCATTCCATTCCCAAGTAGGAAAAAGAAAGAATCAATGAAAGAAAAGAAAAAAGAAGAAAGAACTGCTGGTATTATTGACAGGTGCACTGTCCTGAGTGCCTTTGGCATGACCCTTGCACACTAATGCTAGTAGAACATTTAGCTCTCCCCGCAAGCTCACCAGTCACTGTGACATCTAAGTAGGACTTCCAAATGCCACCTGCGAGATACGGGAACTCCTGTTGAGAAACTCTTCCAAGACTCTCCCCCCTCTCCTCACCCCCTCCCCACTGCTCCACATTTCAATTTCTCCTCCCAGTACTCTGCCTGCACTCAACCTGGGTTCCTGTCTAACTGGCCCAGCTCTGCTCTGGCCTTGGGGTTGGTGGCTCTCTCTGGCAGGAGACTGTCCGCCAACAGTGCAGAAGCCTCCTTCCCACCCCAGACTTCTACTCAGGAGTAATCTCCCTAATTCTGTGGGAATAATACCTGAAACCACAAATGCCTTTACTCCCAGTCCTTTCTCTGCATGCCTTTCATCCACAGCACTCATCCCATCCAATGTACTTTCACTATTTTGTTTAATTCTTGGTCTGGGAACTTCTTTTGTTTAGTTTTTTTTTCCAGTAGTGGGGATTGAACCCAGAACCTTTACACTGAACTACATTCCCAACCATTTTTAGATCTTTATTTTGAGATAGTGTATCACTAAATTATCCACACTAGGCTGGCACTGCCTCAGCCTTTTAGAATGCTGGGATGATAGGCATGTGCCACCAGGCCTTGCAAGTCTGGGAACCTCATTGATTTGGGAGTTTTCTGTTTCCTGCTCTACCCAGTGGCTGGAGGAGGGACAGGCACACAGCTCAATAAATATTTTAGTGAATGAAGAAACAGAAACACCATGAAATCACATACTTACATAGAAAAGGAAACAGCCCCGCTCCACAGCACCAGTCTACTTAGTTCAGTTCTGGGGCCTTCGTGAAGAAGGAGGTTCTAACACTTTAGCTTGCCCTGAAAAGACTAACACCCAACAGCTTCTCCAACCTCCATGACTGCTGACAACAAAGGTGGCCCCAGGGAGTAAAAGTGAATGAAGCTCTTGGCTCTGTGTGGTGGCACATTTCTACAACCTCAACTACTCAGGAGGCTGCAGCAGGACGGTCACATGTGTGAGGCCTGCCTGAAGAACTTTGCCAGACCTCTCTCAAGAATAAAATGAACTGGGCAATGGTAAAGCGCTTATCTAGCAGGTGTGAGGCTCTGGGTTTTACTCTCACTAATCACACCAACAATGCGCGCACACACACACACACACATGCGTGAGTAAGCCGTGCAGAGATCGGGGGCTGTGAGGCACATTCCTTAGTTTTATTTCTACAGTCACCTGCCAATGTCTGCAGTATGTCCTCAGCGGGAGGGACTATTTCAAATGCAGCCCCTCATAACGTTTGCATATGCCCTGCTCTCTAGTTCTTGGACAGCCCACCTCAAATGATAACAGAGGAAAGCTACCCAGAGCTTACCTCCCAAACTCTCAGCAGTCAGGCAGGAAGAACTCCCAACCATCACTGTGATTACAGCTATTAAAAACAATGAGGCAGCTCTTTCTACACTGAGCATGGATGGTCACTAAGACACATTATTGGGGGGAAAAATCAAAGTGCAGAACAGTGGATAGCATGCCGGCATTTGCGTAAAAAAAATGACGTGTGCGCATACACCGTCCCCTCCCTCTCGGACGCACATAGTAAATCTCTGCAAACCGGCAGATTGTACTGGAGGCTGAGGATGGGGCAGGGGTAGTGGTCAGGAAACAGAGGTGGAGGAGACATTTTTCATTTTAAACTACTGCATCTTTTAATTGGTACAGTGTCTTTGAAAAAAGAAACTTAAAATCTCAGAAAAACTATAGCTAGATTGACAAAATGCAAAACAACAGGGCTGCGTGCAAAGCCCAAGTATTTTTCGTGTAAAAACAAATGCCATGTGCACAAGTCGAGATGGCTAGAAGCAAGAATCCTGGCAGTGGGACTCCGGGTGCTTTAGCTGCTCTTACGTTGGAAGAGGCCCTTCTCAGAGTTGAGAAAGCCAGTGGGTTTCCACACCAGCTGGGCAGGGGGTGCAGGAGGACCTCCCTGGATCCAGACTGGCACAGATACACCCTCTGGGTTGCAGGCTCATTCATGGCACTGAGTCACTCACAAAGCCACGTGGAGCAGGAAGTGCCAGTATTGGGTGGGTTAGTATGAGAGAAGACGGAAGAGTGGGGGTGGGGCCAGGTCAGAGGAGGCAAGGGCGGCCATCTTCAAATACGAGAGAGGCTGTCAAGTTAGCAGGAGACAGAAACCCTGTCCTGAGCCCTGGGAAGACACAGGGAGTGAGGCCAGGGCTCGTCACCTTCCAAAGGCACTTTCTGCCCAGGTCTTGCCACTCACAGGGTCCCAGCTAATAACAGCACTCCCAATGGTCTTGGCTCGCTTCGGCATTCCCTCGGAACCGCCACAGCAGTCCCACAAGGCTGGCACTGTCCCCATTCTAGAGACGAGACAAGAGGACAACCTTAAGGCCGCCTCTGTCCAAGACCACACAGGAAGTGATGGCGCCAGGAATCAAACCCAGACCCACCCTCACAACTGCCACTGTCCTCCTCCACGGCCAGAAGATCCCTCGGGGTTCTGTGCCTGCGACTCTGCAAGACACGAATTCCCATCAGGGCGCTAGAGAGAGCTAGGATTCCCGGGAGAGGAGGTGTCCTGGGGCCAAGAAGACCAGCGCGGGTGGGTGCTGACAAAGCTAAGCCTTCAGGCACCTGCATCCCTCACCTGCTCGGCAGCGCCAGCCTTAGGGTGCAGGTAAGCCTGCGGGATGCTCCAAAGGGAATCCACCCGCCCGCCTGGGCTGGAGCCCCGGCAGCCCGAGCCGGAACCCCACGCGGAACCCAGCGGCGCGGCGGTGACGCAGCAGGACGCCCTGCCAGCCCCGGGAGCCCAGCGGCGCAGCAGCGCGGAGGCGGAGGCGAGTCGGGACGGCTCCCCAACGTGGTGGGCGGGCTGAGCCGGGCGGGCGCGGGCGGGAGCGCCCAGGGGCGGGACGGCGCTTCCCGAGCGCGTGACTCAGCAGCGGCGGGGGCGCGCGGGCGCGTGGGCCGGGAGATCCCTGCCTGCAGCCCTCCGCTCGCCCGCCGCCCACACGGAGGAGGGAAGGCTCCCCGCCGGCGGCCGTGGGGCGGCTGGGCGCGCCACGGGGGAGGGAGCCCCGAACGGCCTGGGCGCCCCTCTTCTCCTCGGCGCCGTTGGGGCTTTCGGGAGCCCCGTGGAAATTGCCGGGTCTTTTAGCGCTGGAGGCCTCAGCACGGTTCGACTCGTCCCGCCCCAGGGGCCTAAGCGTGCGCCACCGTTTTCTGATGTTGATTTGGCTTTCTTGAAAGGGAGAATGAATTCGAAGTCCTCACTCCCTCCCCGCCAGCACCTGTCCTGAGCGTCCCTGCGGTGGGTGGCTGTCCGTAGAAGCCATGTCCCCCTTCCTGCTTCAGCACACCCCTAGGCTCTGTTACGGCCGAGTGAGCTGCGGGCGGGAGACAGGGACCAGGGGGCATGATTGTCCCCACCGAGCAGGAGGGGAAATACGGCCAGGAAAGGCGGAGGCCTGATCCAGTGTTGCTTGCCCGGCTGTGAGGCAGAATGCGCAAGTATAATCCTGGCTGCTGGGTCAGAGTCCCCCTGCTTGACTAGACAGTGCTGCCAGCTCGGTGCCTCTACTGCTCAGAAGCCCTATGTCGTCCACTTTGGGCACTTAGTACGGCCCAAGAGTACCCCCAGAGGCCTAATGAGCTCTCTGGAAACACCCAGGACATCTCTTTGAGACCAAGATCTGCACAGGAAAGACTGAAGCTAGGCCCAAGAGGGAAATTCCCAACTACTTGCAGGCTGCTTTTTTTCCCTGTTGTTTTAAAATAATCATACTGTTAAAATGATGCATTGAATGAAAATTTGTGGAAGACTGTAATCATTAATCAAAGAGGAAAGTGTGGAATCCCCCAGCCTGTCTATCTAATTGGGATGGGAGTGCATTCCTGATTGGAGACCAGCAGGAGGCTGATTTGACCTGGCCTGTCCAAAATCCAGAGAATGCGCTGGCACCACGCCCTGGCCCAGCTACAAAAAAGAAATTACAGGAACATTGTGCCGCATACCGCTGTGTGGAGGCTTCTGGGTGTCTGAGCTTCTAGATACTGCACCTCAGCAGAGTCTCCCATACACCTGCCCACCACCTGGGTGTGGAAGTCCTGGAAACTCACTGCATTGTTACAGAGGGGAAATCCAGGAGGAACAGGCCCTCCAAGGGAGACGAAGCACATCCTGCCATCCTGCACAGAGAAGGAGCCAGAGCTCTGACAGTGTGCCCAGATCCACAGTCACTGAGGGAGGTAGGAGGAGTGGCCTGAGACCTGCAGAGCTGTTGTTGTGATGGGGCTGACATCCATCTTCCCAGTCCAAGTCAGCAGCACACTCGGCTGTGTGCTGCCACACCTACACAGCCACACTGAGCTATGTCACTACCCTCCCATCCATTAGGATCCTGACGCTTCCCCTAGCAGAGCCAGTCCTACCTGCCAGAGAAATGGGACTGAGGCTTGGAACCAGTTGTTGGCTCCTGCCTTGGATGCCAGGCCTAGTAAACTTCGGGTTTCAGGCAGCCTCCACCGCCCCCTGCCCTGGGTCTCACATACGCTGGGCAAGTGCTCTGCCACTGAGCCACACCTCCAACCCCTCCTCCCCTTCCCACCAGGCTTCCTTTCCCTCCCATCTCCATGACCCACCGCCCATTGCTTGGTCTGCTCTGTGCACAGCTGCATACATGCATGACTGAGATGTAACACTCACTCTGGAAGGGCTTTTTTGTGCTATGTTCTTCATTCACCTCCTAGATGAAGACTGGCTGGAACCTGGGGCCAGAGGGAAAGGAGGGCTCTTCTTGCTCAGGGGTAGAGCTAGAATGGATTTCACTAGCTGGACAGGACCATCCCCTCCCTCCCCTGTTGTCTCATGACTCTTGCTGGCCAGAAGGACTGAGCCCCCAAGACCCTTTTCCACCCACACTTAGCTGCAGGGAAGTGTGTCTGAGCTGTTGGGCCTAAGCATGGCCTACTCCCAGGAGTGGCCTTCTCCTCCCCCTCCCTAGCCCTTCCTCCCAAGACAACCCACAGCCTGCAGGGGCCCTCTAGCTCAGGAGTTTACTTATTCAACCAGAATTTACACAGCACCTGTTTGATGTTAAGCTCCCTCTTATTGCCCATCTTCCTCAGGCTCATAGGCCACCAACCTTTATTGTCTTCCTGCCATTACTGCCGCATGGCAAACCCCAAGAGAGTCATGGAACATTTTGCCAGCCAAAACACTAAGATCTTATAAAGCTTACCAAGCCTCCTGACACTCCTTCACTCCTTTTCTGAGGACTTTCATACATGAACGAAGAAGTAAGTGTCCCTTTTCAGCCCAGAAAATTGCTTTTCCAGGACTAGTCAGTGTGGGATGCCTATGGGCTCCCCCTGTAGCCCACCAAGGCTAAGCAAGGCAATTCCAACTTTTTGCAAAACTTAGTGGAAACAAAGATGTAGTCAGACTCTTTGCAGCCTCCCCTGTGAGCCCTTCTGCTTCTGATGAGCCCGCGGACCTAACTTTACTTAGCCAGTGTTGCTGTATGTCCCCATGTCACTGAACCCTGCCCTGGGAAAAAGCTTTCGTGCTCAAGTGTGGAAAACTGATTGAATTAAATGTCCTGTGTTTTTTTTTTCCTGTCCTAGGAGAACTTGCATTTTAACAAAGGGGATAACCTTGGAGTACTCAAAGTAGTCTGTGGAGTTATTAGTGTAGGTGAGATGTCTTGGAAGGCAGAGAGACCTCCCTGTGTCACCTAGGCCTCTGTAACTGACCAGGTTCTGTCCTATACTCTTCTGGTCCGTCACTATGTAATGTCAAGAGCAGGGTCTGAAGAATTAAGAAAACTGAGCTTTAAGCCTAGCACTGTCACTAACTAGTCTTGGACCTTAGTTGTCTCATTTCCCAAATGAGGAATTTAGACCAGGTAATCTTGAAGTGTCCTTCCGGCTCTGGCATGTGCTTGGCTCCCCAGAAGAGACAGGATCCCTGATCCAGCTCTTGAAGGGCCCGTGTCCCTGCAGCCATGGTCTGGAGAGAGTAGCCTCATGTCGTCCCCAAGCACGGGGCCTTCCCTGCGCAAGGACTGACAGGTTGTCTGCAGACCAGGTCCACAGCAGCTCGCACCAGGAGGAGAGGTACCGTGCGGCACATCGCCAGCCTCGCTGTTATGTAAGCCTCCCAGCTCTGATATTCCAAGCAAAGAGCAAGAGCAAACAGCACATCCCACTGCACCATGCCCAACCCAGTGCCCCAGCATGCAGGCACGCGCACGCACACACCTTTGCTATGGTGACCTCATAGACAACCACTTTGGGAGTGAATTTTTAAAGCCCATCTTTTTCATTTGTTTTTCCTCGAGTGTATCTCATTTAAGAAAAATCCTTAAGACTCTTTTGCTCCAGGCTCAATTGGACAAAGCAGAGACCCTCCTGTCATTGACTCTACCCAGAAGCCCCACAGCACAGCTCTACTCTTCTCCATGCTCATGGCTGTTCTCTACAGCTTTCTGACCTTGGGGTGCAGAAAGTAGACCTACTTCCTGTCTCAAGGAGGAAACAATGTGAAGAAAAGGAGTCAGCTTGCTTTCCCTGGGAGCAGGACATGCATGAGGCCCCACCCCACCACACAACACTGTCCTCACAGGTCAGTAGGCCTTTTCTTAGAGGAGAGTGTAGGCTGGCATATTGCAGGGCATTAGGTGAAAACTCAGATCCTTTTGATACCTTGAAGAGAAATGCAGGTAATCTCAAAATGCAACAAAGATTTCAGTTGGGCTAAAAGAAAATTTCCCTTCTATGAAGTTGCGTGACCTTGTGTTAGAGACCTTGAGAGGGTGGTGGATTTGTCCTTCCCACTTGCTTTTCAAGGTGAGTTCAACCTTGGTGTCTCTGGGAGACCTTGGATGCCCGCCGTCTAGAGATGGAGGAGTAAATGAGAAAGGGCAGTATGGGGAGGCAGCCTGGTGGAGCATGTGTTCCCGGCAGTCACTGCTGTCTAACATCAGATAAGATGTCTGTCTTTTCTGCATCCTAGTTTTACATATCAAGATACTGCAGTATATTGACCACTTATGGGTCTGGAACAGTTCTAGACATATAATACAATTTGTTTTTAACTGGGGATTGAACCCAGAGCCTTCACACTGAGCCACATCTCAACACTTTTATTTTTAATTACTTGTTTTATTTTTTTTAAGTTTGAAGTACAATTTCCCTAAGTAGCCAAGGCTGGGCTCAAACTTGTGACCATCCTACTGTAGTCTTTCAGAGTGCTGGGATTACAGACCTGCGTCACCATGCCCAGCTGA
Organism: Ctenodactylus gundi; assembly: GCA_004027205.1. Taxonomy (NCBI): domain Eukaryota; kingdom Metazoa; phylum Chordata; class Mammalia; order Rodentia; family Ctenodactylidae; genus Ctenodactylus; species Ctenodactylus gundi. Next base: position 418,970 of record PVKB01001140.1, on the reverse strand, counting down.
TATTACCAAATATTCAAACTTCATTACAACTCTTTATGGTGGATATTCTCCTTCACATGTGAAAAAAAGGGCTAAAAGAAAGGAACTAATAAGTTCAAGGCCCAACATCTGGGAGGTGATGAGGCAGGATTGCTGCTCAGTGCACGTTCCCAGAACTCCCGTTCTTCACCATCTCACTCTGAACATTCTGGGACTCGGTGGCTTCCTGAAGCTCCTTTGAGCTAAAAATCCAACTTTTCTTTCTTTTTGGTCCCCTTTCTTTTTGCTGAGATGAGGATGAGCATGTGTTTCCTCCACAGAAATAAGAAACCTTCCACTGCTTATGTGGGAACTGCACCTGTGCTTTCCCAAGAGGCCAGGGAGACAGTTGCCGCAGTGGCCTGAGCTTCACGAACCCTGCCAGGTGGTTCTGCCAGGTGCAGTCAGAGTCACCAGGACTTCTCACCAAGAAACTCTTACTGTCTCTGCTTCCCTGTGTCCTAAGCCCCTGAAAGTACGTTTGGACCCCACTGAAAAAATGTTAACTCCCTATAAGGGCAGTTAGTTTAAAAATAAGTGAGATTTAAGTTCAAGAGGTGAATCTCTCTCCAGACCCTTGCCCAGGTGTTTGCTCAGCTCTCTCCTCCTTTTTCTTTTCTGCCTTCCTTCCCTGTCCACCCAGCCATGACCCAGGCTGCCTTTTTTGCAGAAGTGGCCTTTGAAACTCAGGCTGCACAGATACTTGCTGAATCAGCAGGACCAGCTGCTGCTTTTCTTGCTTGGTTCCAGGCCAAGGGGAAAATGGGGCAGGCGCCTTTGCCAGGCCCAGGGTGCTAACTGTATGGGTCTGGGGAGGGCTAGGTAGTGAGGGAAGAGATGCTGGGGTAGAACAAGGCATGGGGCTTTCCCAGAGGCCAGGGAATGGCTTGTTTCTGGAAAATTATACTTTCTGTGAAGGGAAAAGAGGAAAGAGCTGTGGCTCAGGTGCTTGGAGGCGTGGGGGACAGCAAGTCTTGCCAAACATCCACTCTGGACTCACTTCTAGGCATGAGTGGAAGACACACACTGCCTCCATTCTGAGCCCATTTTCAAGCCAGTTGTCTAGGAGTCCTCTCCCTGGCAGGTACAGGAAAGGAAAAGAAGACGGAAAGTACCCCCCCCCCCCACCTTGGCCTCAGCAACCAGGTCCTAGAGGCACAAGACTGACAAGGCTTCTCTGTGTGATGAGGCATTCCTTACCTACCGATGGGTTCAGCCGGCAAGAAGGGTACGTGAGGATAGGTGCCTGCACCAGCAAAGGTTGGTGCAGGTGCAGGCAGCACAGATACCTCAGGCACTGAATTTTCTGGGCTGATTCCTTCCTGGCTAATGGCTCTTACTATTCCCTGACATGAACTCAGTCAAGAAAATCTCCTCTATTGCCGCACCCGGTCTGTACGCTCACCACTTTCATCCTGTGTTGTTCTGGTAGAGGGTGGCCCAGGACACTGTGATGTGCCCACAGACACTTAGATTTTTCTAGATATGGATCTCATAGATGTTGAGCATGGGCCACCTACTTCTTTCCTTAGCATAGAGTGCAAGGTTTTGCATGAACTGGACACTTGCTACATTTAGTTAACTGGCAGAACTTAACATTTTATAAATAGCTTTCAGCATGAGACAGTCATGAGCTGGCACCTTCAGACAGACAAACTTAACTCAAAAGCAGCAGAGACACCTTCTCCGATCAGCATCTTAAACAGCCCAAGCTAAAGGTACATTCTGAGAGGCTCTCACTGCCCACAGCTCCAAGCAGCACAGGAACAGGGCACTCTAGAGACAACTCAATGTTTATTCATGCAGAACTAGGGGTGTAGCAGAGGCGTAGACAGTCGACAGCTTGCCTGACATGCTCAAGGTCCTGGATGAAACCCCTAGCACCACCAAAGAAAGAAAGACAGACACACAGTTTACTTCATGTGTAAAGGACGAGGGAAGAGACTGTCCTTTGCAGTGTAAGTGGAAGCAAAGGATAGAATGAGGGAACGATGGGAGAGAGAAAGTTCTCAAGGGACAGGGAAGGAGGGGAGAAAGAAAAGGAAGAAAAATAGAAGAAAGGAAAATGTAAATGAGGGAAGTAGTGAGAAAGAACGGGGATGCAAAGGGAAGGCCAGGGAAGAAGAAAGACGACAGGAGCTACTGAGCCGCTCAGGCTTTGCAGCCACGTTGAGGCGGTAAGCTTGGAGCAGAAGCTGAATTTGAAGTAAAATGTAAGGATGTCACTTGGCTTCCAGTTGTCGTCTGCCTATGGGTGTGGAGACATGGGCAGGCCCTGGTATCCACTGGATCCAAATGCACAGTGAGTAGGTAGGCAAATGGGCTCAGAGAAGCAGGGTCACACTGAACAGCAGCTTAGACAAGGTCATGCGCTCCTGTGACAAGGAAGCCAGGTCAGGCTAGGGCCTGCAACCAGCCAGGTGAGTCCCAGTGACCAATAATGTAAACTCTGTGAGCCTTGATTTACAAGGACTGTGTTTGCTATCATTCAGAAGCACAGTCAGTGGCAGTTGAAGCTCAGTAAGAGTCAGGAAACATGCAGAAGAAGAAGTGTAAACCCACGAGGGGTTTTATTCCTTAATATCCCTGTGCTCACCCACCTCCACGTCATTGCTTTCTTACTCTGCTGCCCAGGGCCACCCCCTCAGTGTGTGCCTCGCTTGAAGGAGGGAGAGAGGACTGTCCATGTATTATTGCAGATCCTACAGCAATTTAATGATTTTTGTTTCCTAGTCCCACATATCCAGGGCTCCTGTGTCTGCTGGAACTGGGCAGAAACAGGAGTTGGGAGACAAAGTATGGTGACATAATGTGTCTCACAGTATCTGGCCCTTTGGGACACTTGCCCACTCTTTAGTCACCTCACTGGGCCACAGTCTCACTATATAATGAGTTCAGTGCAGAATGAGAAAAGATTTGCACAACATTATGATTGGAAACCCTGCCTGCTGGCTCTTCCTCTTGCTTCAGCATGCCCACTGGAGAACTGATTCCGCGTGGAGCTCCCCAGGGAGTCCAGGGAGAGGTTGGCTGGTTCTGCTCTTCTTCCCTCACCCCAGTTGTGGCCATCTCTCTCTGCCTGCTGGCTTTGTCTGGCTCTGTGAAAAGATACGTGCAGGAGAAGACAGGCATCCCCTTGGGGGCTGTGGGTAGAGAGGAAGATGGTGCCAAACATGTAACTGGCAATGGTGATTCCTCCTTGAGAGCCTATGTGGGAATGAGGGTTAATGGTAGGCAAAACAGGGTGAAAAGAAATGGGCTGGTGGTCTGAAGGGGCATCCAAGCAGCCCAGATGAGAACAGTTCACACCCAGGGCAAGCGAGCTACAGGGAGGAGGAAAGCAGTTTCAGGGAGGAGGAGAGGCAGGTGTGTCTCTACTCTCCCAGACTTTGGTATTCAGCTGGGGAGCAGGAGAGAGCTGGAGGTTCCAGAGAAAGCAAGGGGCTGTTGGAGTTATTAACCCCTGGGTGCCTGGCACCACTTTGTGAGTAAAGGAGTTTCAGCAACTCCCACTGCCCTCCATTATGTTAATTATTTCTTACTTTTGTTCTGCTCCCTTGGGAGGCAAATGCAGGGCAAGGGAGAAGAAAAAATAAAAACGTCACACTGTATTGATGTGTGAGGCTGGATCCGAATCCAGATGATCCCTACAGTTCTGAATCTCCAGCAGGTGTATCTGGACAGAAGGTGTGGACTCTATGCCACTTCAGTGGCCACAGAGAATTCTTTTCAAAGAGGGGTTATTTAAGGTTCTCTGGGGAAACTTCTTGCCCATAAATTGCCTGAACAGTTGCAGATAGAGTGGGGCTGCAGCGAGAGAGAAGGGGTACCCCAAATGTCATGAGGAGAGGATGGGATGCTATCATTACCAGAAAGCTCTGGCTGGTTTTAATCAAATGCTTTAACCCTATCAAGCTAGATCATCCAGATTTTCATCCCTAAGTCCCTCTGGTTCTGTCCAGATCTACTCTACGAACTAGTGCACCTAGACCCAGCTTCTCTAACTCCCCATCAGATGGGAAAAGAAGACGTAGGATTTGGCAGAGGGATACTGGGGAGAGCCAAGTCTCCACAGGTGTGGCTCAGGCATAAAGCACACTTGAGACTGGACTAAGACTAGGTTATTAGCTTTCTCTTCACCCCTCCCCTTCCAACGCCTTCCACTCCTCTGGCGTCCCCACCATCCTCGGGGCCAGGGCCTGGCCAGGTGCTCATTTGCCCAGGCGGCCGCCTCTTCCCTGCAGCTCTTCCATCACCTGTCAAGCCAGAGAACAGAGGGTGACGTGATCACAGCCTTCCCAACACAGGGAAGAGACTATTCCAATCTCCCTTTATCTCTTCTTCCAATATTCCTAGTCCATGGGCCTCCCGGGGAAAGAAAAAACTTCAGGCCTTGGGATCTCCCCGTGGGGGCAGTTCACATTACTCTGGAGACGTAACATGAGAGTACAGCTACTGCCAAATAGCCAAGGGGAAATACAGTTTGCAGTCACTAGTCATTGTAGGGATTCAAGGAAGTGTCACATCCCCATAACAACTGTTGGCCAGTGGCCGGCTCCTCCTTGCTCCCTTTCCACAACTACCAGCCACCCTGACAGATGTCCTCCTTGAGTTAGAGGGGAAGGCTGCAGCGAGACTGCGTCCTCCTACTGTGACTGAGCACTCCTTTAGTTTGGTGGGTTTCTTCCCTGCACCCGGTAGCTTGGCTGGGATTTAGATGAAAGGTGTACACTCAGGCCAGAGCACAGTAAGCTTATGCAAATGAGCCATTCCTGACTTTGATTTCCACCGCCTCAGTTAAAGGGCCAGCTTCTTCCTCTGGAAAATGCTTTCTCCCACCCTTTATCTTCTGTCGCCACCTCCTCTGCCTGCTCACATCACTCCTGTCTTTCAGCTTTATCTTCTGCCTCCTGAATGTCTCTCTGCTCCAATCTTACTCCAAGACACTTCCCCCCACCAGTCATGGTAAAGCACTTCACAAGCCTCTTGGCCGACCCTCTGTCTTTTTTTTTTAAGTTGCTGTATTTAAGTAATTTTACTACTTAAAATCCCTTTCCCATTTCTTCTAACTTAAATCCTTCAATGGTTCGCTCTCTTTTTTCCCCCCAGCTTAATCTTCATGCCAACTTCCTCCCAATTTTGCCCCCTGTAAGCCTGGCCATATCCCCACATCCCCAATTACTTAAAGCCAATTTTTTGCTTCTTTGCCTCCAAAGATAATCCCGATACTCTCTTTGCCCCAACATCCACAGAACCACGAACACCGTCTCATTCTCCTTTCCCCCAAATTTCCGTGGCATGCTCCTCCCCGAATGCGCCTTCTCACCCTTCGGTTCACATTGCCCCGGTCCTTCGGACTCGCACCCGCACCCGCTTCCCCTCCTCACCCCGCTCGCTTCTCCCAGCACCTCTTCCCCATCTCCCCACTCACTCGGGTCTTCGGCTCAGGACGCCCTTGCCGAGGGCGGCGGGGGATTTGTGCTGAAGGAGGGCTCCGGCCGCGGCGCAACAGCTCGGGGGACGCTCCTTCTCCTTGTCGGCGGCGGCCCCGAGTGTCACCGCGTGCTGGCGGGGCGACTGGGGCGCGTGAACCCGGGCGCTGGGGCCCGGCTGGGGCTGCGCCAGGAGCTGTCCGTGGTGCTGAAGCGGCTGCTGCTCGGGAGCGGGCTGCGGCGCGGCGGGAGGGAGCTGTCCGCGGTCCTGGAGCGGCTCTTGGGCCCCGGCGGCCGCGGGGGTGGCGGGAGAGGTGGCCGCAGCAGCCCGCGGGGCGGCTGGCGACGGGGCCACGAGCCCGGGCGGAGGCTGGGCTTGCAGCAGCTGCTGGTGCTCCCACAGGCTGCGGTTCTCGGCGCTCAGCTCGTCCAGCCGCCGCTCTAGCTCGTCGATGCGCTGGCGCTGGGTGTGGATGAGGCTCTGCTGGTTCTGCACGATGGCTGTGAGCTCTTTCAGGTAGAGCACGGCGCGCACCGGATTCTCCAGCAGGCTCTCCATGCCGCCCGCCGCCGCCTGCGCCGGCCTGCGCCTCGGCGGGCGGCGGCAGCCGAGCACCCCAGCGGTCGGCCGGCGTCTCTCTCTGCCGGGCCCAGCCTCCCTCCGCGGCCCTCCGCCGGCGCCACGTCACGGCCACACAGACATTCACACACGCACCGCAGGGCGGGGCCTCGGCGCCTGGGCCCACCCACTTCCCCGCCCCCGGCGCCGCCGCGAAAAGGCCCTTGCTGCCCGCATTCAGAGAGGAGGGGCGGGGAGGAAGCGCGCGCGCGCGGTGTGTGTGTGTTTTGTGTGTGTGTGTGTGTGTGCGTGTGCGCGTGTGTGTGTGTGCGTGTGCGCGTGTGTGTGTGTGAGTGTGAAGGGACCAGGATACACGAAGGTAATCCCAGATGGAGAAAACATCCGCCTGGTGAGAAAAAGGAAGCGGACGAAAATGCAAGCAGCGGTGCTGGGCCGGTGTGGTGGGCCTGATACTGGGAGAGAAGCAGACCAGGGAAGACGGACAGGGAAGCCAGGCAGAAGGAGGAGGCAGAAAAAGAGCGGTGAGCACAGAGCTAGAGAGAAATTACTCAAGGCATGGAAAGCCTGGGACACTAAGGGCCCACGAACTCTCTTGTCTACGTCCAGCCGTCGCGGAGGCTGTGGCCCATCTTAAAGCTCTCCTGGCTCTCCTCTTCTGCATTCAACAGTTTGTTCTGCTGGGATTCCCTGGAGTACAGGGTCTTGAGACTTAAGGGTCCCTAGAAAACCTATGAAGCTGCTGCTTCACTCAGCTGTGCAGAAACAGGGCAGGAAGGCAGTTCTCTCCAGGAATGAGAACTCGGGTCATTTGGGCCTGGTCTGATGTCTGGAGAGGGTGTTTTGTCCGACAAACATTTAGAAAATGTGCACTACTAGAAAACACTGGACTAGACGGTGATAGGATAAGGGAGGATGGCATGCTTGGCTTCTTGAAATGTGTATGACTAATGGCTGACACAGGTGACATTTATCTTCTTTACTTGATGGTGCTGGTAAGTGATAAGACAGACTTGGCCCGGAGTGTGGAGGACCTAACCACGAGGGAATGCAGGAAGGCTTCTTGGAGGAAGTTAATACTCCCAAGAAAGGTTTTCTTAGAAGGAAAGGAGGCATGAACAAAAGCTCATAGGCACAAACAGACACAGACCAAACCAATCCTTCATTTCTACAAAGATTGTATGTAACACAACCACTTAATGCAGTGCAATGTACAAGTTCTAGCTGGGATCATAAGTTATAATTCCTGTGATCAAGTTGGTCACAATTTAGACAGTAGGAATGGCGTGTTCTAGGGTAAGTAAAAGGCAAGTTGAGATTTCTATAAGAGCTCCTTGAGCCACACGCCGCAGAAGTTGAGAGAGGAGTTTCACCTGACTATAATAACTTGACAAGGCATGGTGGAGGTGTGATTCAAGCTGGGCCCTGAAGGATGGGCCAGATTTCAATAGGCAGACTGAGCAAGAGAACAGAAGACAAGGAGGATGCTCCAGGCATTTTTAGGAGAAAATCCTAAAGAATAGAAAGAAATTGAGCCTTTAGGTTTCATCCAATTTGGCAGGAAAGTGCCTCTCTCTGTGTTTTGTAGAAGCAGGACAGGAAGAAGGCAGAATTCCAGGTGTCCTTTGCCTGTTGTTGTTGTGCTCTTTCATTCTCTGCATGGGAGGCCCATCATGCTCTCTGTCTACCTGCAGTCTCTGCAGGGTAAGTGTGAGGGTACCATGTATTCAGTGAGCTGGGCCAGCCAACCCACCTGGTGCTAGGCTTGAATGACCTTATGGGAAAGAATTGGTTGTTCTCAGTGAATAAATTGGATCCTCTGCATTCATAATGTGTTTCTTTTTGCTTTTCTTTTGTTTATGTTCTTAAACTTTTTAAAATTGAAGAATGAATTGAAGGAAACACAGCCAAATTTAGGCAACAGTTGAAAGAATAGAGAGAGGGTACTTGAGTAGGAACCAGTATTCCAGCTGAAGAATGAAGGTTGAGGATGGAACAAGGGCACACAAAACTCAGTTTCTTCAGAATTTTCTTTGCTTGACTAGTTGATTTGTTGTCCAAGAGTTGGGTACTTGTAGAGATCTTTTTTCCTTTCTCTCATTTCTAACCCCATCTTACTTACTTTTTAATCACTGTGACTCAATATCTGACATCCACAACTTAAGAGAGGAAAGATCTATTTTAGCTCAAAGTTTCAGAAAGTCACAGGGCATACTTGGGTGACCAGCCTGGTGGAAGCATATGGTGGGGACACAGCTGAAGATCTCTTGTCAGCATGGCAGACGGGGAAGCCAAGTCTGAGAGGAAGGGTGAGCTACCATTCCTGGTCCTGCCCTAGTGATCCTCTGCTTCTAGGTCAAGCCCCAGTGTTCCTCCTCTTCCAACCAGGCCCTGCCTCTTAATAGCATCCAAATACATGAGGTTTGGGGAGACACTATAGATCCAAGCCATGACAACACAGGCCACGTTGTGGGTTAAACTTTGTACTAAGCTATGTCCCCAGCACTACCAACCCTTCTTCTTTTAAACTTTGAGACAGGTGTTGCTGATTGCTCAGGACGGACTTGAACTTGCAATCCTTTTGCCTCAGTCTCTCAGTTTGCTGGGATTACAGGCAAGTCCCACCACACCTGGCTAGAAACCAGTACTGTCTCTGCAAGTAGAAGAACCTGAAGCTTAATCATTTATGGGACTTGCTTAAAAATGCAGCTATCTGGGTTCCATATCAGTCTTGCTATACTGGAATCATTAGGAATAGAGCCCAAGTGTTTTCATGTTTAGCTTTTTGAAATTAAAAATAAACATTGTTGCATTAAAATTTATGTGCAGTAATATGCACTCATTTTGAGTACACACTCCAATGAATTTTGACAAGTCAATAAACCCATGTATTCACCATTACAGTCAAAATTGCCATCATTGCAAGAAGTAAGCTCATCACTTCTTTGTGGCCAATTCCTCTTGGCCATAGCCCAGCTGCACCACTGATCTGCTTCCTGTCAATACATGTTAGTTTTACTCATTATAGAATTTAATTAATGAAGATAGTATAGTATGTGCTTGTTTGTCTTTCGTTTTAGCTCACGGTTTTGGGTTTCATCCATCTTCTTGCAAGTGTCACTAGTTTGTTCCTTATTTGTTCTGAGTATTATCCACAATAGACAGACCATAATTCCCTTTGTCTTTTCACCCGTTGATGGACATTTTGGTTGTTTTCCAGATCTCTTTTTTTTTAATATAGCTGTTATGATCACCAAAGGACAAGTCTTTGAACATATGTTTTGTGAAGAGTAAAAATCTAGCAAATTGCTAGATTGTGAGAAAACCTATATTTAATAAGAAAATGACAATTTTTTTTTTACTGTTGTTGTACTGTTGTTATTCTTACCAGCAATATGTAAGGTTCAGGAGCTTCTCATTTTTGTTAACATTTGGTATTTTCATTCCCTTTTTATTTTATCAATTTGAGTGTGTAAGAGAATTATATCATTTTTGTGTGGTGTTTTAACTTAGGGTCTTCATACTCATTCCCAGCTCTCTTCCTTTTTTGAGACAGAGTATCACTAAGTCATTAAGTTGCCTAGGTTGGGCTCAAACTTGTGTGATCCTCCTATCTCAGCCTTCCAGTGTTCTGGGGTCATATTCATGCCTACTGTGCCAAGCTCAATGTGATCTTAATAACTATTTTATTATTTTCCTAATGACTAATGCTGTTGAATATCTTCTCATGTGCTTATTAGCCATTTGTATATCTTCATTGCTCATTGTTTCTATTAAATTATTGGTCCTCATATGGAGTTGTAAGCATCCTTTACAAATTCAGGAAAGCAGTTTTGTCAGATATATGTATTATAAATATTTTCTCTCAGCAGCTTGCTTTGCCATTTTATTAATATTTCCATTTCATAGGAAAAGATTTTAATTATAATGAAAAAAACTAACAAATTTTCTGTTGTGGTTCATGTTTTTCTTGTATGTCCTATCAGTTCTTTGCCAGCCAGGCATAGGGGCATTGCAAATGTAATCACAGGTAGTCAGGAGGCTGAGGCAGAAGGATCAGAAAGTTAAGCCCAGTTTTGGGCCTTTGTCTCAAAATAAAACAATAGAAATAGACTAGGATGAAGCATTCTCTCTGCATCATGAAAGGCCCTGGGTTCAACCTGAAGGATCTAAATAAATAAATAGTATATTTGCTCTCTGCCTACTTCATATTATCCTTTTTTCCCTCCTGGAGGATCTGTAGCTTTTACTTTTGGATTTAGGTCTGTGATCCATTGTGGAGGTTTCACCACCACACAAGGGCCAGGGGAGAGGAAAGGTGAGTTCGTGGCTGGGCCCCCTTGTCCCAAGAGTACCAGACCCAGCTGGGAGTCTGTCGAAGCAGGAACTCACTTTATTCAGGAAGTACAGAAGCTTATATAGGGTAGAGGGAGAACGTGGCAAGGAGGGGAGAGCGGGCGATCTGACGTGGTGTCTACGTAAGCATGTGTTAAGCCAATCAGCGAGATGTCCATGCAGGCAGGCACCAGGTGCTGGCAGCAGTAGTATTGGGATCATGCATGGTCCACCAGGGCGGAAACAGCTTGGCCCAATCATCTTCCTTGGTAAACACCCGAGGTGGCCGCCCCCAGGACTTCTTGTTGGCGCCATCTTAGATATCACCCCACAATCCATGTTGAGTTGATTTTTCTATTTGGCAAGAAGAGTCAAAGTTCACTTCTTCCTTAAATATTTGGCCACATTCATCCCTGAAGTCACGTCAGACTGAAGGCTTCTTTGTAGGGAGATTTTGAACTAGAGTCAAGTTTTTTATTAAGTATAATACCATTCAGATATTTAATTTCTTTGTGTATCTATTTTGGTAATTTGCATGTCTGGTAGGGAGAATGACTTTCCAAAGATGTCCCTGTCCTAATCCCACAAACCTGTAAGTGTGCTACTTTACATGACAAAGGAATTTTAAATATGTGATTGAGGATCTTAAAATGGTAAGATTATTCTGGAATACTCGTGTGAACCCAATGAAATAAAAAACATCTTTTTTTTCTTTTTCTTTTTCTTTCTTTTTATTTTTAGATAGGGTCTTGTTTTGTAGTCTAGGCTAGACCTAAACTCACTGTGTAACCCAATCTGGCCTTGGACACAAGACAATTCTGCTTCAGCCTCCCAAGTGCTGAGATTACAGTCATGCACCACCGCATCCATTTCATGTGGTGCTAGGGAATCAAACATCTCAGGGCCTTGCGCTTACTAGGCAGGTGCTTTAAGCACTGAACTATTTCTCCAGCTCCCAAAGCATCTTTATAAGATGAATGCAGGGGTGTCAGATTCAGAGAGGAGATGTGACAGAAGCAGAGGTCAAGCTAGGTAGGGTTGTGCAGGCCTGTAATCTCAGCACTCTGGGAGGCTGAGGCAGAAGGATCACGGGTTTGAATCCAGCCTGGGAAATTTAACTATTTATAATAAAAAGTAGAAAAGGACTGGAAATGTCATTTAGTGTGAAGGCCCTAGGTTCATTCTCTCATACTAGAAAAAAAGGAGAAGAAGAGGAAGGAGAAGAGGAGGAGGAAGAAGAAGGAGAAGGAGAAGAAGGAGAAAAGAAGAAGGAGGAGGAAGAGGAGGAGTAGGAGGAGGAGGTGGTGGAGGAGGAGGAGGAGAAGACAGAGTGATGCTCTTGCAGTTGGGGGCTGAGGCCAAGGAATGCAGTTAGCCTGCAGAAGCTGTGAAGGGTGGGGGCAGGGAAGACACAGATTCTCCCTTAGAGCCAGAAGGAGTCAATCCTGCAAACACATTGATTTTCCTAGGTGAACCTTATTTTGGTTTTGACCGTTATGGAACTATAAATTAATGGGTTAATTGCATTGCTTTGAGTCACAGTGTTTGTGGCAATTTATTAAAATAGCAATAGAAAACTGGCACACATTTATAATCCCAGTACTCTGGTAGGTTGGGGCAGGAGAATTCTAAATTTGAACCCAGCCCAAACAAGTTAGCAACTTAGTAAGACCCTGCCTCCAGAGAAAAAAGGCTGGGGATGTAGCTTGGTGAGAAGGTCCTAGATCCAATCCCTAGTAAAGCAAAATTAAAAAAAAAAAACAAAGTAAAAAAAATTGTACTGGGCCTTGCGACACAAGTAATCCCAACGGTCTTGGAGTCAGAGGCACGATTACAAGTTTCACCTCGCCTGAGCAACTTAACAATTTAGCTAGATCCTACCTCAAAATCAGAAGTAAAACAAAGGGGAGAGGGAGGCTGGAAATGTAGGTCGGTGCTAAGGCCCTGGGCTCAGTTGACAGTCCCACCAAAACATGAAGCAAAACCATGCACTGTTTTTCAAAAAATATATACATCTTATCAGAGTTGTCAACTCTTTTGTATGATGTAATAATATTTCTCTGTTAACTTGGTAAAATCTGTAGGCTATGAAATAATGTCCCTTTTTTACTCATTACATTGGCAAATTCTGCATTCTTTTAATTCGTTTCTATGATATTTTCAAAGAATCTCCTTTGGCATCATTAGCTCTTCTGTCTTGCTTTCCGTTTTCTATTTTACTGATTTCTATTCTTTATTTTTTTTTCTGCCTTCTGCCTTCTTCTGTCTTCATTTGTTCCTCTTACTAGCTTCTTAAGGTGGGAGCTTAGATTATTGATTTTAGACTTTTCTTCTCATCTAATATAAGTTTTTACTTAATATAAGTACCTAAATCTGTAAAATTCCCACCAAATTCTGCTTTAGCGGCAACCCATGTATTGGTTCAATTTTTTTTTTCTTTTTGAGACAGGGTCTCGCTCAGTAGTCTGTCCAGGCTGGTCCTGAACTCATGTTGGAGCCTAAGCTAACCTTGGCCTCAGGCAATCCTGCTTCATCCTCCAAAGTGCTGGGATTACAGGCATGCACCTCCACTCCCAGTGGTGCTGGAAAATTGAACCTAGGGTGTTGTACTTGCTAGGCAAGTCCTTTAACTGCTGGGCCATTCCTCCAGCCCCAGTTCAATTTTTTTTTTTTTTTTTTTTTAGTGCAAAATGTTTTGTAATTTCCTTTCTTATTTCGAGGTGTGCTGTTTACTTCCAGGTCTTTCTGTTATTGGTTTCTAATTTAATTCCTTTGTGGTCAAAGAACATACTCCACTGATTTCAGTCATTTTCCATTTACTGGAACTTACATATGGTCCAATGAATGGCCTGTTTTGATGAATGCCCTGTGTACAATTGTTTGACAGTCATTCCAGCTTTTTTGTTGTTAGTGTTTTTGTGTCTGGTGAGCAGCATAACAGCCCCCTCAAATGTCCATAGCCTCCTTCCAGGATACTTTGAAGATACAATTAAAACGAAGGCCCTCAAGATGGCAAGATTGTCATTGTATTGTTGGGGGAACCAATCTAATCATAGATTTTCTTGTGTGTGTGCTGGGTATTGAGACCAGGATGTTCATACTGAGTTTCATCCCCAGCCCATTTAATTTTTTTGATTTTGAGGCAAGGTTTCATTAAGTTGCTAAATTGCCTCAGCTGGGTTTGAACTTGTGATCCTCTTGCCTCACCCTGCCGGAGGGCTGGGATTACAGTCCTGTACCACCAGGCCTCTTTTGGCCATGGTCCCAGGGAGGGGAGACAACAGATAAGTCAGAGTAGGGCGAAGTGGGAAGCCCTGTCCTGCCATTGGTCACTGTGAAAGTAGAGGGGGTGGGTGAACTCTGGAGGATGGAAATTCAGCCCCTCATTCTCCACCAGACTCCCCAGGAAGGACTGCAGACCTCTCAGAGCTGGGATGTTAGCCCAATGACACACGGGGTGTTAGGGTAATCGTAGGAAGCCAATACACCATGGTACAGCTTTTCCATCCTTTTCCTTTTAACCTATCTGTGTCTTTAAGATGCTTTTCTTACAGATAGCAGTGGTTAGACTTGACCTTCATCCTAGTCGCCTCCTGCTGCTGGGACACAACGCCTGACATCCACAACTTCAGGGAGGGAGGGTTTATTGTAGCTCACATTGCCAAGTCCCAGTCCGTTCACGGTTGGCTGAAAATGGTGGGCAGGTCTGGCGGAGAACAGCTGCTCATAGCATCACAAGGGGAAGGAGCTGGGGAGGCTGAGGCAGGAGAATCGCAAATTTGAGCCCAGCTTGGACAGCTTAGCAACTTAGCCTGACCTTATCTCAAGTAAACAACAAAAAGGAGGGTTGGGATACAGCTCTGAGCAAGGGCCCTATGTTCAATCCCCAGTACTGGGGGAGAAAAACAGGGATGGGGGTTGGGGGGCAGTTGAGGAGAAGCTGAGGCAAGAATATACCTATCTAAGCCACACCCTCGGGATCCACCCCTACTCCCCGAGGCCCCAGCTCTTAAGGGCATGTGAAGTGCATAGATTGAACCACATCTAATTAACCTGTTTCTCACAATCCAGTCACACTCAGATACGTGAGGCTTTTGGGGGACGTTACGTATTCAATCCATAATGTCATTTTAAATCCAACCTGACAACCTATGCTTTAATCAAGCTATTTATATTTAATTTAATTATTGATATTGATGGGCATAAGTCTATTTTCCTGTGATTTTATTCTTTGTGTTCTGCCCTTTTCTACTTTTTCCTCTCCTCCTGTCCTTCTTTCTCCTCCTTCCTCCTCCCTCCTTTTCTGCAGCCCTGTGCCCAAACCCAAGCCTTCTCCTGCCTGCAGTGCTCTGCCGCCAGCCATACCCCAGCCTGTGTCCCTGACTGTTTTGCATTATCTCCCGACTTTCCATTTCATCTCTGCTGTCGGCTTAGTGACGCCCTGTTCAGTTTACTTATTTGTGCTGTTCTTGGATTTCTCGTGTTGTTAATTTCTCACTGCCTACTTTCAAATATTCTATTTCATATGTAGGGTGAAAACCTTACCCTGTGGTTTGGATCCAGAATGTTACCCAAAAGCCTCATGTATTTGGATGTTATGGATTGTCTACGGAACCCTGTGCTCTTAGGAGATGGGGGCCTGGTCTGGAGAGGTGGATTATAGGTCTGTGGTGGAAGACAGGTAGGGGTAGACTTGTGGGGCATATCACTGGGACAGGATCTGGAAGGTACATGCTACTTCCTCCCTTCCTTTTGGGACTTGGCTTCCTGGTAGCAATGTTGTAAGGAGCTGCCTCCACCTCCACCTCAGCCACGTGCTTCTTCCGCTGTTGCTGGTCGCCCATGAATGGACTGTGACCTTCTGAACCTGTGAGCTACAATAAACCTTTCATCCCCTGATTTGTGCACATCAGGTATTTTGACACAACCATGAAAAAGTAGCCAGAACACCTTACAAATGTTTATTTTCATTTTCCCTTCCTCTATTGTTGTTACAAATGTACTTTTACACGTAAGTCCAAAAACACATTGTGATTTTTGCTCTAAGATTCTTTTAGGAAATTTAAAAATTGAAAAAAAAATTTCATGTTCATATTCCCTTTCTGTCATCGTAGACCTAATCTCCATTGGTATCACCATTCTACCACCTGAAGAACCTTCCTTTAATTAAATTAATTAATTAATTACAGTAATGGAAATTGAACCCCAAGCCTCTCTTCTCTGCTGTGTCCTCAGTCCCTTTCCATTGTTTGTTTGTGACAGGGTCTTGCTAAGTCATTAAGTTGACCAGGCTGGGCTTGTACTTGTGATCTTCCTGCCTCAGCCTCCCACCCAGAGTGCTGAGATTACAAGCCTGCACCAACATAGTCAGCTCAGCCCAGCTCAGCCCAGCTTGAGCCCAGTTTTTTTTTTTTTTTTTGGTTTTTTTTTAACATTTTTTGTATTCAGGTTTACTGCTGACAAAGTCTGTCAGTATTTCTGTGTCTGAAAACAAGTATTTTCCATGATAATGTTTCCTTTTCTCTGGATATTTAATTCTAGGCTGCATTTATTTTTCCTCAGCATTTACAAATATTGTCCAGAATCTTCTGGCAAGAAGTCTGTGACTATTCTTATCCTTGTTGTGATAATAATATAATAAGAAAAATAATAAATATTGAATATGAAATGAGAGTATTGAAACTAGTAGGTCAGATTTTGAAATAGCTATTCTAAATATGCTAAAGATTTAAAAAAATACATGAACATGATTAAGAGAGAAACAGGAGATACAAAAAAGAACTACATAAAATTTCTAAGAGATTTTCTCCTGTAGAAATATAATATCTGAAATGCATTTTTTAATTAATGATATTAGCAGCAAATATATAGGTTAATCTATATTGCATCTTCATTTTTTTGAGATAGGGTCTCTGTACCCAGACTGGTCCTGAACCCACTATGGAGCCCAGGCTGGCCTTGGGCTCACAACAATCCTCCTGCCTCAGCCTGACTTCTGTGATTACAGGCGTGTGCCACCATACCTGGCTTTATGTGGTTTTGGGGAATCAGAACTCGGGGCCTTTCACTTGCTAGGCAAGCACTTTAACCACTGTGCCATTCCTCTAGCCACATATTTGCATACTTTTAAAAAGTCAATAAAATTAAAGAGACCAACTATCTAAATTGGTTAATGTTGCTCCACAGGTCACTGAGTCTTTCTTTTCTTTTTTTTTTTTCAGTCTTTTTTATTCTTTGTGCTTCAGTTTGGAATGCTCTTGCGAGTTCTACTAGTTTACTTTTTCTTTTTTCCCTTCCATTCCTCTCCTGGCTACAGCTGCGCATTCTCCTAGTTTGGAGAGCTCATTTTTGTGTGTGTGCCTTCATATGACTAGTAACTTTAAAATTCTACACTGGACATTTTGCCTATGACTTTTTTGAGTGCTGAATTATGTTGTTTTCCTTTGAAGAGTGCTGGGCTTTGGTCCTGAAGGAAGTCGAAGCACGTGACCTTTTGAGACTTGTCTTTCATTTCTGTAAGGTAAGTGTGTGGTCAGCGCTGCTCTGCGATTCACTGGTTAAGGGCGATCACACTGCCATCTCCCTGATGTGCTTGGGCTTTGTTCTGGTGGGCTGGAACCCTAACCTCTTCCATGCTGGTGTGGGACCGACCATGCTGCTGTCTCCCTGGATGCCCATGGGGCTCCACTCTAGTGGGCTGGAACTTGAGCCTCTCTTGTGCTGGTGTAGCCCTGACAACGCTGCCATCTCCCGGGATGCCCTTGGGCTCCACTCTGGTGGGCTGGAACCCTAACCTCTCTTATGCTGGTGTGGGGCTGACATCTATTGAGTTCAACCCCCTAGTTCCAGTCATACTTGCTGCATCTGTGCGGTGTCACCCTGTAGTTGTGCAGTTTATTGTTCAGAAACAGATTCCCGGAGGGGTCCCTGCAGATGTCAGAGCTCTTTCTTCACCACACCCCTCTCCTCTGGTGGCTCTGCTGTCTACATGACAGCCACTGTCCACCTCTGAAAGTCTCATCCTTGCCTTGGTGCCCTCCCTGCACTGTGGTCCTCATGGCTTCCCCAGGCAGGGCACCGAAGAGATTAGACACTGCACCTATTTTGTTTGCTTTGTCTCTGGAATCATAGTGGGTTCTCTCTCTTTTTTTTTCTTTCCTTTCCTTTTCTTTTCTTTCTTTTCCTTTCTGGCTCTGTTTCGTGATACTGGGGATTGAGCCCAGGCCTTCACACTGAGCTACAACTACTGTCGATTTCTTATTTTTCATTTAAGACACATCTTCCTAGGTCACTAAGTTGCCCAGGCTGAGCTCAGATGTGTAATTCTCCTGCTTCAGCCTCCCAGAGTGCTGGGACTACAGTCTTATGCCACCAGATCCAGCTTGGAGTCATAGTTCTGTACTGCTGGTTTGAACAATGGTTTTTAAATATGTGCATATAGTAGAATATAGAAATTAATTAGTCATTGTGGTAGGGAGACAAGCAGAGCACCAACTTTTGGCTTCTGGCTAATTTTTCATAACTAGAAGCCTAAACCTATGTTTTTGCCATGCTCCCCAGGTGATTTGGATGCACTTTGAATGTGGAGGACTCCTGGCAGGGGCGGTTAAAATTGTGCCATCAAGTGGACATGACTTCCTCATTCAGTCTTCACCTCGACCCTCTAAGGAAGGCAGGAGAAGGGTTACTTTTTCCTTTATGGGACATAATGCTTTTTGTTCTGTTTTCGGTGCTGGGAACCAAATCTAGGGCTTCACCATGGCAGACAAGCAGTCTTCCACTGACCTATCCCTCCAGTCCAGAACACAAAATATGAGGCCCAAGGAAGTTGTGGCTTTTCCAGGGCGGAAGAGCTGGTGAACCAGGCTGCTGGATCTCCAGATTTCAGACCCTGCTGTGCAGCCTCACCCTATTTCCATATCTGAGGACTGTATTGTCCTGAAAGGACAGGCCTCAGAATAAACTTGGGCTTCCCCCTCTCTGAGCCAGACTACCAGGAGTGCTAGCTCCCCAGGGCTTTGGCCACCATGTTCCATCATGTGATAGATGTCTCACATCTCCCTTCTGAGTATGAAGCTCTACCCAAACTGGACCACTTACTTCTACCCACATCTGATGATACTTCCAGCCATTCCAGTATTTTCTATTCTGTCTAAAGTTCTCTTCTTCATTCTGAATCCTTGAGTGTCTCAGACCTATCCAGTTAAGGCTCAGTGTCTATGCTGCTTGTGCCATCGATAGTTTTCATTCTCTTCTTTAGTTTGATTCTCAAAGCTTTTCATCCATACGCTTCTCTGAAATTTGCCACTCTTTCTGCTGTGTAGTTTTTTTGTGTAGCCACCTTCTCCTAGACCGTAACTCCTTGAAGGAAATAATCAGTTTCTTAATCTGGGCATTCATTTGATACTCTAATCTGCACTAATTCCAAGACCTTGGGTACATCGAACATGTTCAAACCATGTGTGCAATGAAAGAACAAGGCACTGATGGTGTTACAGTTTTGATCTAGAGTGTCCCCCCACAAAGCCTCATGTATTTGGAAGGTGATTGGATTGTAAGAGTTAGTTGTATGTTGTGGGTTAACCTATTATTGTGGTTAGGATCTGGAGAGTCCCCCAAAAGTCTCATGTATCTTAATGTTATGAATTGTCTATGGAACAATGTGATGTTGGTGGATGGGGGTCTAGTCAGGAGGGGTGGATTACAGTTAAGACTAAAGGCGTGTGAGTTAGGATTAATGGTGTGTAGTGGCCACACCTGGATGCAGGAGGGACTAATTACTGGGCAGAGACCTGAAAGGATACATAAGCTGCACCTACCTTCCTGGAGGACTGGGACTAATCTCAACTAGCCTCGACTTGCCTTCCTGTTTGTGATGTCCTGAGAAGCTGCCTCCACCTCTGCCTCTGCCATGCACTTTGATTGTTGCTGGCCACCCCTGAATGGATTGTGACCATATGAAACTGTGAGCTAAAATAAACCTTTCCTAAATTTGTGGCTGTCGGGTATTGAGTCACAGCAACAAAAAAGTAACTAAGACACCTATGGATTTCATATGGTGTTGAGAGGTGGTGCCTGGCCAGGAGAGATGGATCACTGAGAGTGTGGTAGATCACTGAGGGTATCATAGATCACTGAGTATGATTGACCACTGAGAATGTGGTGGATCACAAAGAGTGTGGCTTGGAAGGGTACAGTCTTGCCCCAGCTTTCCCCCAATACCCTCTTTTTCCTCTTGAGGAGCTGTTCTCTGCCAGACCTTCCATCATGTTGCCATTGCCAGTTACCCATGAATAGACCTCCTGAAGCTAGGCTAAAATATACATTTCCTCCTTTAAGTTGTAAGTGTTGAGTACTGTGTTTCAGCAAGGTGTCTTAGTTACTTTTTCGTTGCTGTGACTCAATACCTGACACCCACAAATTTAGGAAAGGAAAGGTTTATTTTAGCTCACAGTTTCAGATGGTCACAGCCCACTCAGGGGCAGCCGGCAGCAATCGAAGTACATGGCAGAGGCAGAGGTGGAGGCAGCTTCTCACAACATCACAAATAGGAAGGCAAGTTGAGCTAGTTGAGACTAGTCCTAGTCCTCATCCTAGTCCTCCAGGAAGGCAGGAAGCAGCTTATACATCCTTTCAGGTCTCCACCCTGCGATTAGCCCCTCCTGCATCCAGATGTGGAAGGTGTAGCCACTGCACACAGTTAATCCTAATTTACATGCCTTTAATTCTAACTTACATGCCTATAATCCACCCATACAGACTAGGCCCCAATCTACCAACAGCACGTGGTTCCATAGACAAGCCATTACATTAAAATACATGAGACTTTTGGGGGACATTCCAGATCCTAACCACAACACAAGGAAAAGATAACTAAGGTAGGTTGGGAGAGAAAAGAGAGAGGACAATGATAAACTGTACCTAGCTGTGTGGAGGAATGCACCCATGGAAAGTGGTACTTTATTACTACTGACTTGTTTTTTAAATGATGTGATGAGGCTGGAGATACAGGTAAGTCCTCACTGGCCATGCCCGAGGCCCTGTGTTTCATCCCCAGCACCACAGTAAGAAAGTAAACAAATAAATAATAAAATAAAATTACATGATAGGATATTTGGTTAAGCCATGTGCACTTGCATCGCATATATATGGATTGTTGGAAAGGTCATGATGCACTTTTGCAATAGGTGGGAATGGTTCATTTCAGCCATAGCTATGTTATTGCGCTATGTCATTTGACAGCTAACAGTTTTACCTTCATTCTTTTAAAAAATTGAGCCATTTGACATTAATTTTGGGGATTTTACAACACCTTGAAGATGGAAGACCAAGCTCTACATTTTTGCCCCATTTACTGTTTCACCTCTGTACAGGAAAGAACGCATGTTCAGCTTGTGAAAAGTTACGTACTGTTTATAGTGACAGTCTTCTACAAGAACGTCAGTGCCAACAATGGTTCATACAGTTCCATGCTGGTAATTTTGATCTCAATAACACTACTCGGTCAAGGAGGCCCACATTGATCAGTGCCAACAAAATCAAGGCAGTGATCACTTCAAATTCATGTTACATGACACAAGAAATTGCAGAAGCTTTGAATATCCACACTGGAGTGTTCACAACCACTTGAAGAAGCTGGAATATGTAAGAAAACTCAATATTTGGGTTCCTCATGAATTCAATGAAATTCTTTTGACAGTGTGTATAAACATCTGTGATGTGCCTGTCAAACATGAGGAACATGGTATTTTTTGAAGTGACTGATAACCAGTGATGAAATGTGGATTTTTCATAACAATGAGGATGCACAAACAGACTTGGTTTCAACTTGATGATTTGCCTCAAATGTCATCAAAAGCAGACATTCATCAGGGGAGGGTTGTGCTCTCAATGTGGTAGGGCTTTAAAGGTATTGTGTTTTCAAGTTCCTACAAAGAAACCAAACAATTTGCCAGTGTACTTTGGCAATTGGAAAATTTGAATGAATCCATCATCCAGAAACATCCAAAGCTGTTAATCATCCATCATGACAACATGAGACCACACAGAGGAGTGATCACCTGTCAAAAATTATTGGAGAGGACTTCCAGTCAAGATGGCGGACAAGTAGCAGAGAGGGACAAACCCTCCTCATGAAAGCACTTAAAATTTCAAAATTTCATCATAAAATGCCTGTTCAGTGTAGCTAGGACAGGGAGGAGCACCCAAATAATTGAAAGGAAGCCAGGGGAAGATCAGAAATCCTGAAGAAACATCAGAAGTGGAGGAAAAAAACAGCAGCCTAGGAAGCTGCCTCAGGGCAACTGCAAATGGCTGGGAGCCACAGGCAGCTCCAGACAGAGGAAAGCTGGTGTGGAGCCCGAAACATCTGACCAAGCTAGGATAGGAAGGAGTGCCCCAACAACTGAAAGGAGGTCACAGGAAGTTCAGAAATCCTGAAGACATATTGGTAGTGGGAAAAAAACAACAACAACAATTGACTGGGTGCATCCCTGAGCTGCTGGCATCCACAGACCACAGATGAAGGAAAGCCCAGAGTCCAGAACCTCAGATTGAGGTAAGCGCTGATCCAGAAGAAGTGCGAATTGTCAGCAGCTGGTAGCCCCAGCCTCTGAAAAATGAATCTGCAGGTAACACATACTACAAATGCAATGTGAGCTGCCCCTAGAGAAGGCCTCCTGGAGCCCAGATCAGAAGCAGTGCTCAGCAGCCATAACAGGCAATGATGTAAGCAGGATCCATTGAAAAAAAAAAAAAGAACCCAAAACTGAACTGACTATAATGAGTAAAAGAAAGCTCAGAAGAGCACACTAGGGCATTTGGGGACACTCTTAAGTAGTGCCTAGGAAGAAACTAGCAGAAGAGGCAGTTGCAGAGAGGAGAGAAAGGCTGCCCACTTCTGAATAGCTGAGGTGTAGTGGGCACACCTCTGAGGGTAGAGAGCCCCACCATTGAGGGAGGGAAGTGAGGACAGATGGGAGAGCTTTGCTGTGGGTGCTGTGGGTGAACAAGACACCTCAGAGGCTATTGGCTGTTAGGTCAACCCTCACTGCCTACTCCCAGCACAGAACTCAGAAGAATTGCAGCTCCCCTTGCAAATTACCATAGCCGTTCAAAGAAACCTCTTGCTAGGCTTTTAGAGTGAAATCCCTCAACAAAAGAAATATGGGAAGAAGATAAGACAACAGGACACCCAAAGAGATGTCTGAAACCCCAGAAACTAATATCATGGTCCCTGAAATAATGGAACTCATAGGGAAGAAATTACAAAAGCAAATAAATGACATGAACAACCAGTTCAAACAAGATATTCTCAAAGAAATGCAAGCAATTATCTCTGGGCTTAAAGGGGAACTTACTAATCAAATAATGGTCCTAATGGAGACAAAGCTCAATGAGCATAGTGAAGCCACAAATAAAAAGTTGACTGAGGTAAATAAGGAAGTGCAAGATATGAAAGAACATTTTGATACAGAAGTAGAAAATTTGAAAAGAAATCTAGCTGAAATTCAAGATAGGAAAAATATATGGGAAAGCAGCGGAAGACAACTCAAATATTGTGAAGACAGATTTTCAGACCTTGAAGACAAGGCTGAGTAAACAAATGCTTTAAATTAGGCACAACTCCAAAATGAGAAATGAGCAAAGTTGCTGGATACAACCGCTGAGGGATGATTCAAAGAGAACCAATCTCAGAATTATGGGTGTGGGAGAAAGAGCAGAAGACAGCACCAAAGATATAAAGAATTTATTTATTGAACTCATGCCATAAAATTTCCTAAATCTGGAAAAAGAAAGTAATTTTCAGGTACAAGAAGCTTATAGATCGCCAAGTAACCTCAACCAGCAATAAGACTAGCCATGACATATCATAATCAAACCTTCAGAAATACAATATAAGGAGAAAATATTAAAAGCAGCAAGAGAAAACAGTCATCTTTTTACCAAGGCAAACCCATTTGAATTACTGTAGATTTCTCAATGCAAACTTTAAAGACTAAGAGAGCCTGGAGCAAGGTCTTTCAAACTTTAAAAGATAGCAAGTGTCAACCCAGGTTGTTGTGTCCAGCAAAATTATCCCTGAAAAATTAAAAAAGTGAAATTTTTCATGACCAATAATCCCTAAAGAAATTTTCGACTACTAGCCCAGCATTGTAGAAAAACTTGAAGGAATCTTTGAGAGAAACAGACAGACAAACAGCACCAAAAAATCCAAAAACAAAAACAAAAACAAAGATTGGTATTTGAATCATTTGATTGGTATCCTTCTAAAATAGTACCAAATATTTCATAAAATCTGTAAATCTCCCCCATAATTTTTATTTCTAATAGTATATAAGTTTGCAAAACATAATAATTATATTCAACATGGGGGAATTGGTATAAATATTTAAAAATATGTATACATGAAGTTAGGGATGGATAGGTAGGTAAAATGATAAACCAAATCTGGCAAAATGTCAGTAATTAGTGAAATGTGAGTAAATAACTTACAAAAATTTAAAAAATCAGAAATAACTAAGCATGCTACTCAATTGCCTTAATTGTAGTATACTTATGTCATATAAATTTAAGTTCATTTAATGTAGCAATTCGCTGTGGACTTAAGCTCATTTAATGTAGCAATTCAGTTGTTTGGTCTTGGATGTAAGTTTATCCTAAAAAAAACTGATGCAATAACAACCTGAATATCTTTTGAATGTACAAACATTTTTCTTTCAGCACTCAGCTAAGTAATTTGAAGTTTAGCTTCTCTCTTTTTCTTTCTCACATTTTCTAGCCTTATGAATTTCATTTTTATAGTTTTCTTCTTATGTGAACTGATGGGTGAAGCCACACTAAAGAATATTAAAGATATAGTAAGATACAGAAAAAAAGAACTTTTGGCAAATCAGCCCAATAAAGGGCTCTGCTGGACCCAGAGAAGAGGCATCAAGATTTGGCCACTGCAGCCCATTCTAGGGGTGGGAAGCTGAGCTGAAGAGTGGTGATTTGAGTGGTAAAATGAGTCAGACACAGAAGATTAAATACATTAAGTATCGCATGGTTTCTCTGATTTGGGAAACCCAGAACACAGGCATTCTATAGAACCAAATGGGTGTGATAGTGGGAACTAGAGGAAGATGGGGATGGTATGGGAGGGCCAAAAATGGGGAAGGAAAGAAATTGTGATATTGATGTGATATATATGTGTGTGTGTACACATATATATGTGTGTGTGTCCACAAAATACTCAAGTTCATTGTAAGCATGTAATATATATATATATATATATATATATATATATATATATATATATATTAATAAAAATGGTGGGGAAAATTACTGGGGCTTGGACAGGATGTGTTGCCTTACCCACCATACTTACCTGATGTGCCATCAGACTGTTTCACTGTCTACAAAACTGCCTGTGTAGTATAATGTTCAATTAAGATGAAGTTGTAAATCAGCACCTTTTTCAGTTTCTCTTTGATAAAGACAGGTCCTTCTATGGGGGAGGAATTATGAAGCTCAATGAAACATGGCATAGGTTATTGAAAAATGGATAATACACACTGATTAATCTTTGTTCTTTATATATATGTATACACACACACATAAATGACCTTTGAAAATATAGACAAAATATGTCATGGCCTTTCCTACAACCCAGTACGTGCGTGCATTGTATACATGTCTATATCACATATCTGTTTATGATTTATCTGTACATATGCACTATATAATGTGATTATTCTACGTGTATATGCAATTGACGATGATAAAATACTGCATTGTTAAGATTGTAGAACAAGGTCATTTCTAGTCTTAGCTACGACATATATATATATCTCAAAAACCATAGTTCTATGATACATTAACGGAGCAGAAGGGACACTGATACCACCTGTAAAGTAGGCAGACATTCGACTTTTCCAGTCCAGGCTCCTGCTTCAGCACCTCTCCTCTGCCCTTGCTACCTGTGTGGCCCGCCCGGCCCACAGGCTGCATTGCCTGGGAAATGCTCTCACTTCTGCACAAAGGCCATGGGTCTCCCACCTGGCTCAGGTAGGACTGGGGCAAAGGCAGTGGCCACTTCTGCTTCTGCCCAGAAGATCTTAAGAATCTTGGATGACTAGAGAGGTGTTTAGGGGTCCATTCTTCCAGCCTGTAGGCAGAACCACTCCCCCACCTCCCTGCACCCCACTGCACCACACAACCAGAACTTCTGGATTGCATGTGTTTCCTAAGTATTCTGCTGTCAGGTTTGAAATAAACCAGACTATCAGCCTGCAGGGAAATAAAGCCCAGACATCCTCTCTCTGTGACCTTTTGAATCTGCTTTCATGGGTGTTTGCCTTGTTGGTGTGTAATAATAGCTATGATGATCCTCGGCAGCAGTTGTGTTCCACTTTAGGGTTTAAATATCTCCAGGTTTTGGTTAGCCCCTTGGGTCTTGGGGATAATAACCAAGTTCACGTCATAGTTATTATAAGGATAAATAAGTAATGTACGTGAGGGGCAGTTGTGTATGTTCATTATATTTGATTTTTCTTTCAGTACTGGGGATTGAATGCAAGAAATGTTAAGCTACACCTCTCAGTGCTTTGTTTTACTTTATTTTCAAATTTTATTTTGAGATATAATCTTGCTAAGTCATCCATGCTAGCCTCCAACTTGCTGTCCTCCTGCCTCAGCCTCCCAAGTAGCTGGGGATACAAGTGTACCCAATATCACCTAGCTTATTTGACTCTGATGGGTGGTTAACAAGGCGTCTATTGCTGTCATTCCTGTTTTCAGATGTGGCAACGGAAGCTGAGAGAGTGTCAGTGATATTCGTGAAGTCACCCAGCCAGTAAAGGTGTAAAGGTGGGATGTGGACTGGAGACGAGGTCCTCTAGTGAAGTCCTTAACCCTTTCTCTTTGTGCTGTACACTGTGACATCTCATATGGGCAGCATGATAGTTTGGATCCTGGACATCCTCCCGACATCATGTGCTGAAGCCTCAGTCCTCAGCTTGTGGTATTATCGGGAGGTGGTAAGAGCTGCAGGAGAAGGAGCCTAGTGAGAGGACGTTAGGTCGCTGGGTCCTGCCCTTGGATGGGATATTGGAACCCTGTGCTCTCCTCTTCTCTCCTGGAAGACGTGAGTTGAGCATCGTCTTCAACCACATGCCCCTACCACAATGTCAGCCTCACCAGAGGACCAAAGCAATGGAGCCACCAGCCATGGTCTGAGACCTCTTAAACTGGGCTGAGACAAACCTTTTCTCTTTATAATCTGATTGGATCAGGTATTTGTTACAGTACTAGAAAGCTGACCTGACACAGAGGACACATGGGGGTAAGTGGCAGTAGCTCTTAAAATTATGTATGTGATCACATGATGCAAAGCTAATGAAGCTACATTGTGGTTTGGATCTGGAATGTCCCCCCAATGCCTCAGTTATTTGGATATTATAGATTATCTATGGATGGATATTATAGATGAATATGGATATTATAGATTATCTATAGAAAGATGTGCTATTACAAGATGAGTGCCTGCTCTGGTGGGATGGATTATGGGTGTGGGGTGGATTATAATTGTGTGGTAGAAAATAGGCATGTGGTAGATTATAGATTGCAGGCTGTGTGGTGAATTAAGGGCTTAAACCTGGAAGGGGTAGAACACTGAGGCCAGGACAGGACTTGGACAGGTGTATGCTCCTTCCTTCCTTCCTTCCTTCCTTCCTTCCTTCCTTCCTTCCTTCCTTCCTTCCTTCTGGAACTTGGCCTCCTGTTTGCAATCCCTAAAAGAGCAGCCCCCACCTCTGTGCCTGCCTCCGCCGTGTGCTTCTACCATTGCTGGCTGCCCGTGAATAGACTGAGACCTTCTGAAACTGTGAGCTAAAAGTAACTTAAACTTTTCCTCCCCAAATTGTAGATGTTGAGTAATTTTGCCACAGTAACAAAAAAGTAACTGAGACAAGCTCTGTTAGACTAATGTCAGACATAAAGTGCAGCTCGGGGAAAGTTACAGTTAGATTGGACATAGGGAGCATGCTGGGGCTTACTGTTGAGAGATGACATCATACTATGTATACAGTACATTCACCCAAAGCCTATCAAGTATTTTTATTAAGCTCAATTTACATAAAAAGGAAACAGAGGTACACAGACATTAAAGGATTTGCTTGAAGCTGGTAAATAGCAGAGCCAGAAACCCCACTCAGACCATGCTGCCCACAGTTTCTCAACCAAGACTTCTCCTAAGTACAGCCCAGGGCACAAGGTTCTCTATGTCACACAGATAATGTCAGAGGAAGGGACAGAGAACCTCTGCTGCCTGCCACACTGCGGCTTTGAGGTGTGCTAGGTTCGCCCTGTGCTTCCTAGCCACTCACTTGAGAGGCCGGTCAGTCCTGCTTGGGTGTGGCTTCCCGCGCACACGAGGCTCTCTAGTGTGAGCAGAGCCCCTGTGCTCTTCTCCCGGGATGTCAGCTCTTTGAGACTTGTGTGGATTTAGGAGTAAAACAAAATTGTGAAAGATACTGTGGGCTTTGAAAAGGGCAGACTTGGGCTTGACCTCTTGCTGTATTTCTTCCCAGCAGTGCGACTTCGGGGAAGTTACTCAGTTTTCTCTGAATCAGCCTCCTGTCCTGTGCAGTGGACACCATGGGGCTGCACAGCTACACAGCATAGACAGGTACTTGTTCTAGTATTTTGTAGGATCAGGGATGGTTTCCCTGGAGTCCTGTGCCCCACTTCACTCTCTGGTCATGGCATCTGGGTGGTGCTTGGCTGCCTCTGAGCATTCCTACCCCCATCTGTGACACAGGTCAGCTGGTGCCCCCAGGTCACATCTATGAATGTTCTGTGTGGCAGAGGAGTGGTAGACTTGCATAGTAGGTCCTATCCGAACAGGCCCAGTTGGTGGGAAGCTGCCCCTCCCCCACTGAGTCCCACTCGCAGGCACAGCACTGGCTTGCACAGAATTTGGAGAAGGGTAGAAGCCTGCATACCATGCACACTGGGCAGTCCAGCAGTCCCTGTAGGAGGAAGAGTTTTCCTACTTCTTTCGTGCTGGCTGTGTGGAGCACCCTGGAGTGGCACTGAGTAAGGAGAAACCTTCTGGCTGGAGCCGTGGGTCACAGAAGCCTGTTGCTGCGCTAACCTGGCTGCTCTGGTCCCACCAGCTGTGTGAGCTGCAAACCTGGCCTTCCCTTCCCTGGCTTCACGGGTCTCCCAGTGGAGTTGGGACAGAGTAGAATCACAGGATGGAGGAGGACGAAGTCACGTGGGAGGTTGCCCATCTTGGTCACCCATCCATCAAATACAAGCAGCCATTGCAACTTCCACAACCAGCAATCTCCACCAGAATTTTCAAGGACACACAGGTGCTGCCCCACCAGGGGCTTCTCCAGTCCTCAGGTACAACACAACTGGACAGGCTTCCCTTTCCTGTGTCTGTCACCTGCTAGCCCAGCTCATCCCTCAAGTCTCATGATATAACCCAGTCCCTAAGTACCCCCTGGCACTGCCTTCCCAGGAAGAAAAGAGACAGCAAGACAGAGGAGGAGGAAGAAGTCACATCCCCCACGCCTGAGCTTTTCATAGAGCATCTGTCTACACATGGAAGCTGTAGTTGTCACATTGACAAGTTGTTTTAAAATATTCTCTTATTCTGATTGCTACCAACGCTTCCTCGACCCCACCCACAGAAAGTGCTCTAAGAACAACCCAGAGCCACAGCACCCCACCCCCAGCCACATCCTGGTTTGAATGGCAGTAGTCAGTTGTATCCACATCTTTGTCATTTTTGAAAATAATTTGCTTGGAAGAGTTCCTTTCATCAAATAAACTCTTGCCTGAATTTCAGTTAGCTGGATGGATGGATTAGTTGGATGAGTGGGTGAGTGAATGGACAAGAAACAGTTAAGCAAATGTGCTCCAGACCCAGACCCCAAGGGTTCCAGTCCCTGCTGTCATTCACTAGGTGTGTGACTCTGAGTAAGAGTCACTTCACCAGTTGGTCCCGTTTCTCCTGAAAAAGAGCATATGTCGAACTCCTCCCATAGGAGTTCTGGGGCAAGTCACCTCTGCACGGTGCAGTAGGAGACTTGGCACGGTGTACTAAATTCCTGTTCTTATTGTTCCTACTGGCTGATGTGGGAGAGAGCGCAATGCTTGAAAGGGTGGAGATTCTGAGACTTTTCTCTTCGGGCCACTTATTTAGTTCATTTTCTCATTTGACAGAACAGAAAATGAGACCCAGAGAAGGACCGTCACTTGCCTAGGGTCACACAGTAAGTAGCACGTGTAGTGCAATAATACCTTTCTTCTTTTCATGCATTTTTATTTGAATATATACATCACAAAATAACAAGTACAAATGGCCCCTAAGCACATGAAAAAAAGTTCAGTACCTTTGGCCACCAGGGAAATGCAAATCAAAACAACACCATGTTTCCATCTTACACCAACAAGAGTGGCTGTCATTCACAACTCAAGCTGGCCTAGGCCTGTCTAGGAGGGCAGGCTATGTGGTGTTAGTTACCTGGAGTCCATGCAAAGTGGAGAGACTGAGGAACTTCCCCTGCCCTAGCTCTGTCCCTTTCTCTCACGCCCCTCTGACAGCTCAGAGGCAGGACAGTCCCCAAGTTGGGCAGGGGTAGGCAGGGCTATGCCTGCATGGTTTCTGTGGGAGTTCTGAGGTGGTGGACTGGGGAGGCCTTGGAATGTTAGCAAAACCAAGTGAACCGTTTATTTGATGTCTCGGGGACAACCCTTAATTCATTCACCTAACACATTCTTACTTGTGTGTTTGTTTGTTTATCTTGCTCTGTAATCCAGGCTCGTCCTGAACTCACTATGTAGTCCAGGTTAGCCATGGACTCACAGCAATCCACCTGCCTCAGCCTTTTGAGTCCTGGGATTACAAGTGTGCCCCACCATGCTTGGCTTATATGGTGCTGGGGAATTATTTATTTTTACAGTGATACTGGGAATTGGACTCAGGGCCTTCACATAGGGCTACATCACCAGCCAATTTTTAGTTTTGATTTTGAGGCAACTTCTCACAAAGTTTCTGAATTGCCCACAGTGGGCTCAAACTTGTGATCATCCTGCCTCAGCTTCCCAGAGGGAATGAGATTACAGGCTGTGCCACCAGGCTTGGTATAACACATATTTGTTGAGTATGGATTTTGTGGCAGGGTATCAGGCAGGGCCACCATACTGAGGTGGGGCCTTGTGCACAAGGTCCTGCACTCAGAGTGTCTCAGTACTTAGTTTAATACTCTGCTGTTAACATCTTGAAATTAATAATTACTTAATGTCAAAGGCACTAATAATTATAATTAAAATGTTTATAAAATTTCTCACCGTTTTCGAAAAATCCTAGGCAGGGTATTATCTTATAAGGTCAAGTGAAAAAAAAAGAATATAAAATCGAACATGTTTAACAACCTTTAAAATAACTGTGTTTAGAAAAAAAGAGCAGAAAGGAATTCTTTTATGGTCAAAATGTCTTTTAATCAGAAAAATGTTTGTTATAAAACTCTATTGAGATTGTGGAATGTTTAAAAGTTCTTTATAATTTATCTAAATTAATAGGTTGATTTAGAGGCAATTCAAATTTATATTAGTCTAAAAGTTCAATCAAAGTTCAGAACTAAATCAGACATAGTGACGCATACCTATAATCCCAGAAATCTTGGAGGCTGAGGCAAGAGGATTCCAAGTACAAGCCCAGTGTGGGTAAATTAGAGACTTAGTGAGCCACTCAAAATATTTAAAAGGCTGGGGATGTAGCTCAGTGCTAAGGCCCTGGGTTCAATCCCCAGTATTACCAAGGAAAGTTCAAAAGTAATAATTTTACCTTTACAGTTGCATTTTGTAGTGTGCACTTGGACAGAAGAACATGTATAATGTGAGTGACTGTCACTCTTGCCAAACACTCACATACGGCCTCTTTGATGTCCTGCTAGGACAGGATTTTGGGGGCCCACCAGGAGTAGGGGAGTTTCCATTCGAAGTACAAGGTAGACGATCATATCTGTAACTGACTGAGCAGGGACCCTCCCCAGACTTTGAGGTCACATGTCCACTTCAAACCAAAACCTGCTCAGTATGCAAAATTCAGGGGACAGCATTTGAAGAAATAGCTTTTCCTTCCGGAAGTACTTCCTTGTATTAAGACAGACAAGCTTCGTTTTGTTGTGCCTTGTTTTATTGTCCTTCCCAGATACTGTGTTTTATACAGATTGAAGGTTTGCAACAATCTCTCATTAAACAACTCTTTGGGCGCCATTTTCCCCAACAGATTGGAAGATTGTGACATTTAAAACAATATTTTAAAATTAAGGTATGTGACAATGGGAGAGATTATGTCAATTTGAAGCCATCAGGAACCACACCTAGATTAGGGTTTAGGAATCATGCCTGGATTAGGCAAGCAGGACCAGCCTGGATTAAAGTGTGAGTGATTTGTGGACCAGCAAATGAGGGATGTGGGAGGCCCAACTGGGAACTTGAACTGTACAAAAGAAAGGAAGAAGGAAGATTATTTCAGCTTTTTCCTTTGGTGAGAGACTGGACTGGATGGGACGTGACTTCCTGTTTGTCGTGACGAGCTGCCTATTGTGTTTTGGATCTGGAATGTCTCCCAAAAGTCTCATGTATTTGAATGTTGTAGATTGTCTATGGACTATGTGCTGTTGGGAAATTGGGACCTAGTCTAGAGGGGTGGACTACAGGCATGTAAACTGGATTATAGGCGTGTAGTGGGAGTTTGCCACACCTTCCACACCTGGATCCAGGAGGGGCTGATCACTGGGATGAGACCTGGAAGGATATATAAGCTGTTTCCTGCCTTCCTTGGAGGACTAGTCTCACCTTGCCTTGCCTTGGCTGCCTCATGTGATGTCGTGAGAAGGTGCCTCCACTTCTGCCTCTGTCATGTACTTCTGCAGTTGCTGGCCACCCCTGAATGGACTGTGACCTTCTGAAACTGTGACCTAAAATGGACCTTTCCTCCCCTAAATTTGGGGAGGATGTTGGGTATTGAGTCACAGTAACGAAAAATAACTAAGACAGTGCCTCTACCTCTGCCTCTGCCATGTACTTCCATTGCTGCCAGATGCCCCTGAGTGGACCTTCTGAAACTGCGAGTCAAAATAAACCCTTCCTCCCCTAAATTTGTGGATGTCGACTATTGCCTCAGACTAATGAAAAAGTAACCAAGACAGAAATATGTGTATTATGAGTTTTTAAAAATACTGCTGTTTGTGTTAACTTTCTGTTACTGTGACAAAATAATTGAGGCATTTAAATGAAAAGGAAAAATTGTTTGTTTTAGCTCACTGTTTCAGAGGTTTCAGTCCATGGTCACTTGACCCTGTTGCTTTGGGCCTGGGGCGGCACAATACATGGTGCTAAGGGTTTATTTACTGCATGGTGAGACCTGGAAGCAACAACAGAGACCAGAAGAACTGAGGATTTCAATATCCCCTCTGCGGGCTTGCCTCCCCCTAGACTCTGTCTCTAAAGATTTCATCCCGTTCCAACACTGCCACAGGCTGGAGACCATGCCTTCAACACACTGTCCTTCAGGGGACATTTAGGATCCAAATTATTGTACATGACGTTATGGTGCAAACAGTTTTTATACACATAAAGAAATCAAGGACTTTGTGTAGGTCACTTCACTGCAATAGTCACTTTCTGACAGAGGTCTGGATCCTGCTCTGAGGAGATGAGGTAGAGGAAAGGGAAAGAGAAGGTCACCTTCAACTCCTTGCATTTATTTTTAGCTTGGATGACAAACAGCAAATAAATGCACCATGACAAGTCAAGAGAGACTGAGAACACAGAAGGAGGGAAACAGCTGCATATTTTAGCACTTTGAATGAACGCTTCTTCTCTGTTGCTGAGCAGGAGCACTGGACTTCGTCTTTGTACTGGGCCTCACAGGTTATATGGCTGGCCAGGGCAGTAGATACCCTGGGCATATGATGAACCAAACAGCCCCCTTTCCAGTGCAGCTTACTTGGATAGATGGAAACATATTTGAGTTAAATAATTCCCCAAAAATATAATCATAAGATAAATGCTTTGGAAGAAAATTGCAGGGCTGTCTGAGCAATACAGTGTGAGGGCCCAGTTTAACCCTCAGGATCAGAGACTTTCCAGAGGAATGGCTGTTTGAACTGAGATATCAAGAATAAACAAATGGCAGTGAGGTAAGGAAAAGAGAAAGGAATATTCTAGATGGAGAGATTAGCATGTACATAGGCCCTGAGACAGGAAAAACCCAGGGATTACAGCCAAAAGAAAGCCATTGGGCTGGGGTAAGGAATTAATCTTTAACAGTCAAAGGAAACCATTGAGAATTTAGATAGAGCATAAAGTGATCAAATCTTTGTTTTTAGAAGGGCTGACACTGGTTATGTGTGGAACAACCTGAGGGAAAAGACCAGCTGGAAAGGAGGCTCTGATAACGTGGGTGACCGAGCATGGCGGCTTGGACCTTAGTGGGATGGAGGGATTGAGTAGGTTTAAGAGTTAGATAGGTGAGAAAGTGATGGGCTGGATGGGGTGGAGCAAAGGGAGGAGAGATGGCTCCATAATTTCTGGGCTGTACCGTTGTGTGGGTAGTGAGGCCACTGGGCAGCACACATGTCAGCAGTGGGGGCCAGGTTCCAACAGGAGTGGACAGAGTACAGGGAAAGATTAGAAGTTCACCTTGGTACACAGATATGGCCTTGATATCATAACAGAAGTATTAAGGATGTCATTGGTAGCTGTGCATGGTGGCACACATCGTCATTTCAGCTAGTGAGGGGGTTGAGACAAGAAGATCACAAGTTCAAGGCCAACTAGGGCAACTTGGTGAGACCCTGTCTCAAATAAAATAAAACAAAACAAAATAAAATAGGGCTGGGGTATATCTCAGTAGCACAGCGATCCTGCATTCAATATCCAGTACCACAAAATGGAAAAACTAAATAAAAATAAATGCAAGAAAATATTTAGGGGGGCTTAGGGAGGTATATGAGTTGTAGAGTGCTTGAAGCATGAAGCCCTGGGTTCATTTCCCACCCCCCACCCCACCCCCAAAAGACATCAATTTGTTTGTTCAGAACCCAGATCCTAGAAATGAGTTTTGGACAGGAAAAAAAAAACTTAAGAATGAAGACTGCAACCATGAAAAGGCTCAAGTGGGCACTTCACAAATAGTCTGTCCAAATGGCCAGTAAGTGCATAAGTGCTCAGCTTTGTTAGCATCAGAGGCATGCAAATTAGAATGTGGGCTGATACCACTTCACACTAGCATGGCTACATTTGTAAAGACTGACAACACCAGGTGTTGGCCAGGACTCAGTCAGAGTCCCCTGCCTTCTGAGTAGACAGGGAAAGTGCACAGCCACATTAGGAAAAAGAGAGACTGTTTCTTCGAAAGTGAGATTTGTACTTGCTGTACAACCCAGCCGTTGCACTCCCACATATTTACCCAGGAGAAATAAAATCATTTGTCCACATAAAGACTTGCAAAATCACCTTCTTGCGGTGACTCCCAGATGGAAACAATTCAGCGACGAATGGAGGCACAAGCTTGGTCAAGCTTGGTGTGTTCAGGCAGTAGGCCACCACCCTTCAACAGAAAAGAAAAGACTACTTATATGCGGAGCAACAAGGTGGGTAAAAGAAGTCTGATTGGCAGCTGAGCAGGTTGTGCCTGCCACTGATGCTGGGATTGCTTCTTAACAGATGTGGGACATGTTTTTGTTTTTGTTGTTTTTTCAGTACTGAAGATTGAACCCAGAGGTGCTCTTCAACAGAGATATAGCTCCAACTTCACCACCTTTTTTTTTTTTTTAATCATGAGACAAGGTCTTGCTACAGGCTGGACTCAAATTTGAGATGGCTCTGCCTCAGCTTCCCGAGATGTTGGCAGATTTTGAGACAGGCCAGGTGTCTTCTTGCTGGACACAGCCTACTTTTGCCTATCTTAACCCTTTCCTCCTGACTGGGGATTAGGGGTCCATCTGTCATGCTGTAGCCCAAGATACGATTCACCGTAAGTCCCAGTAGATTGTATTTTGTGCTCTTCTGGATCTATCTGGTTATTTGTTTGGTCTTAAGTCAGCTTGTACCTATAGGGGCCAAGTCTCAAATACCAGGACTTTTGGAAAACCCAGGTATGAAAGAGCCCATATGTATGATTTGGTTTATATGGCATATTAAAACAGGTAAGACTAACTTCAGAGACAGAAATCAGATCAGTGATTGCCTGGGGCAGAGATGACGTGAGCTGTGGACAAAAGGGCTGGGACGGGGCTGTGAATTTGAGAGGTCATGGAACTGGTGTGTGGTGGTGGTTGGCGGCTAAGTGACTGTGTGCTCTTGCCAAAACTTACTGAGCCATATGCTGAAACATGCAAATTTTACTACATTTTATATCTTCCTAAAATTATATCTTCATAAAAATGATTGGTTTATTTATTTATTGAGAAGGGGTCTTGTTGTGCAGACTAGGCAGGTCCTGAACTTGCTTGTGGCCTAAGCTGGTCTTCAGGTAACCGCAATCCTGCCTCAGGTGTATGCTACTATGCCAGGCTAAGTATGTGTGACAGTTGGAGAGATGATGTCAACTTGAGGGAATCAGGAATCACACCTGGATTAGGGTTTGAGAACCATGCCTATATTGGGAATTGAGAACCAGCCTGGATTAGGGTGTGAGTGATCTGTGGGCTGGCCAATGAGGGAAGAGCACCCACCCAGATGTGGGTGGTCCAACTGGGACTGTATAAAAGGAAGGAAGAAGACTGTTATAGCTTCTTCCTCTAGGAAAGCTCTCGCCTTCACAATTGTCCGCAGACGCCAACTTTGCTATCCATCACGAATCTTCATCACAGATTCGCTCCAGTCTCGACTTGTGCCTGTCTGCCAGTTGCTGATCTTCAGTCGCCGATCTCAGTCTCCAGTCTTCACCATTGTTCTTCAAACAACCGAGATCTGCAGCAGACTCACTGGCTGCCCTGACATCCTAGACAGGAGTTCTACTTTGCAGCTGAGCAGCCAGCTATTGGACAGTTCAATTCTTGCACATGCAGGCTGCCATCTTGGACTATTCCTATCCTCAGATTTGTAAGCTCTCTGAATAGATCCTCTTTGATATAATCTCCGTAAATTCTGCCTTTTGAAAGAACCCAAACTAATACAGTATGTGTTGCTGGGGGACTGATCCCAGGGCCTCAGGCCCACCAAGCCACACTCTCAGCTCCATATAAAAATACTTTAAAAATTACAAGCCATGGCTTCATCTAAGATTGACCAAGTGACAAAGAAAAGAACCCAGGGCTGCCAATCTTATCAACAGGTAAGAGATCTTGTCATCTTAACTGTGGCAGTCATTAGGCTGGGAAAAGTCAAGCAACTTCCTCAAGATCACATAGCTTCTATGTAGGAAAGCTTGGGCTGGAACCCAGAGCCATCTGATCACAGGCCCATGTTAGTTTTAGGCTTTCCCGTGAATTGGGCCTGGACCCACGCAGGAAGGGGTTTCCAGCCCTTGTTCTTTGAGGAAGAAAGAGGCCTCGATGGCTGCACCTATATAGCAAAAACTAAGTGCCATACTTTGTGTGAGCCCCTTGCCATACCCAGTTGTGGGGTGTGAGGGTCAAAGTGAGGATGGTTTTTCCTGAGCCAGCTGCATTCTCACCACTGGTTCTCACTATCCTTAGGGCCAGCAGTGAGAAGATCAGCCACAGCTGGAGCTTCTGCCTGGCCTACCAGACATGCAGGGAGCCATGGGTTTATGTGCTGCAGAAGAAAAGTCACACCCCTGGAGATCCACCAGGGTCTGGGCCCTGAGAGAGCTCTGTGTTCCTCTCAGCCCCAGAAGGACTGAGGACAGCCACAGTGAAAGCCCTTGGCCAGCCCAGGTTCACCTACTCACTCCCAGTTCTCATGATCCGCTCTCTCCCAGGAATGGAACTCCAGCGTCACAATGGCTCCCTCTGCCTTCCAACCCACCCACTTTTACTGGCTGTCCACACTGCCAGGGAGGCTTACCCAACCAGGCAGCTGATAAGTTTGCTCTTCAAACAACTCCACGGTAGTTCTCTTCAGTTACTGTGCTGTGAAAGCAATGGAGTGAGCATGTAAACACCTGAAACAAAATAGAAGAGAAAAAAAATGTGACAATACATTGCACAAGTTAAGGACAAATTCTGCCTCTTCAAACTTGTGTTTTTGTTAGATCTGCATGTGCCTAGAGCGGAGTGCATATATCTTTCCAGAGCAGGAGTGTCGCAAGCAGTTCCTGCCATGTGTCACCGGCCAAAGGCCTGAGGACTGTGCTATGGTGGGACCTCGGTTACTTCTCTTGTTCCTGCCGTGTCCCTGTGCACTTGGATTTCTCTTTGGCCACAGCAGAGCATCCCTCCAAACCCCTTTCATGCTTTTGTAACTGTTATGGTTTGGATCTGGAACGACCCCAAAGCCTCATGTATTTGGAAGGTGATTGGATTGTGGGCATTAATTGGATCATGTGGATTAATCTATGGATCTCACACCTGTTAAGAGGTGGAGCCTGATAGGAGGGAAGATGGCTGAGTGTGCAGCCTAGGCGGATAGACCCTTGCTCCTAGCCCCTTCCTGACCCCTCATTTTGCTTCCTGTTTCAATGGGATAAACAGCTTTTCTCCAGCTGCCCATGAATGGACTAAGACCTTCCGAAACTGAGCTGAAATAAACCAGCACTCCGGGAGGCAGATGCTGGAGGATCACAGGTTTAAGCCCAACCTGGGAAACTTAGTGACTTGGTGAGACCTTATCTCAAAATCAAAAATAAAAACTAATCTAGAGATGTAGCTCAGCACAAAGTCACTGGTTTGGATCTCCAGTACAGAACCAATCAAACCAAATCAAAACCTGTCCTCCACAGGGACGAATCCCAATGATAAGAAAGTGTCAAAAATGTAACTTTCCTCAGTCACCCCCTCAGCCTCTGCCAGCCCGTTCCTTCTACGTTTATTGCAATTCTATGACAACAGACAACACACCTCTGCAAAGCTTCACCCTTCTATCCAATCAGAGCTCATCAGAGATGCCCCTTTGTTCCTGCAATGTATTTGCATACACCTCTCTTTAGCATATTTCACTCTGCTTGGATAAAGGTTAATTTAAATGTCAGTTTCTCCCAGCTGTTTTGGGTGTTGGGCATACACATAATTCCTTTTAGTTTTCTTCTGCAACTAGCACAGTGCCTGGCACAATGCAATCATTAAGGAAGAGTTTCTTCTGTTGACCTGAATCCTCCAACAGCCCTATGACATGGGTATCATGATTTTAATTTTTCACAGAAGGCAAATGACATGTACACTGTTCCTGGCTTGCTTTCTCTTGATTATAAGAACATCACTGATCTACCCACAGATTATGCAAGGGTGTAAATTCCAGGAGATGGGAACTACATGTGCCACTGAAGTGGCACCTTCTAGACCATTTCAAGGAGCCAGGCTTTACTCTGAGATGACAGCCTTGAGCTGAGGACTCAACCAACATATTTTAAAGGGACATCTCCTGCGCCTGTGTTGGGATTACTGAAGGAGCAGGAATGGGAGCAGAAGGCCTGTTAAGAGGGATGGAGCTGTTACCAGACTGATGCAGGCATGGCCTGTTCCCCACTTCCTCGGCTCCTAGAACTTCTTGGGGGACAAAGGGGCCTTTCTCCCAATAGGCTTAGTCCTCCTTTTCTGCTACTCGCAGGTCCTGGCCTTCTCTGTCCTTAGGTTTCTTCAGTTCAGCACATACTCCAGTCCACTAAAACAGATAGCTCTTGGACAAAATATTTGTTAAAAATCTTCTATGAGTACAACATGGTGCTAGCACAGAGAACATAAGAAGGAACGAGACACAGTCCCTGAGCTGAAGAGGCTTATCACCTAGGGATGGTGTGACTCATGTCTGATGTGCGCAATTTAAAAACAGAAAAGGTTTATTCTTGGCCATAGTTTCAGAGGTTTGAGTCCCTGGTTGCTTGGCCCTATTGCTTTGGCCCTGTGGCGGCTCAGGCCAGTGTGGAGGGAGCATGTGGTGAAGGAGGGCTGCTCACTTCATGGCTGCCAGGAAGCAAAGAAAGGAAGGGGCCATGCTCCTCATACAGTCTTCAAGGAAACACTCCCAATGACTTAACTTCCTCGGCTGAGCTCTACCCCCTAAAGGATTCGCCCCTTCCCAGTAACACCACAGGCTGATGACTAAGTTATTAGCTGATAGGAACTCAGGAGATATTTAAGATCTAAACAATAACAATGGTCATGCTGCCAACAGGTGAGACGCACTGTTAGCTCATGAGTAAGGATGGAGGTGGAAGCGGGTGCAGCCAGTATTCAGGGGTGCAGAGCTTAAGAAAAGCACCTAATCCTCATGATATAAATGAATAGGTTGTGTTTTGCCCTATGAAGTGTGTTCTTAGCATTGACAAGTCTGTGTTATCTCCATTCATACCCACGTGCTCTCGTCAAGACACCAGAGCTTCTATCTGCTGTGCTAATTCTTTTCTTCCACTTGTAGCCAAACTTACATCTTTCTTCATGGCCTTTATGTCTAGAAAAACTGTTCAATATGTACATAATGTGAGTGGCATGTTTGTTTGTTTGTTTTTGAGCCAGGGTTTTGCTCTGTAGTAGTCCTGAACTCACTGTGTAGCCCAGGCTGGCCTTGAACTCACAACAATCTTCTTGCCTCAGCCTCCCAAGTGTTGGAATTACAGGCATGCACCACCACACCCAGTTTATGTGGTGCTGAGGAATTGAACCCGGTGCCTTGAGGTTGCCAAACAAGGGCTTTAACCATTGAACTATGTCCCAGACAAACACGTTTAATTTTAAAATTAAGTCAAATTAATTTTAATAGTTTAACCCAGTATATCCAAAATATTATCAGTCCAAATGTGTTCATGCAAAAATCATTCATGGTGCATTTGGAAAAAAATCTCTTCTCATATTACTTCCTTTTTTTAAAATGAGAGCACGCTGAGATGGTTAATATTGTCTGTCAACTTGACTGGACAGAGAGGTACCTAAAAGGTGACTGGATTTTGAGGTTGTTGACCTCATCAATGGATTAGTCTAGTACAGTTGGATGAGCCACTAGGAGGGGGACCTGGCTGGCGGAAGTACATTACTGGGGTGTGGTTTCGAAGGCTCTTTTCTCTCTGGCTCTGGCTTTGGCTCACTCTGCTTCCTGGCTGCCATGAAGTAAACAGTTTTCCCCTCCTGGGCCCTTTCTGCCTTAATATTTCTGCCTCATGTGTTAGTGCCAGCTGACCATGTGCTGAGACCTCTGAAACTGTGAACCCCACTAACCTTATCCTTTTTAAAATTGTGTATGTTGAGTGTTTTGTCCCAGCAATACATCAGTGACTAACAAAGATGATAAGTTTTTATTGGAAATAGATGGCTTGTACTTAAATTTCATACAGTTTGCATTGAAAAAGTAGACTCACAAATCCCAGTTGTGTCACACATACTTAAAATTTAATAATGGAATAAAACAGTTTTTTAATTAGTTAAAATTTTGGCTTTGTATCACACAAAAGCCGCACTACAAATGTTCAACACCCCCACGTGACTGCTGGCCGCAGATAAATAGGCCTGTTCTGTCTCAGACCCAGCTCCACCACTGCCATGGCAACATCTAGTCAGCCAAAGTCACCCAGGCGCTGCTTCCTCAGCTCCTCCGCCCAGCTCTCCAGGTGACCATCACCCACAGCTTCTACGCTCTCTTGTCCTCTCCAGACTAGCCTCTCCCAAACACGCTAGCGTGCCAGAGAGCTAATGTGCATACCAGTTATACACCAGTCAGATTCAAGCTGGTATTCCATTAGCTCCTGGAATGTGAGGGGATCCCCTGGGTTTGTAAGGTGGGAGCCCTGTGCTACTGGGAGGGACAGCAAAGAAGCTAGGGCAAGGAGGCCGTGTGTATACCTAGGGTGTGTGCGGGGGGAGTGACACTAAAATTCATCATGTTAGAAAGATTTGGTTATTAAATAAACACCTTAAGGGATCATTTCACATTTCATTCTTGTTGATTTTTACAATTTACATTCTTTCCTCCTGGCCTGTTTTTTTCAAGCTTCAGATTTCTGGCTGGAATTGCCTTGATTTGCATAACTCATCTCTGGGATTAAGCCCCTCCTCAACATGAGTGCTAGGAACCCTCTGCTGGTCATCCACCTTCTGAGCCTGCCCACTGGGCAGCCACCCAGTTCTGGCCTCCCTCTCCCTGTGCACTGCTGTCAGAGAGGCTGGGATAATCCTCAGTGAGCTATTTCAAGGATTAGTCCGGCTGCCCTATGCTTGGCTCCCACACGAGTGGGGTTTCAGGGCTGTGGACCTGCCAGGAAGGGAGAGACATAGCTCCTGTACTGCAGGGTGAGGGCCCTAGCAATAGATTCTGGGATTCTAAGAGTGCGATGGTGTGTGGAGTACAGCAAGATGGTTATTGTCAACTGGGTCCCTAAGGATGATCTTAAGTCAGAGCTGGAGAGGTGAGTGGCTGAAGTTGTGGGGCTGCAGTCTCTGCCCAGATCCTATTCTCTGTCTCTGTGTCCACCTCTCTCTCTCCCCCACCTCCTCACTCTCACACACCAACTCATTATGACTCCATAGACTAGACACTAGAGCTTTTGTATGGCCCTTCCTCAGTTAAAAAGAAAAAACTAGGGAAATTATATTTTATGATATGTTGGTATAGATATGAATATATCAGCATTACATATGAAAATGTTTTCCATCCAAGGCTCATTTTGTCCTTCTGGTTCTAATGAATGCCCTTCTGTGGACCCCAGAACTGTGCCTCTGCTGCCTGCTGGATGCCAGCACAGGCTGCAGGGCCCACTTAGCTCCTCAGCTCCTTTAAGGGGGTGCTACCAGTGGGGGTAGCAGGAGAGCTCTGAGGTCCTCAGGGTATCATTCTGGACTCAGCAGGGTACGAAACTCCTTGATCCATCTTCTGAAATGAGGCAGGGCTCAGGAGCTGCCAGTCTCTTCATGCCCCCAGAAGGAATTCATGAAGTCAGTGTCTGTGGGTATGAGGAGCCAGAAGATGGAAAATGCCAGCAGCTTCTGCAAGGCTGCCAGGAACAGACCCTGTAGCCTGTCGCCTCCAGTGGGCTCACGAGGCAGGTAGGCCTTCAACACTTGTGCAGCAGAAGGAAACCAAACTAGCTTTTCTTTGTCTTGACTAATGTCAAGATTTCCACAGCAGCATAGGGGCTGAGGTTAAATGTCTCCACAGCTAAGCTCCTCTTTAAAATCAAGTCTGCGCCAGGCCTGGTGGTGCAGGCCTGTAATCCCAGCACTCTGGGAAGCCAAGGCAGGAGGATTGCAAGTCCAAACCCAGCCTGGGTAACTGTCCAAGACCTTGCCTCAAAATCAAAAAGAAGAAATGGGCTAGGAATGTAGCTCACCGTGCAGGTCCTGAGCTCAATCCCCAGTACAGAAAAACAAAAACAAAAACAAAAACAAAAAAAACCCAATAACAACAACAACAAAAACCCCAGCAGATCACCTAAGACTCTGTGCTGTCCTCTATGACAGCCTGCTTCTTCTAAGCACGACTGGACCTTCTGCCCAGCTCACTTCCCCTTCTCTGATGTGTCCTGGGAACAGTAGTCACTCCGCTAATGTTTGTGTGGGTGAAGGGGAATGTGTTGCCAGTTTGCATTAACCAGGAAGGTGGACATGTGGTTCTCAGAGGGCCCCTCGCTGTTGCCTTCACTCCGTGTCCTCCGTGGTGGTGTGAGGGGTGAAATAGAGACTTGTTCTCACCCACCGCGAGAACACGATCTCATCTAACCCTGCCAGAGTCCAGCTCCCAACACATCGCACAGGGGTCTGAGCTTCCAAATGTGCATTCTGGGAGGCCACAGCATTCAGTCTACAACACAAGTAGAAGCCCACCTCTTCCCCTCCTCTGTTATGCTGCAGCCAATGCAATAGCAGAAATTCTCATTGGGATTCAATCCTGCAGGGCGGGAGGACCGAACAGAGAGAGCGCGAGATGAGTAGGAGCAGAGAGGAGTTGCTGCTGCCGGGTTTACCAAAAAGAAACATAAGATGTCTATTTAACTTTGAATTTCAGGTAAACAATAATTTTGTAGCAGAAGTATATCCTAAATGAAGCACAGGAAAAAAAATCACATTGAAAAAATGTAGTGAAAAATTACTCATTAATTCCCTGAAATGCAAATTAACTGGTCATCCCGTATCTTTACCTGGCAATAGTAGAAGGGAAGGACCCAAAACTCTTACGGCAAGCCAGAGACTCCAGAAAGGACTGTTGTGTGTTCTGGACTAAGCTTTCTTTACAGATTTACTTATTTATATGCTTATTTATATTTCTTTCTTCCTTCTGCCCCCCCTCCCTTCATGTCAGTTTTTTAAACTGTGGTTAAAATTTCAAAAGAAAATTTACCACCTTATTTATTTATTTATTTTTTCTGTGCTGTGGATGTGAACCCAGGACCTTATGCATGCTAGGTACCAGCTTTACCACGGAATGGCCAGCCCCTGATCATCGTTAGGTAGGCAACTCAGTGGCATTGCATGTTCACGTGCTTGTACGTGGTCATCCACCTCCAGAACTTTCTCACCATGCCAAAAGGAAATCTAATCTGGTCTTTCGCTCTTCCTCCCTGTCCCTTCTCTGTCTCCACCCGGTGCTGGGGGATCCTACCCGCTGAGCACCAATCTACCATCAAGGTGCAACCCCAGCCTTACAGGGGACTGGGAACTGCTTTTCCACGCAGAAGCAGAGCCGGGAAATGCAAGGTGTCCTAAAAAATGTATTAAAGACTTTGGGTACTTTAGGCTGCAGGGGAGAAGGGGTTGTTAGGCCGGCATCAGGTCACCCGCCGGGAGGAACTTCCTGAATCCACACGCAGC
This sequence comes from Ctenodactylus gundi, assembly GCA_004027205.1. Taxonomy (NCBI): domain Eukaryota; kingdom Metazoa; phylum Chordata; class Mammalia; order Rodentia; family Ctenodactylidae; genus Ctenodactylus; species Ctenodactylus gundi. The sequence goes on along the minus strand of PVKB01001140.1, from coordinate 374,688 downwards.
TAGCGGCGCTAGGACCGGACGGAGGCGCCGGCCTGACGGAAGGAGGCGCGGCGGGGCGGCGCGCAGGTGGGAGCGTGCGGGCTGGGGCTCGGAGCGACTGGGGCAGGGACCGGAGAGGCGGCAGACCTGGATCGCTGGCCCTCGCCCCGTCCACCACGTAGGACGTGCTGCCAGGCAGGGACACGCGGCTCCATCTTGTCCCGCTCGGGAAAGTGAGGCCATGGGCTGGGGGGGCGGGGGGAGGTGGGGGGACGCGAGGGTCCCGACTCCAGCACCGAGCCGCGCGCCGGAGCTAGGACGCCGTGCGCGATGATCTTACAAAGCTGTAGAGCCCAGGTTAAAAAAAAACGAACCTGAAAAAAGAAATCCCTTGATGAAAATGGCATAGACGCAAGAAAAACGTCATTATTAATGATCGCGTGTTTACGGAATGTATAAAAAGTAAAAATGAATAAGCGGGGAATATCAGATGCCTAGATCAGTTAGGAAATGAGTTTGGGGTTCTAATTATAAATCTCTGTAATATAAGACTGCTTTTGATAAACGTTTCAGCTTTTAACTTTCAAATAACCCCCATCTGTCTGGCTATCCATTCCATCTTTCCACTGGGGTTTGAGCACAGGACCTTCAAACTAAGCTACATCTCTAGCCTTTATTTATTTATTTATTTATTTATTTATTTATTTATTTTGGTCAGAGTTGCCCAGGCTGCCAAGCCAGGCTGAACTTAAATTTGTGATCCTCCTTCAGCCTCCTAGAGGCCTGGGATTGCAGGACCACACCATTCTATAGAATGCCTGTATTCTGGGTTTCCCAAATCAGAGAAACCATGTGATATTTAACATATTTGATCTTCTGTGTCTGACTCATTTCACCTCTTCTCTTGTCTTTTTCATTGCTGTGACTCAATACCCGACATCCACAAATTTAGGGGAGGAAAGGTTTATTTTAGCTCACAGTTTCAGAAGGTCACAGTCCCTTCAGGGCAGCCAGCAGCAGTGAAAATAAATGGCAGAGGCAGCGGGTAGAGGCAGCTCCTCAGGACATCACAAACAGGAAGCCAAGTCTTAGCAAGTCTAGTCTCTCCCCAGAGGAAAAAGCTATAAAAATCTTTCTTTTTCCTTCCCTTTATACAGTTGGAGTTCTCGGGTGGGCCTCCCACATCCAGGTGGGTGTTCTCTCATTTGCTGGCCCACAAATCACTCACACCCTAATCCAGGATGGTTCCTAACTGCCTAATCCAAGATGGTTTCTAATTGCCTAATCTAGGCATGGTTCCTAAACCCTAATCTAGGTGTGGTTCCTAATTGCCTCAAATTGACATATCTCTCCAATGGTCACAATCCATCCCTTGTCAGCTTGACAGCCAGACATCTCCTTGAACCATACTTAATTCCAAAGTACAATAGCTAAGTTAGTAATTATGCCTAACATAGCACAACTGCACTGTGTGCAAATGGAAGTGCAATAAATTTCTCACCCCAATGGAGAATAGAGTCCCTCTTAAAAGTTAAGGACCTTCAACACACAACGACATAGGATGACCATTTCCATTCCAAAAGGGTGGAATAGGAGGATAGAAGGCAATCGGACCAAAACAAGGTCTAAACCCAGCAAGGTAAGGGTTAAATCCTGTAGTTCCAAGTCCAGCAACTGGAGTAAATTGTGGTGGGGTATGGACTCTAAAGGGCTCCGGTGGCCCCACCCCTATGGTGCTGCTACTTGCAGCAGCCTCCATCTTCTCTCCTTTGGACTGGATCCACTCAGCGCCGGCAGCTTTTCTCAGCTGGCAACCCATGCTCCTGGCTTCTTCACATTTCCGGGCTCTCTGTTGTTCCTTAGGCTTCTCCTTCACAAGTTCACTCACTGCCCTCCCCGGGGCACACTGCCTGGCCTCCAAGGCTTTCTTCTGAAATCTGGGTGGAAGCCTCTGTGAACCCACAACTCTTGGGCTTTGCAAGTGTGTCTAGCCAGGACTCCGTGGACGTCTCTAAGTTCCACTGCTGGCTTCAGTAGTAGTCTGGCTCCCTTGAGCCATGGCAGGGGCAGCTTCTAAGTGCCTGGATGGGAAAACTCCAGGAAGTTGAACTCTGGCAAACACTTCCTATTTGGCCCTACAGGGAGCCCTAAGGCACTCTTCACACAACAAGATCTTTTGTGGGATCTCCCAGTTTCCTGAGACACTGTGAAGGCCTCTTTTTTTTTTTTTTTTTTTTTTTTTTTTTTTTTTTTTTTTTTTTTTTTTTTTTTTTTTTTACAGTTTTGATTCCAAGTACTTAGCTTCTGTTTAATGTTTGTCTCCTTAACAAGAACGTGCCTTTTCACTGCAGACTGCAAGCTTTTAACGTCTCTTTGCTCTGCCATTGTCTCCTGTCTTTCGCCTTAGAGTTGGGTAAAAGCCATGAACAGTACACAAGTGGTAGCCTGAATACCCGGCTGCCTTGAGATTTCCTCCACCAGAGTATAAGCAGTCCACCACCCTTAATCTCAGTTTCTGGCAAAGTCTCTGGACAAGGGTAAAATGTCAAAAAAAATTTTTTTCCAGAGTGTAGCACATGTGGTTTTTAGGCCACTGGCCAATACAGTCCTTCCCATCTGAAACTTCTTGAGCCCGGCCTTTCCAGTCCACATTTTCATCAACATTCTGGTCTTCTGAGCTCTGACCAGAATCTCCCACCAAGCTCAGCTCAGAGCACTCAAAGGCTTCTTCAGCTGGCATCCTCAAGCCTTTCCAAGTTTCTCCCTCAAACCAGTTCAAAAGGCTTCCTAGCCACACAGTCAGGTAAAGCACAGCAACAACCCCACTTCTCTGGTACCAACTTCTGTCTTACTCTTTCATTGCTGTGACTCAATACCTGACATCTACAAATTCAGGGGAGGGAAGATTTATGTTAGCTCACGGTTTCAGAAGGTCACAGTCCATTCAGGGGCAGCCAGCTGCAGTGGAAGTACATGGCAGAAGCAGAGGTGAAGGCAGTTCCTCACAACATCACAACAGGAAGCCAAGTCCCATGAATCCAGTCTCCCTGGAGGAAAAAGCTGCAACCATCTTTCTTCTTTCTTCCTTTTATACAGTTGGAGTTCCACTTGGGTCTCCCACATCATTTGCTGGCCCACAAATCACTCACACCCTAATCCAGGCTGGTATCTAATTGCCTAATCTAGGAATGACTCCTAAACCCTAATCCAGGTGTGGTTCCTAATTGCCTCAAGTTGACATAATCGTTCCAAGGATGACACAACTCAAATCTTTAGCTCAGCTTCCTACCCCTAGAATGGGCTGCAGAGTCCAGATGATGCCTCTTTTCTGGGTCCAGCAGAGCCCTTTTTGGGGCAATTTGCTGAAAGTTCTTTTATTTCTCTATATTTTATTTCTTTGTTGAGATTCTTTAACATGGCCTCACCTCCCAGTTAATACAAGAAAAGGACTATAACAATGATATTCATAAGGCAATCTATGTTTTTGGTTACGATTTCTCTTTACATGTTTCCTTTCCTCCATGTTTTTTGTTTGCTTGTTTGTTTGTTTTGTTTTGGGGTTTTTTTTTTTGGTGTTGCTTGTTTCTCTCAAAGATTCCTTCAAGTATTTTCTGCAATGCTGGGCTAGTTGTTGCAAATTTCTTCAGTGATTCTTGGTCATAAAAAATTTTTACTTCTCAAAATTTCAGGGATAATTTTGCTGGACACAACAACCTGGGTTGACACTTGCTATCTTTTAAAGCTTGAAAGATCTTGCTCCAGGCTCTCCTAGTCCTTAAAGTTTGCATTGAGAAATCTACAGTAATTCAAATGGGTTTGCCTTGGTAGAAAGATGACTGTTTTCTCTTGCTGCTTTTAATATTCTCTGCTTATACTGTATTTCTGAAGGTTTGATTATGATACGTCATGGCAAGTCTTATTGCTGGTGGAGGGTTACTTGGTGTTCTATAAGCTTCTTGTACCTGAAAATTACTTTCTTTTTCCAGATTTAGGAAATTTTCTGGCATGAGTTCAGTGAATAAATTCTTTATACTTTTGGTGCTGTCTTCTGCTCTTTCTCCCACACCCATAATTCTGAGATTGGTTCTCTTTGAATCATCCATCAGTGGTTGTATCCAGCAACTTTGTTCATTTCTCATTTTGGAGTTGTGCCTAATTTAAAGCATTTGTTTACTCAGCCTTGTCTTCAAGGTCTGAAATTCTGTCCTCACAATATTTGAGTTGTCTTCCCTGCTTTCCCATACATTTTTCTTATCTTAAATTTCAGCTAGATTTCTTTTCAGATTTTCTACTTCTGTATCAAAATGTTCCTTCATATCTTGCACTTCCTTATTTACCTCAGTCAACTTTTTATTTGTGGCTTCACTATGCTCATTGAGCTTTGTCTCCATTAGGACCATTATTTGATTAGTAAGTTCCCCTTTAAGCCCAGAGATAATTGCTTGCGTTTCTTTGAGAATATCTTGTTTGAACTGGTTGTTCATCTCATTTATTTGCATTTTGACTTTCTTCTCTATGAGTTCTGATACTTCAGGGACCATGATATTATTTTCTGGAATTTCAGTCATTTCTGTGGGTGTCCTGTTGCCTTTTCTTCCCATATTTCTTTTGTTGAGGGACTTCACTTGAAAGGCCTCACTGAGATGTTTCTTTGAATGGGTATGAGGGTGTGTGGGGGGGTGGGCAAAATTTCTCTGAGTTCTGTGCTGGAAGTAGACAGTGAGGGAGGACCTAGTAGTCCAATGGCCTCTGAAGTGTCATGATCATCTCGAATCCCCTCACCAAATCTCTCCCACCAGCCCTGTCGTTCCTCCCTCAGGGACTGGGCTTTCCACCCTTGGAGGTGCCCCCACTATACTCAAGCTGTCCAGGAGGCTGGTGACCTTTCTTTCCTCTCTACACAACTGCCTCTTGTGCCAGTTTCTTTCTAGACACTATTTAAGGGTGACCCCAAAAAACCTGATACGCTCTTCTGAGTTTTCTTTACTCTAAACAGTTCAGTCTTGGGCTTTTTTCTTTTTAATGACTCCTGCTTATGTCACTGCCTCCTATGGATGCTGAGCACTGCTTCTGAGTTAGACTCCAGGAGGCCTTTACTACAGGGAGCTTGCATTGCATGTGTAGCATACACTATCCACAGGCTCATTTTTTGGAGGCTGGGGCTGCCAGCTGCTGTCAATTCCCACTTCGCTTGGATCTACGCTTACCTTGGTTTTAGGTTTTAAGCTCTGGGGTCTTCTCTCTCTGTGAATGACGGCAGCTCAGGGCCATGCTGTGTGGGCCTGGTTCAGCTTCCTGGGCTGCTGTTTTCCTCCACTTCTGGTGTGTCTTTATGATTTCTGACCTTCCCATAACCTCCTTTCAGTAGTTGTAGTGCTCTTTCCTCAGTTAGTCAGAGGTTCCGGGCTCATGCAGGCTTTCCTCTGTCAATGGATGCTGGGGGCTCCCAGTAGTTTGCTGTTGGCCAGGGCAGCCTCCTGAGCTGCTGTTTATGTCTGCTTCCAGTGTGTTTTCAGGGTTTCTGACCTTCCTGAGGCCTCCTTTCAGTTGTTGAGGCTCCTTCCTGTCCCAGCAACATTGAACAGTTTTTGACTATATTCTCAACTTTTTAAAGTGGGTCCATGAGGAAACATTGTGCATCTCAGTTACTCGGACACCATCTTGATGAGTAGTCTAATATTATTAATATCATAGCATATGAAAATACTATACTGAAAGAAGCCCAATAAAAATTCATGATAGTCATTAAAAGGCTATCAGATATAGGAGGAACAGGCAATAAAGTGAAAATGGTATGATTAATTTTGATGCTCAGGCCAGAATCCAGTCTGGGAGATCCCTTACCTGAAAATAGGAAGAGATTCACTTCTTTAAAAACACAGAACACTGAAGGAAAGAAAAGAAATAGGACATCACCCACATAGGTGCTTTTAAAAGCAAAAAGAAATAGGTGAAATTAGTAATATATTTAGCCGAGTACAACTAAAATGTGGTCATGTCAGCATGCAATCGACACAAAAATATTTTATATTCTCTCCTTCTAAGCCTTTGAGTTTGGATACTTTATACTGAAGAGCACATCTCAGTTCAGACAGACCACTCTTCAGGTGCTCACTGGCTGTAGTGCAAGCTGGTGGCCGCCAGCTTAGACAGCGCCTGTCCTGTCCTAGCCTGTCATTCCTTTTCCTGTCACACCCCCAGGATGCTCAGACCCTCGCCATGCAGGACCACTCTCCACCCACCGACGCTCCACCTGAGCTGTGCCTTCTACCTGGAGCTTGCTGTCTGCTCCCTCACTGAGCATCGGTAGAGGTGCAGATTCTAAGAGGCTGTGTGTGTGTGTGTGTGGTGCTGAGGAATTAGCCCAGAATCTTTGCTTTGAGACAAATATCCAGCCTATTCATACTTTTGACTTTTGATCTAGGATCTTAGTAAGCTATTGAGTTGCCCAAGATGAGCTTGAATTTGTGATCCTCTTGCCTCAGCCTCCCAGAGTGCTAGAATTACAGGCTTGTACCGACTGGACCCAGCTAAGATGATTTTTTTTTTTTTTTTTTGAGAAAGGGTCTTGCTCATGTAGTTCAGGTTGGTCCTTAACTCACTGTGTGACCTAGGCTGGCCTCAACTTTCTAGGCAATCCTCCTGCCTCAGCCTCCCAAGTGCTAGAATTATGGGTATATACCACCACGCCCAGCTTATTTGGTGTTGGGGAATGGAACCCAGGGCCTTGTGCTTAACCACTGAGCTATGCCCTTATCCCCTAAGATGACTTTTTGGGGGTTTCCCTAACCCTGGAAGGGATTTCTTGCTCCTAGGCACAGTACTCATGGCCGGAGTAGATCGCTTATCACACAGGAGTCACTGTTTTGGAGGTCATCTCCTGGCCAGGTGGAGTGTCTTCCTGATGATGTGGCTGTGATCTGCCTGCAGCAACTGACCAGTGGACGTTTGCACACAGAAAGCAGAACCTTTGACCCCCTGCGTTCACTGTCTTATGGACTTGCCACCTCTTGGTTTAGAGGAGATTTGAGCCTGTACTACCCCACACACATGTGCATGTGCAATCTCACACCCAGCTGTGGAGCAAGGAATTCATCCCAGGACATGCACAGGAAGGGCCTTCTCTCGTTTCTCTTCTCCTATTTTACATGGGGGACAGAGGCGTAGGACTCAGATGGGATGGCTGGCTGATCGGCATCAGTGTCAATAAAAGGGAGGGAGGTCCCAGAGGGTTAGGCTGTCCAGGTGGTCAGGGATCATCTGATCCCTCAGGTTACCTGACGTGAAGAAAGAAGGGCAATGGGAAGAGAGGCTGCCTCAGCACTTCCTCATCGCTGGTGCACAATACCTGCCACATCATAAGAGAGAAAATTTTTACTTTAGCTCACATTTCAGAGATCTTGGTCCACTCACTGGCAGCCGGTCATGGTGGAAAACAACTGCTTACAGCATTGCAAGAGGAGGGAGAGGGGAGGGCAGAAGCTGGGGCGAGAATATCCCCTCCCAGGCCACAGTCTTAGTAGTCCTCCCCTCCCTTCAGTGATGTTGCACTAATGCAATTAACTCCCACCGTCCAACCACCCCTAAACTGTGGACACTGCAGGCCCAAACTACAACAAAGGAGTAAGTCCTGGCCCTGGTGGGTGTTCAAGGTGGGCTCAGACCTGGGACGCTGACAGCGTCTTCCTTGGAAGTGCAGGCGTCACAGAAAGGTGAAGACAGAGTGATCATCTCGTAGGAGGAAAAAATGCTGACTTCTAAAGAGTAAGAGAACCTGGACGGTGGAGGGAAGAGCTCGGGAAACCAGAAGGAAGAGTTAGGAATTGGGCTCCAGCTGGTGAAAATGTTGATATGATACATTACGTGTATTATATAATTTTTATTATTGAGACTAAAGACTCCTGAAAGAGCAATGCCTGTTCTCATTCTGCAGAATGGGAGATAGGAAGAATTGGAGATTTGGAGAGGGCAAAATCTTACTCAGGGTCACATAGCACTTTAAGCCCGAATGAGGCCTCTGAGCCGTGCTAGCTGCACTTAAGTGCCCACACACATGCCTCTTTTGGAACCAAGGTCCCCAATATGGTGCCTATGAGTGGGTCTGGGATGCAGGGCCAGTGCCAGGCCTGATTAGTGTTTTCCTCACCATCTTCCAGTGAGGGGTTGTGATTAGGCCTATTTATAGGGGCCGGGTGCCTTAATATTCTGCCTGGTGCGTCTCTTGCCAATCAAATCAGTGCCATCTGCAGTGTGATTGCTACTTTAGTGGCACCAGGGAGCGGAGTTAATTAAACTCAATATAAATAGACTCTGCCCTCGCCTTGCAATTCCAAGGTGTGTTGGCGTGTTTTTCCTTCCTGTCCTCCACCCCCTACACACCCCTCCTTCCTTTGGGCCCCCTTCATGGGGCTGGGTGAGAAGAGCCTCGATGTCCCAGCACCAGGGGACACTGGCCACTATCCAGTATGTCGCAGGAAGAGGACCTGAGGTCCTCAGAGGCCAAAGCAGGAAAAACCTAGTGTCCACGTTCACTCTGCTTTTCTAGGTCCAGGTACTATTTGGCAGTGTATTTGGGTGATCCTGTCCCCCACCTATCCCTCAGCCCCCAGCCTCCACAGATTGCTTGTGTGTCTACCCCAGTGTGGGAATCTGCACTGGGATAGTGTGTGGGAAGGGGGCTCAGCAGGACACCAAGCACCTTAGAGGGGTCACAGCATGTCACCCTTTTCTGAGCTTCTTTGTGTCTCTGCTCCCACCCTCTCCCCACTTCTGCACTCACACATTAGCAGAACCACATCACCTGGCACCCTGGCCACCCTGCTACACCCCAACCAGCCCCTACCCCCTTACTTAGGCTGACCTTGTGAAGGCACAACCCCACCCTGCAGTTGGTGGGTGTGGGTGCACATGGGGCAGTCTTCCTGATTCTCCCACTCCCACTCCTAGGCCTCATGACTCCCTGTGAGGACCCAGCACTCCTTGGTGGGTCAAACCTAAGCAGGGCCTCTCATCCAGCCCCACCTGTATCAAGAGAAAGCCACCTCCTCCAGACCTTGCCCGGCGGGAGATTTGCTTTGCAGGGGGTGCTGCCCCTGTCCTGGGTAGTCTTCTCTCCAGTCCCAGGAACATTTGAACAGCAGGTCATTTTGTGACTCTTGGTCCTCAGGGGACCCAGGTGGCCTCCGTGTGTGGGAGGGGCTCGAGGCAAGAACCAGACTTAGTAGCTTTCCTCACAAGTGCCAACAACTTGTCACACACAGTCTCTAGAAACCGCACAGGCCACAGTGGTAGCTCTGCTCTTGGGGGTGGGGCACTTCCTGTACTGACTCCTGCAACTTGCAGGTAGTGACTCAGCGCTCTGCTGTAGACACAGCACAGCTAAGCCAGGCCCTATCCAACTCAGGCACGTACCCTGGCAGGAGGGACAGCCCTGCCTACGACAGCCCTGCCTTGCTTAGCAGGGCACAGGCTCTAAGATGTGTCATTAGGTGATTGTCATGTGGACGCTGCACTGCTCTCATGCAAGCCGAGATGGTGTAGGTCCCTCACTCCACAGGGCCTGTTGGTGTGATCTGGAGATGCTGTGCACGTGACATGGTGGATCCACTGCGGACGCAGCAGAGCTCTACAGAAAATGTTTCCCTCTGAAATAATCATTGTTACTGCTTAGATTTAAAATGTTCCCCAAAACTCTCGTGTGCCAGAAGGTGGCTGGATCATGGAGGTGATATACATATCAGTGAATTCACCCATTTTTATGGTTTAGGATCTGGTATATCCCACAGAAGCCTCATGTGTTTGGTTACCGTGAATTATCTATGAGTTTTGAGTACCGTTGAGAGGTGGGGTGGGGCCTGGTTGGAATGGCAAATTACTACCGTGTGGGGGCATACTGGGTGTGTGTGTTGCTACAGGGCATGGGGTCTGGGAGAATATCTCCTTGCTAAGGCTCACTGCTGCCCCGATTCCTCCTTTAGCCATTCTGTGAGCAGCTGTTCTCTTCCAGACCCTTCTGCCCTTGTCAGCCACCCGTGAATGGACCGAGATCTCCTGATAGTGTGAGCTATAATACACCCTTTCTCCCTTAAATTGTGGACGTTGAGTATAATGTCCCAAGAGGAAGAAAGTAACTGTCTTAGTTACTTTCTCATAGCTGGGATAGAGTACCTGCCACCTACAACTTTAGGGAAGCAAGATTTCATCTCATGGTTTTAGAAGGTCACAGTGCATTCACAGGCAAGTGTGTGGAAATGGGAGAACAACACAGTGGGGCTGGAGCTGGAGAAAGAGATCCTCACAGTATGGCAGAACAGAGCCAAGTTAGAAGGAAGCATGGAGCTACTACACACCCCTCCAGGTCAAGCCCCAAGCATCCAACCCTTCCAGCCAAGTCCTACCTCCCAACAATACACAGTACCCATAGGTACATGAAGTTTGGGGGGGATACTCCAGAATCAAATGATAACATTCTGCCCCTAGCCCCCAAAAGGCTCATGCCTACCCCCTTATTCAAAATGTATTTAGTCCTTCCTAGGAGTTGCCAAAGTCTTAACCGTTGCGGCACTGCTAAAAAGACCGTTGAGTCCAAAGTCTCCTTTGAGACTCAAAACAGACTCTTGATTGTGAGTCCCTGTGAAAGTCAAAAAGTTAAACACTTCCCACATACAGTGGCACAGGGTAAATTTCCCATTCCAAAAGGGAGGAATATGGGAGGTTGAAGCTGGATATTACTATGAGTTCAAGGCCAGCCTGGGCTACACAGTGAGTTCAGGACCAACCTGGGCTAGAGTGAGACCTTGTCTCAAAGAAATGGGGAGAAGGACAGGAGGAGAGAAAACAGTTTGACCAAAGCAACTTTTAAACCCAGCAAGGTAAAACCTGTAGCTCTGTGTCCAGCACCTGGAGTAAACTGTGGTAGCAGGAAGATGTGAGTTCCAAAGGGCTTAGGTGGCTCCACCCCTACAGTATCACCTTCTACTACAATCTTCATCTTTTTTTTTTCCCCTTTGGGCAGACTCTGTCCAGAGCCTGCAGCTTTTCTCAGCTGACAATCCATGTTTCTAGCACTTTAAGTTTCCAGGGTCTCCCTTGCATCTTAGGGTTCTCTTTCATTACTTCATGCATTGACTTCCCAGGGGCACATTGCCTGGCCTCCAAGGCTTTCCTCTGAAATCTGAGTGGAAGCCTCCATGAACCTATAGCTCTTGCACTCTGCAAGCCTGTAAAGCCAGGACCACATTCTTTATAGCTGGGATCACATGGATGTCACAAAATCTCCTTCAATGGTTTAAGCAGTAGCCTGGTCCCCTTGAACAAATACATGTGGGGGCCTCTGAGTTCTTAGATGGTTGCTCTCCAATAAACATTGATTTTCTTTGGCCCGACAGGATGCCCTGGAGTACTATTCTCAGAGCAAGATCATTTGCCTCCCCATCCTTTGATTGGCAAAATGTGGGATCTTGTCTATTTCTGACACCCTGCCTTAGTAACTTTTTCATTGCTGTGACTCAGTACCTGACATCCACAAACTTAGAGGAGGAAAGGTTTATTTTAGCTCACTGTTTCAGAAGATCACAGTCCATTCAGGGGCAGCCGGCAGCAATCGAAGTACATGGCAGAGGCAGAGGTGGAGGCAGCTTCTTACGACATCACAAACAAGAAGGCAAGTTGAGACTAGTCAAGATTATTCCTCAGAGGAAGGCAGGAAGCAGCTTATATATCCTTCCAGGTTTCCTCCCAGTGATCAGCCCCTCCTGGATCCAGGTGTGGAGGGTGGTAAGCCCCTACTACATGGCTGTAATCTAATTTAGATGCCTGTAATCCACCCCTCCAGACTAGGCCCAATCTCCCAACAGCATATGGTTCCATAGACAATCTACAACATTCAAGTACGGGAGAATTTTGGGGGACATTTCAGATCCAAACCACAATACACTCCCTCAAGGTGTTTTTTTTTTTTTTTTTAAGAGTCCTGCTTCCAAGTACTTGACTTCTTTTCAATGTTAATCTCTTTAACTTCCCTGTGCTCTTCTGTTCCTTTGGTAGATATAGGCCCTTTCGGTATGGCAAAACTGAGAAGTTTTTGCATCATTCTCTGCCATTTTTTCCATAGAGTTTGCTAAAAGTCACAAACAATAGCCAGGTAACAGCCTGAACAATGCAGTGCCTTGAGATTTCCTCTACTAGATTAAGTAGTCCACTGCCCTTAATCCTAGTTTCAGGCAAAATCTTTAGACAAGGGAAAATGCCAGTACACTGTTTGCTAGAGCACAGCAAGCATGATTTTTAGACCTCTTGCCAATATAGTTCTTCTGAAACATTTTGGCTTTGGCCTTTTCAGTCTGTGATACTCTCAGCATTCTGGTCTTCTGAGCTCCAACCAGAATCTCCCATCAAGCTCAGCTCAGCACTCCAAGGCTTCTCTAGTCAGCATTTTCAAACCTTTCCAATTCCTCTCACAAGCCAGTTCCAAAGGCTTCCAAACCACATGGTCAGGTAAAGTCACAGCAACGAACCCACTTCTTTGATACAAATTTCTATCTTATTTACTTTCTAATTACTGAGACAGAATACTGGACACCAACAACTTTAGGGAGGAAAGATTTATTTTAGCTCACAGTTTTATAAGGTCACAGTCCATTCATGGGCAGCTGTCTAGAAATGGCAGAGCCACATGATGGAGCCAGAGCCAGAGAAAGAGCTCCTTACAGCATGGCATAACAAAGCTAAGTCAGAGAGAATGGGTGGACCTAGCATACACACCTCTAAGCCCCAAGCATCTGTCTCTTACAGCCAGGTACCACCCTCCAACAGTCCACACTATTCATAGGTATGTGAAGCTTTTGGTGAATGAATACTCCAGACCCAAACCACAACAGTAACTAAGACATTCATTGATGAGTTCAGTAGCTTAATGTGCTTTTAAGAGACAGGGCCTGGTGGAGGTGGGTCACTGAAAGAGTAGAGCATGGGCTCCTCCCCTTACTCTCTGCTTCCTGCCTGCGTGAAGTGTGCAGCTGTTGTCCATCAGGCCCTTTCACCATACTCTTTCTTCCACAAAGTCAATCAACTATAGATAATCCTCTAAAAAACTATAACCCAAATAAACCTCTTTTCCTTTAAGTTGTGGGTTTCATGCATTATGTCCCATGATAGGAAAGTCACAAATACAACACAAGTACAGTAGAGTAAAATATAAGCCATAACAGTCAATCATTATGAAGTCACATATATCCACAATTTTTTATACAACTTGCAGCGTAGTATGTTTATTCACACTAGCATCTCCTCAAACACAGGAGGAACATGTTGTACTATAGCATTGTTGTAGCATTGTCTCAGCTCCTGTGAGGTAACAAACCCCTGCTCAAATATGCCTTGCCTGTTTGTGGGTTGTGCCCTGGATGTATCTGTATCACTTAGTCTCTTGAAGGCTTCACCTCCTCACCTGTAAAGTAGTGGTGCTCAGGGAACCCAGTGGGCCTGACAGGTCGTGCACCTTCAGTGATCACTGGTTCTTACCTGCTGGCATCTTTATTCACCTGCTGCTTGTGGCGGCTGCTCATCAGCCTGCTACAGGTGATAGGAAGTGTCACATGACCTGTTTGTACTTATTTTTGTGCTGAATAGGCCCAAGGGACACAATATGCTGAAGGACACAAGTTCTCTAAGCTATCAGGCCACTCTGTGCTTGTAGTGAGAGCTGAAGCCTTAGTTCCTTAGAAGTTCTAAGTCCTTAGATGTCACCTTGTTTCCTCACTAAGCTCTGGCCATGTGCTTGCCCCTTTTTCAGTAGAAGCCTCGGTTTTGGCATTGTCCTTTCCCTGCCTGGTATTCAGTACCTGTGCTCTGCAGGTACATGGGTGAGGAAGGGCAGAAGGCTGCTGGGCAGGGCAGAGGGAGCTGGCTAGGTACAAGCTCAGGAGCTCCACGTGGCTGTGCGTGTCCCAGGATGGCAACAAGCATCCAGTAGCCCTGGAACCAAGTTGGGGCCCTCACAACTAGCTTTCAGGTCGTCCACTGGTCTCCCACCAGGTGCTGGATCCTGAGGGATCCTAAGGATGTATGCAACCTGCTGTGGTCAAGGAGTGCAGAACTAGATGGACAGGCGCACAGCATGGACTGTGGTGGCTCCAAGGGATCTCAAAAGGAGAAAAAGAAGACTTGTGTCCCATCTGTCAATTAGCGTGCCCCAGCCCAGGCTAATCAGAAGCAACCAGGAGCAGCAGCCGTCAGAGCCGCCGAGCAGCACCAGCTTCCACAGGAGCTGCTTCGCTTCCCTTCCATTTCAGCTGTGACTTTTGGATGGCTTTATCCCAGACAGGTCTGGCTCCATGGGTGGCCCAGTGACAGCCAATAGAGCCAGAGCTCACCCCTCATGTTTAGATCAGGCAGGAGAGAATGCCCTCCATCATACCGGCCCTTCCTCCTGGCGTCACACAATTTGTCCGTGTGGTCCATCTTGTCACTTGGCTCTCTCTGAGTCAATGGCTGGGGCCATGGGGATGTAACACACTGACTGGCTCAGACTTAGGTCACATGCCTTGTCCCTGAGCCCTCGGTGGAACCTGCCCACAGCCCAGTGTCTTAGGCTGTAGTAGAGAACCCAGGACACAAGGCCATTAATGGAGGAAGCGGGTGCTGGAAAGGAAAGCACAATGCCCACCCATGTGGCCAGGGAAGCCTCCTGAGGAGAGGGCTGGGCACTGGCCCAGGAGGGGTGGGTTGTGGTTAGGTAGGGCTAGGACAGTGGGGGTACAGGTCACCAGGTAGAATCTGTACATTCTGACCTTGGGCTGAGAGAAAAAGCCTGCATGGCCCAAAACATGGTGTGTGATGGGGACGTTGGGGGGGGGGGCTGTGTTGAAGGGGTACGTTTGTGCTGAAGTGTAGACATTACCATCATCCCATGTTGTCCACTCTGTCAATGCAAAGTGTGGTGTAGAAGTTGCCGCTGTGGCTTGTGGCCTCATGTCCCCTAGGACATGGGTGCCCTGGGGGCTGTGTGTGTCCCTGGGAGCTTTGCCTTGTATTCCTGAGTCCTCTGTTGTGCTGTGTGAACACTTCATGGCAGAAGTGGGGGTGGAAGGGCTGAGTGAGGAATTGGAATGAGATGGAATGAGATAGGGCAGTTAGATCCTACAGTTTCAGGAAGCGGCACTGGGTCCTTGGGTAGGGACATGATGGGACAGAGGGCTCTGGGGTGGCTTGCTAGGCAGCATGATGGAGTGGGCAGGACGGGGACTGCGTTGATTCCAGGGCCACTTGGAAGCAGTACTGGAATCTGGGCATGATAAGACGAGGCCACAGTCCAGGACAGTTGCAAGCAGGAGGGCAGGAGGAGAGACATTTCCAAAGAAGCCAGTGACAGGCTGTGATGACAGAAAGGGGGAATCGGTGTGGATGGGGTACACAACACCTTCCTTCATAAAACTGTCCCCTCTGGAGTGGGGATGTGACCCCAACTTAACATGCTCTGTCTGCTTGGGAACCTCTTTTAAGGAAGAGGCAAGTGAGTGCAGAAGAGATTTGTCACCCCAGTGCTTCCTGGTGTCAGGCCCACGCAAGCCTGGGCCTCAGGGGAACATGGCAGGGTGGGTGCGTGAGCCATGGCCAGAGAGCATCCTGACTTCATGCCCTCCTCCCTCCGATCTGCCACAATGCAGGGTCTCCTGGGCCTGGAGAGAATGACCAGCACCTCACAGTCTCCACTGCTCCCTGCAGGCGCCCTCTTCTTCCTCTGTGCCATCGTCACTTGGAGAAGCCAGGCTCAAAATATCTCTCAGAGAGGTCACCTGCTGCACATGACCTAGATGAAAGGGTGGGAGGAGGATCTGAACAAATCGCTTGTGTGAAAATGTGGGTGCCATCACCTGCCAGCCCCTGCCAGCCCCAGCCCAACCCAGCCACGTTGCCCCAGAAGGAGCAGCCTCATCCAGCTCCCTCCTGGGAAGTGGCCTATTTGCTCTGCCAAGCTCCCCTCTTCCCCCATCCCTTCTTCCTTCTATCTCTTCCTTTCTTCCCCCCTCCAGCTATCCTTTCGTTCTTTTCCTGTGTCCCCTCTCTTCCTTACTGATTGGCACCTGGGGGCCCCCAAGATCGCAGCGCACTCAGTCAGCTGCCTGGATAATCAGCAGATCATTCATTCTTCGTTGTCCCAGAGAGTGGAGGGGTTGCAGGTGGAGGCTGGAGCCCAGGGTCAGCCGTGCTCCCAGGGTTGGAGGACGAAGAGTCGCTTATCTGGTCCGGAGAGACACTCCCCGGCCCTAGCAGTCTGCAAAGGACTAGCATGATGTGCGTGGCAGGTCAGCATGTTCCATAAGGGTGTGAGGGTCATGCTTGGGGTGGGGGTGAGAACTCTGGTCCTCCCGCTCCAGAAGGAGGAAGAGAGTTCTTGTTGTGGGGTTGCCATGAGGGACCTACACTCCAGGATCCCACGTCTTCCTTGAACTCCTTGTCCTTCAGTCCGTTCTCTGACAAAGAGCCTGTTTCTGCTGCCTGACCTGCCTTCCTTGTTTCTGCTCAAGACCGATTCTTCCCAGAAACTTGGGCAACTCCACCATCCACCCATGCAGGGGTGCATGATTCCACCACATGACTGTTGCCCTCCCTTCCAGCCTGATGGTACCGAGCACTCGGGGTGTCAGTGACCCTCACATTCAGTCTGTGACAGACAAGTTACAGTTCCACTTTTTCATCTGAAGAAGCCAAGGCATAGACTCAGAAATGACTTGCCCAAAGTCACGCTGCTTCTAAATGGATGTGCCACTCAGGTCTGTGGGACACTGTGGGGTGGAGGTTCCTTTCTCTCCTCCCTCTCAGACCTGGGCAGCAGTCCCTCAAGGCAGATTGTACCAGTTTTCTCTGTCTCCCACAGCCCCCAGCGCTGTTTTGCAAACTAAATGCACCCAAGTTACTTATTGAAGTGGGAGCAGGGGAAGAGGGAAAGGAGAGAGGACTGTGGGAAAGCTGGCCTCCAGGCAGGTAACGGAAGATGGACCGGTCATGAGGCCAGCTGAGTGAGCAGCTCTGTCCCTCCCCTGGCACAGGCCACCATCTCCTCCAGGATCTGGACAGATGTGCTACAAGAACATGAAGAACGTGTCCTGAGATGAGCTTAGAGACTGACCACCTTGAAAGGCAGAGGGACTGGACTAGGAGCTGCTGCACAGTTCCACCTTGGTCCTCATGGTGACCGCTGTTACTCAGCATTCCAGCCCCAGTATGACCAAATGGGTCTTCCCAACAGTCTTCCTGTGTCACTGCCAGACAATTGAGAAGGCAGATGAGCAGTACACTCCCTCTCAGCTGGGCCTGTGTCGTCCCCTGGTGTCACAGCCTGTGACTGTGAGGTTAAACTTAGAGACCCTGGACATCATGCTGCCCCTCCCCACCCCAGGCAGGACTTGCCCTTGTTTTGCCCTTGACAGGTGTCTTAGTTACTTTCTCGTTGCTGGGGCAGAAAGCCCAACATCCACAACATTAGAGAGGAAAGATTTATTTTAGCTCACAGTTTGGGAAGGTCACAGTCTACTCATGGGAGGTGGCTAGAAATCGTGGCACCATATGGTGGGGCTGGAGCAGGAGACAGAGCTCCTCATGGCATGGCAGAACACAGCCAAGTTTGGCAGGAAGGGTGGAACCCACATACATTCCTCCAGGTCAAGCCCCAAGCAGCCGGATCCCAGCTCCCAACAGTACCCAACACCTATAGGTAGGTGAGGCTTTGGGGGACACGTCCAGACCCAAACCACAATAGGCACACATTCAGCTGGAATCTGATGGGCTCATGAAGCCATGGGGCTGGCTGGTACCACGCTACATGCTACAAAGCTAAAAAGCTTCTTCAGAGCTGCCAAGTCAGGTTCCACTCCTACTAGACATGCACATGCATCTTTAAACAGCCTCACCTTGACACCTTGCGAAAGGAATCTTGCTGATTGCTGCCCATCCTCTGGCCTTTCAGATCTTTTGTGTACTTCCGCCTGTCCCCCACGCAGCACCCTGGTTTCTAAGCAGGTGTCTGGCGAACCAGCCAGGCCCCGTGCACAGCTGAGGCCCACAGTGCCCTCAAGATGCTGCTGCTCCGCTGGCTCTGATGTGTCCTCCCCACTGTCCTCCAGCCCCTGCGGGTGCATCCTGTCCCCTGGATTTTGTGAGGAGCTGTCAGAGTCCTCGCTGGCTCAAAAGGCACTGTACTGGAGTTTCCCCTTTGGCACCACAGTCTAATAACCCTGTTAAAAAAAGAAACACAATGAATTTCAAACAGTGCGTGCCGCTGGGGCTCACCTCCTGTTTTTGTGAGTGCATAGAGACCCTGCATTTGATAACACAGTTCATGAATTTTCTAAGGTTCATTATGAGGAGAGCCCTTATGTCTTCAATGGTGGAACCAGGAAAAGTAGCCATTGTCCATGTCCTGTCCTGTCCTGCCCTCCTGTGGACTCTGAGTGGAGCGTTTATGTAACTCTGAGGCTGCTGGAGCTGGGGTGGGGGTGGGGGGAAGCTCATGCCTGCTGGGTATAGCCATGGAAACCTATACTTGCTGGAGAAGTGGGCCCCACTGGGTCAGGTAGTTGTTCTGCCCCCACTGGAAGGAGATGGCCCCCTCTCTCTACTGCCACCATTCATAGAGTTCCCTGTCCAGAAGAACTTAACTGCTCTGGTCCTGCACCTCACCAAGCCCTGCATGGGAGCCAAAAACAGTCAGGGCAGACTTCTCCCAAGCAGGGACACCTGGGCCTTGGGGGACCAAGGGTCTCTGGAGTTGGTGAAAGTGGTTTAGGCAGCATGGGTTAGATTCTTGACTATCAGTTCTTTCCTTCTCTCTCTCTCTCTCTCTCTGTCTCTCTGTCTCTCTCTCTCTCTCTCTGTCTCTCTCTCTCTCTCTCTGGATAAATCTCAGTGTTCCCTTGCATTTATATGGCCCTCCATCAGCCACCTTATTTTCCTGTCTCTGTCTTCATGAACTGAACTTGGCCTCTGCCTACTTGCTGCCTCTGCCTCTAACAGGTACCGTCCTTAAGAGAGACTGCTCCAAAGGTGGAATATGGCAGGCCTGGGTGGGGCTGGCCTTGGCGGTGGGGAAGCTAGAGGCGTGATTAGCCCTGCCAGAGTGTCTGTAGGTGACGGCTCTGCTGAGCGCTTACCCACTTAGCTGTGTGGGGTGCGTCCCAGGCTCTGCTGGCTTCCCAGGGTCACATTGCAGGTCCTCTGCCCTCACAAGACCCCTACTATTCTTGTGCTCCCACCTTTCCAGTCTGGCAGGCCTCAGGGAACTACTTCTGTGTGCCAAACCTAGGCCAAGGGCCTGACGCATGCCACCTGACCTGCCCAACATTCTTGGCATTGCCAGTAACCTCAAATGCAGTACCAACCATGACCTGGGCATTGTATTCTCTTCCCCTAGAACCACTCTGGAACTGCCCACCTTCCATACACAGGTGAATGAAGCTTTCAAGCCAGGGGAGCTAGGGTGGGAGTTGGGCTAGGGTGCTTCCTGACTCAGCCTCCTTTCCCCAGGCTTTGAGTTCATACTTGTGTTCTAGCTGTCCCCCTCCCTGCCAACCCTGCTGCCACCCTCACTGCCTCCCTTCGACTCCACCACGGACTGCAGCCTTGCCAGCCAAGGCCCTGGAGGATGACAGTGGCAATGGCACACCTGCTTCCAGGAGCACCAGGGCAAGTGAGCTTCATCCTCCTCGAGGGCACCTCAAACTATCCAGTTTCTGGATCTCTGAGGGAACTTGTATGGATTAAGTCATCAGCAATGCTAGATTCATAGAACAGATTTCATTTTAAAGATTGCATTCCACAGGGTTTATTCAATGGCAGTTTCAGCCTGTCTGCACAGCTCTGGAACTCTATTCCCTGGAGTGGAGGGGGCCTGGAAAGGTGGGGCATGGTGTCCCCCATTCACTCTAAACCACCAGAGAAAGGAGGTCTGCTAGAAAATTGAAGTTTCAGAATTTTAGTTTTAATACTGTATCCTCTAGTCTATCTGTAGCACCTGGAAGGGTCACAAAAAAATCCCTTGTTGGCTCATGTCACACTGGGACACTACCAGCAAGTCAGTGATTCACAGGGTCTACCTTGACAGGGTGGCACACACACAGGGAGGGGAGGCTGCTGAGGGGATGGGCTGTGTGGCACAGGACCTGGCTGCAGAAGCCCAAGCCCATATAACTCACAAGCCCTAGTTGCTGCTTTTGGGAAGGGATGCCTCTGTCACAGCCAGGCTCCTGAGGTCAGCCCCATGGCAGGCTGGGCAGGGCTGTCCCCACCCAGAGCAGCCCTTCCTCGTACCCTTCCCCACCTCCCAGTTCCAGTCCAGCAAGCTCAAAAGAAGTGACTCTGCTGGAGTCCATCTGCCAAGCCATGGGTAGGGGGTGTTGTACAGCCACTCTGAGTAGTATCAAGGAGTAGAAGTTGGAGGCAAAATGGTGGAGCAGGAACAAGGTGAGAGGACCTTCCGCCACACCCGTGTGCTGCAGTAGGAAGGCTCGGGGTCAATGGGAGTCCCTCAAGGTGACCTCCCACCTGCAGACAGGCTCCTGCCCAGCAGCCCACCCCAGCCTCCCCAGGTACTCCCCATGTGACCACCCCATCTTCCTCATACCTGCTGCCTGGGCCACGAGCTCCCTAGTGGAGCTTTTCTCTCAGCTTACCCAGTTCAACCCATGACGGAAGAGAAGCTGTATCAAGGTTGTCCCAGGAAACAGGGGCCTCCAGTGCCTGGGAAAAGCTCAGTCCACTTCTTTAAGCCTCCAGCAAATCCCACCCTCGGCACTGGCACCACCTGGATATAGAACAGCAGCACCACCCCCCTACACACTGCTCACTTGGTGTCCCAGCTCTGCTTCTACCTTGCCCTGTGACACCAGGGAAATTCTTAACCTCTCTGGGTGAAAGTCATCACCCATTCAGTGCACCTGTGAGGACTCAAACACTGATGACTTTCTAGGGCCAGTGCTGGTCCGAGGACGGACAGAAACTGAGGGCTCAGCTGAGCACGTGGCTGGGTGAGGGACATGGGGCAGGACGAGCCAACAGCGTAGGTGACTGTACCCGGAGATTTCCTACGGGGCCTCTGCACTTCTCTCACCTGCAGCTTTCCCTTTTCTGTGACAGTCACAAGCCGGGGTGAGGGCCAGCGTCAGATGCCTGTAATCAGCTAGTCATGAGGTGTGAACTTAGCAGGTGGGTACCCTGCCTTCCCAAGCCGAGGCCAGGGATGTTCTGCATCCTCTCTTCCTCCAGGGACTGGGTGAACCAGCGCCAGGGCTGACAAGCCTCACCAGCCAGTGAACAATATATGGCTGGGAGGAATCTTTGTCCAAGTGCCAGACTCCTTCCTGCCTCGGCCACCCTCGTAGCAGACAGGAGGACAGGAAGAAGACAACTGGGAGTCCCGGGGGAGGGGGTAGGTGACCACTCCTCCCTGCCTGAGCACCCTTGGGCTGTGTCCTAGTTACTTTATTGTTGCTGTCACAAAATACCCAACACCCACAATTTAAGGGAGGAAAGATGTTTTTAGATCACAGTTTCAGAAGGTCTCACACAGTCCCAATTGTGGGGCAGCCAGCAGCAGCGGCTGGAGAGCTGCTCACCACATTGCAGACAGAAGCCAGGTGAGTCTGGAGTAAAGCAGATGAGCTTTCCCAGGAGGAAGCTGCAGTAATGTCTTTTCTTTCTTTACTTAGCGGAGGCTGTCAGCTCAGACCCTCCCACCCAGGATGAGTGCTCCTCTGGCTTTTCCTGTGGGGCTAGTAAACAACAAACACCTGAAACTTCTTCCCCCGGCAACCCCCAACCTCAACAAATTGATACCATCTCCCCAGGTCAACCCCCAAACATCTGCCCCATCCAGCCAAGCTCTGTCTCCCAATAACACATAGTTCTAACTACATGAGGGGCTGGAGGAGTGGCCATACCTGTAATCCCAGCACTCCAGAGGCCGAGGCAGATGGATTGCCCTGAGTCCTGGGCTATACCAGTGAGTTCAGGACCAGTCTGGTCTACAGCATGAGACCCTGTCTCAAAAAAAAAAAAAAAGAAAAAAATATGTGAGGCTTTTGGGGGACACTCAAGATCCAAACTATTGCAGGCTATGGCCTGGAAGGGGCTCCCTGGCTGCTACTCTCAGACCCTGCTGCCCAAGGAGGAACACCTCTGTGCCTGGCTGTCTGCCCATGTGCCACAGCGTGCATTATGCTAGCTGGCATGACTGTCCTACCTGTCCCTTTATCTGAGGTTACCCTTCTCCCTAAAGAGGCATCTAGAATAGCCCCAGGACTCAATAAGGAAGGGGACCATGGGCCCCTAGGCCAGCGGTGCACTAGATCCCGCAGGATGCAGACGTCTCCTCAGAGCTGGGACCTTCCTCCAGCCCAACAGTGAGGAGCAGGCCAAGGGGACCAGACACTTTCTCTGGGAAGGGGAGGGGTAGCAAGGGTGTTGAGAGCTGGGGCAGCTGTTGCAGGTGGAGGGGCGGAGGGATGTGTTTCCACAGAGAAGCAGTTCAGTGACAGGGTCTCTAAAAATAGTCACGCTGAGAGTTTAATGGCCCTTGGTGTGACTGCTGATCAGGGCAGAAGGTGTCCTGGAGTTTGCTCAAGTGGCTGAGAGGGAGGGAAGTGCTGCTGACTCCAGAGAGGAGCTGGAACCAAGCCAGGGAGCCATAACTCCTGCAGAGACTGGGCTGAAAAAGGTGCAGGAAGAGGGTGGGGAAGAGTCTTTAGTTGAACTAAGGCTCTTTTTTGCTGGGAAGGGCAGCTTGGGTCTCACCTCTGGGAAGATGGGGACTGTGGTGGGGTCTGTAGCCTCATGTGAAGGCGGGGCGGGAGGTAGTCCTGGGCACATAGAGTGGGAAGAGTCAATCCCAGGAGTGAGCTGCCCTGGGCTGGGCCTGAGTGTGGCCAGGACCCGGAGGGTTGAACCAGATTAGCCCATGCTGGCGCTTCTACAGAAGTCAGGGTTCTGGCTGCGCACTGATTCTGGGAGGCAGGTCGGGGCCCTAGGTTCTCCCTGTAGGATTCACTTTCTTTGGCCCAAGAGTAAGGCCCAGTGGGTAGGGCATAAGAGGAGCCCAGGAACAATAAATTATGTTACTCTAATGAGAAACCAAATGTTCGCACAGCAAAAAATTGTCAAATATTTTTCCTTGTCAGTAAGTGTACTAGTTAGGGTTCTCTGAGAGAAGAATTGGAAATTGTAAGAAAAAGAGATTTGTTTAGTGGGTTTATAAGTCCAAGGAGAGAGATAGCCCAAGAAGGCAGCCTGCACATGGGAGAGCTGGAGAGTCCTGTGGCTGCTTAGTCATGAGGTAGAACACCCAGCCAATGTGAGTCTGCGGTGGATCTTGGTTGTTCAAAGAGTGATGGTGAAGACTGGAGACTGGAGCATATCTGTGATGAAGATTGTTGATGTGCAGCAAGTTGATGTGTAACAAGTCATGGTCTGTAGACAATCACTAAGTCCAGAGGTTCTTGAGGAAAAGCTTCCTTTTGTTTTGTATATAGTTCGAGCCGCCAGTTGTGCCTCCCACATCTGGGGTGGGTGTGGGTGTTCTGCCCTCATTTGCTGGCCCACAAGTCACTCACACACATACACCTATAAGCTTTGCCCTGGGTGTGGTTCATAATTCCTTCCAGTTGGCATAATTCCTTTAACAGTCACAGCAAGTATATGTTTATTTTTTAAGATAACAAAAAAGTGATTCTTCAGTTTTGATTTAGAATTATCAGTACAGACTTATGATTTTGAAAGCAAACTTTCTATGTTTCTCTATTAAGTTGACTCATGAACAGCGATGACCAGCCAACCACACATTAGTCGGCTCAGTAAGGGCCCCTCCCCAGGCCTATGGGATGGAGAGAAGGAAATCCCCTAAGCTCCATTTCTAAGACTCTCCAGGCCAAAAGGGGAATGGAAGACCACAAAAAGATGGTCCAGGGGCCCAGCGGCAGCCCAGAGGATGATGCCCAAGAGGCGGCTGCAGAAGGAACAGCCAATGCTAGCTCAGGAAAAAGGAAAGACAAAGGGGCCATGCTGTGGCAGAAAGGAAGGAGCAGTCAGGCCTGGAGTTAGCAGGACAGAGACAGCCAGTTCCTTGGCCATCTCAGATGCTCATCTGCAATGGGAAGGGAGAAGTGTCGATCTCTTTTTACTTAATCGTGTGATATATCTTGAAGCCCAGGGAAGGGCAATCTGAAGTCCTCGGCTGGTCCCTCTCCCACCACGGGGCACAACGTGAAGAGGAGGTGGCAGTTGTTTCCTGGCCCTGCCTGGCCTGGGTGCTTCCTCCCGCATCTTGTTCTCCATGTCCAAAGCACACCACCCACCCTGTGGTCATATTCTGGGAAGGCGACGTGACTTGAGTGTGTGAGTAGTTCCCTTTAGACCCTGGCAGCTAATAATTAAGTCACAAGACTAGGAAAACCAGTGCCATCCTCTCAGTTCTGCCACGGACCAAATGTACAACTTAGAACTCTGTCCCCTTCCAAGGCTATAGCTCAAGGAGACCAGATTGTTCAAAATACATGGAGTTACCCTGTTTTTGCTGTAAGAGAAATAAACCCATATTAGCTTATATTCATTAATAATGAACACAAACATGTAAGATTTGTATGCTTTTAAAAGTATATATATTACATTTAACTCAACAACTATTAATATTTATTGAGCACCTTTAATGACCTATGCAAAAATTGTCATTTCTATTGGGTTTCGATTTGTTTTCAACTTTGGTGTTTGCTTTTTTTGTTGGTTTCTGGGTTAATTTCTGTTTTTAAATATTATGGTGTCATGATGGAACAAGACAGAGTCCTGAATACAAAGCAGACATTTCAAGAGGTGGGATATATACATTATAGCACAGTGGCTAGCCAAAAAATTATTCCATGTCTCTACTTCAATTTATAAGAAAAAGAAGAGTTGTGGTGCAGCTCAGTAAGTGTCTGCCTAGCATGCATGAAGTCCCGACCTCCCAACTCTGCAAAAAACAAAATTAATCAAATACAAAAAAAGTTGCATGAGGAGCTCAAGATGGTGATCAAGCTTAGCTTCAGCTGTACCCTCCTGTTTCAGTTTCACAGAAGAGAGTTTAGAGAACTTACTTTTAAATTTATTTATTATTTGAAGTACTATAGAAGAAACCTAGAACTTTCAGACTGAACTACATCCACCACCCATATTTTAATTTTGATTTTGAGATAAGGTCTTGCTAAGTTGCCCAGGCTGAGCTCTGTCTTGCAATCTTCCTGCCTGTTATTGTGCTGGATTACAAGCCTGTGGCACCAGGCCTAGTTCAAGATCTGTTTTAAGTCCAAAATGGACCTCACACATTAGAGTCTCCCCAGAGCACACACAGTGTTCATGGAAGACGAGTAGTCCTGGAATTAATGTAGAAACAACAGCCACAGGATGGGCTGTCGGGGTGTCCCTCGGTTCGAGAATGCTCTGAATTTGAGGCTGTAAACATAAAGGGTAAAGGGGAGTCTGAGACTGGTTTTCGGGAGCTTTAGTTCTGCAATAGCATTGAGCTTCTCCATCCTGCTCTCCCAGTTTTTCCCATTTCCAAGTAAGAAGCAACAGGGACATGTGCACCCATAGAGCAGGAGCTCCCCAGACCAGAGACAAGGAAGTTCTCTGGGTATCTATAGTCATTACTTTCTTGTCACTGGAACACTGTACCTGACCTTCACAACTTATGGGAGGAAAGGTTTATTTTAGCTCACAGTTCAAAGGTCTCAGTCTGTCCATGGCCAGCTGGCAATGGCAGAAGGGCATGGTCAAGGGCCTCCATGAACTCAGGTACACAAAGGTTCACAGAATGGCAAGGCAGGAAGTCAAGAGTGAAAAGAAGCTGAGGAGAAGATGTACCCTTCCATGTGATCCTTTCTGACCAAGCCCTATCTTTCAACAGAATGTGAAGTCATCAAGGAATTAACTCACTGGTACAATTAACCCCCATGATCCAGTCACCTTCCAAATACATGAGACTTTGGGGGGACATTTCAGATGCAAACCATAATATTCACTCCTGGCCACCAGGGGATGCATGTCCATTTCACTGTGTAAAATGTATTTATTCCACTTCTAATGCTGCCAAAGTCTTAAAGGTTACAATATTGCTAGGAAGTCCAAGTCCAAAGTCCCCTCTGAGGTAGGTTCCAGGCAAACTTGTAGCTGTAAACCTCTGTGAAAATCAAAGAAAAGTTAAACATTTCCAACACACAATGGCACAGGATAAACAGTCCCCTTCCAAATAGGAGACTAGAAAGAAATCAGATAAAAGCAAGATTGCCTATAGACAATCACGAAGGCCAGAGCTTCCTGGCCCACAAGCACCAAATCCCGCAGCTCTGTGTCCAGAACCCAGGGTAAGATGTGGCAAGATGTTAGCTCCAAAAAGCATGGACAGCCTCACCTCTGTGGCATTGCCTGATGCAAACGTGATGGCCTCTTGATGGTCTCTTGGGATAACTCTGCTCATGACCTGGGCCTTCTGCAGCAGCCATCCTACAATCCTAGTATTTCTGAATTCCTAGGGTCTCTACTGCACTCTGGCTTCACTCTTACAGCTTTGGGCACTGCCATCTCAGAAGGCCTGGCCTCCAAAGCCTTCTTCTAAAATCTGAGTGGAAGCCTCCCTGACCCCACAACTCTCATTCTGCAGGCCTATACAACCAGCACCATGTGAGAGACGCCAAGGCCTTTGGTTAATTGAACAGAAGCTGTGCCTTTGGATCATAGCTACAGAGATCTCCGAGTACTTGGTTGGCTGCACTCAGGCAAAGATTTCCCTCTGCACCCTTGAAGGGTACTCTGAAGCACTCTTCTCAGACCAATATCTTTTGCCTTTGTATCCTTGAAATATTAGAGGGTGGAGTCTTGCTGATTTCTGAAATGCCCTCAGGCATCTTCCTTGTTGTTCTGATACAGGTACTTGGCTTCTTTTCAGCACAAATCTTTTCAACAACCATGCTCTCTTTTATCCCAACTTTGTAGTTTCTTCTTTCTAGCAAAACTGGAGACTTTTTATACTTTATTTTCTGATGTTTTTTCCCCCTGATTTTCAGTGTAAAGGTACCTGAAATCAGCATCAAGCAGTATCCATGTGACAGCCTGAACATTGGGCTGCCTTAAAATTTCCTCCACCAGACTAACAGTCCATTGCCCTTAATCTCAGTTTCAGGCAGAATCTCAGAACATGGGCAAAAGACAAAAACACTTTTTAATCAGAGTGTGATGTACATAGTTTCTAAACCAATTGCCAAGAGTCCTCCTTCCCATCTGAAATCTCTTGAGCCTGGACTTCATAATCTGCATCTTTAGTAATATTCTGGTCTTCTGAGCTCTGAGCAGAAGCTCCCATCAAGTTCATCTTAGAGCACTCTTCAGGCTTCTCTAAAGGCTTCTAAACCACATGCTTAAGTAAAGTCACAGCAATGACCCCACTCTTGGTACCAAATTCTGTCTCAGTTACTTTCTCATCACTAGGTCACAATGCCTGGTACCCACAATTTAAGGGAATAAAAGTTTATTTTCACTCACAACTCAGTGACCTCAATTAATTTATGGTTTGCTGTTAATGGCAGAAGGACTTGGCTGAGGGCATAGGTGGGCCTAGACCAAGGAAAGTAGTTTATATATGACAGGGCAGGCATCAGAGAGCAAAAATGAAGCTGGGAATAAAACTATATACCCTTCCATATTATGCCTTCAGTAATCCTTTTCTCCCAGCCAGCACATGAAATTATCAATGAATTAATCTACTGATATAATAATTAACCTCTATGATTCAATCACTTATCATCAAATACATGAGGCTTTGGGGGACATTCCAGATCCAAACAGTAATAGTATTTGACAACACTCAGAAGAGGATTGTGCCTCTAGTCAAATGACCTTTGGCACATCCAGTGATCCACAGACTCCTGGATGCACCCTTACAATTCCTGGAACCAGATTGCAGGAATAGACACTGACTGCTTTTGCAAGAATCCCCAGTACAAAAATGCCAGAAATCACCACCATGATTCAGAACGTATCTAAGAAAACCAACATGATAAGTGAAATGAATCATGTTTGAGAACAAAAATCTAGCATCATCCAAGAACACAATTGATAATACAACCTGAAAAGAACTTTAGCACAGAATTGAATCATCAAGGAGTTTTTTTTCCAATAGGCACTGAAATAATGAAAAATAATTAGAATGAAGCATGTCTTGCCCACATTTACAAATCATCAATAAAAATAATTTATGAAAGCAAGCTTAAAGACGGATATTCAGTTCATTTAAAAAGTGTTTATGTATTCAAACTTTAGCATTATAAATATATGACTATGCACAAAGAAAAAGTAGTGTCTGCATATGAAAATGTGATATCTATTGAAATACCACACTACCACCCAGAATATCTTAATTACTTTTCCATTGCTGTGACTCAAGACTCAGCATCCACAAATCAAGGGAGGAAAAGTTTATTTTAGCTCACAGTTTCTGAAGGTCACAGTCTACTCAGGGGCAGCTGGCAATGGTGGAAGTAAATGGTGGCAGCAGAGGAAGAGCTGCCTCCTCATGAAATTGCAACAGGAAGCCATGTCAAGGCAAGTTGAGTCTAGTCTCATAAGGAAGGCAGGAAGCAGCTTCTATATCCTTCCAGGCAAATCCTGGTGATCTGCCCCTGATCCAGTCTCAGTGTTCTGCCCCTTCCAGGTGTGGAAGGTGTGGTAAGCTTAAACCACATGCCTGTAATCCAATTTACATGCTTGGACTCCATCCCTCCAGACCAGGCCCCACTCTCCCAACAGCACATGGTTCCACAGACAATCCATATACATGAGATTTTGGGGAAACATTTCAGATCCAAGCCACAATACAGAAGAAACAAACATTTCCCACTTACTTAAAAAGTAAAAATTCAACTGATAGTTTGAACAACAGAATAATCACAACTAAAAAAGTGAATTTGTATGAGGAAAGCAAGCCCAGAAATTCCTCCCAAAGTGGACCAAGAGATGGGAAGTGCAGGGTGTTCCAATAAAATATATACATGTATTTGGTCAGGGTGAATTTATTGTGATATTTGAAGTAAAACTAATGTTATGAGAAAAATTATGTATGCACTAAGTCTAATATACAGAATGTCTCAAAAGTCACCACATACAGGAGGAATTAACAAACTTTTTGGGCTATCTTGTGTTAAAAAAAAGAAACTTAAGGAACAGGAGAATAAGCCCAATGTCTATAAGGGAAAAGGAACTAAAAATACTCAAAGTTGCAGAGAAGTTCCACACTTTCTTCTCTCCAGTGTCCCCAGAGCAGCCCCTAATCATGTTCCAATGGAAGCCTGCAGGAACTGAAACTCTAAGGGAGTGGAAAATTGCTCTCCATTGGAGGAGCTGTGGCCCCAAGAAGACAGAGAAACCTCTATTGCTCTAGCTGTTCTCTCTCAGCTCCCCTTCACTCACAAGTATTAGATGCAGCTCCATCACAGAAGTGCCTGGCATTGTAGGGTAGCTAAAGCCCCAGCTTTCTGGCCAGAGGGCTGGACCAAGGGAGCCCCCTGAACTGATAAAGGGCCAGAGAGGATGCAGCGGAGAAATGCTATTATGGTTTGGATCTGGAATATCTCCCAAGAGCCTTCCTTATGTATTTGGATTCTGTGAATGCCTATGGAACCATTGCTGGCAATAGTGGAAGCACATGGTAAAAGCAAGATGGAGGAAAGCTGCTCACAGCATGGCAGACTGGAAGCCAAGTGTGGGAGTGTCTTAGTTACTTTTTCATTGCTGTGACTCAATACCTGACATCCACAAATTTAGGGGAGGAAAGGTTCATTTTAGCTCAGTTTCAGAAGGTCACAGTCTACGTAGGGGCAGCTGGCAGCAATGGAAGTGCATGGCACAGGCAGAGGTGGAGGCAGCTTCTCATGACATCACAAATAGGAAGACAAATCCCATCAAGTCCATTCTCTCTCCAGAGGAAAAAGCTGTAACAATCTTTCTTCTTCCTTCGTTTTATACAGTTCAAGTTCCCAGTTGGGCCTCCTACATTCTGGTAGATGTTCTTCCCTCATTTGCTGGCCCACAAATCACACTCTAATCCACACTGGTCCCTAACTGCCTAATCTAGCATGATTCCTAAACCCTAATCCAGGTGTGGTTCCTAATTGCCTCAAGTTGACATAATCTCTCCAAACGTCACAGGGAGGAAAGGTGAAGCTATCATATGCCATTCAAGGTCCCGCCCTAGTGATCTGCCCCTTCCAGATCAAGCCTCAGTGTTCTGCCCATTCTGGGTTAAGCCTCAGTAATCCACCCCTTCTGGGTCACACACCCAGTAATGTGCCACACACTCATAATCTACTACATACCCCTAATCTAGCATACACCTGTAACCACCCTCCCCCCACCCCAACCAGGCCCCACCTCTTAACAGTGCATGCTTCCACAGGCCACTTTAAGGCTTCTATAAGAGAGTACTAGTCCTATTATTTTAGCAGGTGCTTGATCTGTTTAACTTTAGGGTGGGATTCTAGCTAGCCATCTGTGGCTTTTAGTTCAATGCCAGCTCAGAGTTAAAAAGCCTTTGTTACTGAGTTTGCACAACAGTAGCCAGCCTGGGACTTGGATGGCAGTCTATCCTGTATTCCAGAGATGCAGACATTAGAATTAATCTCATAAAAGCTTCACTGTAAGATGGGCTCAGGGCATGCACCTGTCTTCCCAGGAGCTCTGGAGGCTGAGGCAGGAGAGTCTCTTGAGCTGAAGAGTTCAAAGCCACCATGGACAACATAGCAAGATCCAGGGGGTGGGAGGGACTGGACAAAAAGAAAATAAAACATTTGGTACTGGTTATCATATTAAAATGTTTGCTTTAAAAAGCAACCACGAGCACTCCTGAACAGAAATAGAAAGTCCCAGCAAAGAAACAGAAGGTATAAAAAACAGCTGTGGGAGATGTCAAGCTGACATCTTGGGTCAGCTGAATAGCATACTGCAGGTGCAGGTGTCAGAGGCAAAAACAGATGCGTCTATATCCTTCTAGACCTCATGCCCAGTGATGTGCCACACGCAGCTAATCTACGGCATGGCCATAATCCACTCCTCCCATCCGGAACCCACCTCCTAACCGCACAGAAAATCCATGGATAATTCACGGTATGTCAATGCATCAGGCTTGTTGGGGGAGATTCTAGATCCAAAGGATAAGAGGAAGAGAAATTTGTTTTAGTGTCTCCATGTCCCCCAGCACCCTTTGTGCGAGCCTGAGCACACTCTAGTAGTGATGCTTGCCTGGTCCCCCTGCCTGGACACCTTTCTTGGCCCCATACACTGGGAAAATATTATTTTTGAAGATCAAGTTCAAGTTCCTCCTCTTACGGGACTTTTTAAAAACGCCCCTCCTCTCCACGTGGCGCCTTGGGACACCACAGCCTCTCGGAGGGCCTCCCACCGCGACGCCACCAGCACACTCCTGGCACTGAGGGTGTCCCACCGCCAACACCGGCCCTCTGGGGCCGGAGTCCTAGACAGGTCGCCCCGGCGGGAGCGCGCCCTGCTGCCCTCTCCCGGCCGCCTGGGGAATTGCTCTAACGCTGCGTCTCCCCACGCGCAGGCGCAGCTGGAGGACGCTGAAGGCGAAACCGCCGGGTGGGGACATGGAGAGCTGAGGGAGGCCGGCCGGGGGCCTGGGGACCCCGTGGGCGCCGCGCTCTTCCTGCGGGCGCGGGCGGAACCAGCCTAGGCGGCTGAAAGACAGTAGCTAGAGCTTCGGTGGGGCTGCTGTGCCCTCCTGGGTGCGCATTTAAAGGAAGTGCAGTGGCCTCCACAGGTGTTCCGGCGTCAGGAGCGCCGGGCAGCCGAGAGGGAGAACGCAGTCTCCGCATACGCAGGAGGACATCTGGGGCTGGAGGCTACAGTGCTAGACAAGTTGTGCACTTTTTCCCTCACACATGGAAATGAGCGAAGTAAAGGAGAAAGCAAGCGAGCGAGTGGGAACGTAGAAGGGGTCCCTGGAGGGGCTGCGGGTGCCGGGAAGGGGCTGAGCCGACGCGGAGGATCGGGGAGGGTGGGGGAGAGGGAAAGACCGGCACAATATGTACGTGTGTAGAAATATCCCCGGAACCCCCTTAATTCCTAAAAATAAGTGATATTAAGTATAATTACTTTTTTAAAGGGGTCTCTCCTCTCTCACTTAACTATAAGCTCTTTGGACAGCATCTTCCCTGTGTTTTCGCCTCTGCTTCTTGCACTTACTTGAGCATGTAATCGCTGACTGTCCTCTGTTGCTATAAAACGCGTTCTGCTCTCCCGTGGAGAAAGACTGAATTTCGCCACTCCTGAGAGTGACTTTCAGCTTCCTTCTGGTATGACGTTGTCCCTGGCGTTCTGGTTTCTCAGCTTTCTGCAAATTCCAGGTCCTGGCCAGGATCCTTCAGCAAGTCACATGGTGTCCTGTCACCTTTACTGGCGAGGGGAAGCATTGCCTCTGCTCTGCTGGCAGGTCTGAGGTCCAGCTCTCAGTGTGTAAAAAGTTGTCAAACACGTAACATAGGGAAGTGGATTTGGCAAAAGAGCTGGGGACAAGAGACACTCATTTGTGAACTGAGCTAGTCACCTCTCTCTTCACCTTTGAGTCTTGAATCTCTGTCACTGTTACGGGTTAGGTCTAGACTGTTCCCCAAAGCCTCATGTGTTTAGAAGGTGGTTGGATGGGGGGAGGGGGCTAATAGCTCATTGGCTTGATCCATTGACTTCCTGAGTTGTCCTAGGGCGGGGAGGGAAAGGGCAGGCCACTGGGCATGACCGGGTACAGAGGCCTTCACTCTCCAGCTTCGTATCTGTGATGGGATAAACAGGTTTTCTCTGGCCCTCCCCCAAGCCCTTCTGCCATTGCCAGCCACCTTGGAATGGACTGAGACCTGTGAGTTTAAGAAGAAAAAAAGAAAGAAAACCTTTTTCTCCCATAAACTGTGGGTGTCAGGCATTTTTGTCCTAGCGATGAGAGAGAGTAGCTAAGACAGTCACATAGTGCACTTTGAAAATATCAGATGTCTGTTCCACATCCGATAAAGCAGAGTAGGTGTCTTAGTTACTATCTCTTTGCTCGTACAGAGTACCGGACACACACAACTTCAGGGAGGAAAGGTTTCTTTTAGCTTACAGTTTTAGAAGGTGCCCATCCATTCATGTGGAGAAGGAGATGGCAGTGGTGGAAGCGCATGGTGGAGGCCTAGTTAGGAGCTGCTCACAGGATGGCAGGACAGGAAGCCAATGAGTGAGGAAGCATGGAACTGGTGTGTGCCCTTCCAGGTGATGTCCCAGTGACCCACCCAATCTGAACAGTCTACCTCTTAAGAGTACAGGAAATCAATGAATTAACTGCATGCTTGAAACACCTTCTAAACATGAAGATTCTCTCTCTCTCTCTCTCTCTCTCTCACTTTTCTTTTTGAGGCAAGGTCTCCCTCTACAATCTAGGTTAGTCCTGAACTCAATATGTAGTCCAAGCTGGCCGTAAACTAGTGGTGATCCTTCTACTTTAGTCTCCTGAGTGCTTGAGTTATAGGCATGTGCCACCATGCCCAGCTGATTTTCTGTGTAGTGCTGAGGAGTGTAACTTAGGGTCTTGCACATTCTAGGCAGGTACTCTAACCACTGAACTACACCCCAGCCCCTCAAAACTGATTAAAAAAAAAAAGACAGGGTCTCACTATGTAGTCTAGGCTCATCCTAAACTCACTATATAGCTCAGGATGGCCTAAAACTCACAGCAATCCTCCTGCCTCAGCCTCCTAAGTAAGAACATCTTATAGTGTGAAAAACTAGAGCCATCTGAGAGATTGGGCTCTGAATTTAGAAAATTTTCCCACACTAGCTAGAAAATACCCTTTCCAATTAACAAATGGCCTTCCAGGGCTTCCGATGAAGCTCTCCTTGTCTCTCCGTTAGTTGGAGCCCACTCACTCTTTCCTTGAGGTGTTTATTGAATCATAATCATAAACACTGCTGTCGTGCAAAACAAGACCTGCCACCATGTGATCAGAATAGCTTTGGTGAGATGCGGCACAAGCAGAGGAAAGCCTGCTTGCTGGCCTCCCTGGGACACAGCGTCCGTTCCATACCAAATGCTCCAGTTTTCAGAGAGCCACACGTGGCCACACATCATGAGAGGAGATGGTAATCACCGAGCCCTGAAAAACGCATAACATAGACAGCAAAAGCTGCGGGTGAGCTGGCCCTTCCAGGGCAGCTCCCTGAGCGAGGTGCTGCGAACCCCCTCGATGAGGTGGAGGTAAGAAAGGGAATGGGAAGGTCAGTGTCTGTTGGCCTGGGGTACTCTGGGTCCTCAGGCCTGGTGTATTTAACCAAGACCACAAGGTGAGTATGTAGTGGCCAACCACTAGCTCATATTCTGACTGCTGATAGCTGTGCCTCAGAGGAGAGGATCTCAGACGGAACCGGCGGGATGGAACGGAGCCCGCGGAGGAGCAGCCGGGGCAGGAAGAGGGAGGCGGCGGACCACAAGGTGGGAGCAGGGAAGAAGGCAGAGGGTGAGCCCGGAGAATGGAAAGGCTGCGTGGCCCAGGTCAGGAGACAGGGTGGTGACGTGTGCAATGGCGGGAGGGACGCCAGGGCCGGGCTCCAGCGCGGCCGCTCACCATGCCGCCGCCGTCACCGCTGCGGTGAGGCAGAATCCAGGGCGCACAGCGGCCTTGGGGACCCAGCCGCGTGCCTGGCGTGCACTGGGGGCAACTTCTAAGGCAGGATTCGGAGTAAACGGCAGACGAGCCCCTGCCTACCTCCAGGTTGGCTTCGGATTGGTGCTGTCGCGCCCCCTAGCGATCTCTGCAGCCCTAGGGACCAATTGGTTAGGACAGTGACACGCGGGTGAACTTCTCCTCCTCCCTTTGTTCCTTTGTGTGGAATTTCGCTCGCCAAAGGCTGAGCCACGGAACAGGGAGAACAAGGGAGCCCTGGGGACTTGCGCCTTAGCCTGCAGCTAGCGCATCTTTTCCAGTACGACTCTGCCGGGCCGGGTCCCTGCTGTCGCACCCGCCTCTCTCCTTTCTCTAACCGGCCCGCAGCTCCAAGCAGAAGCGTAGGGACACAAAACACACCCCTGTAAAGGACCATAACAGATAGCAGTCCCCCGCCCCTGCCGCAGGTAGCCTCATGCCCCACAGGGCAGAGTCCCCGGGTCCCAGGGCCCCCATCGAGCTGCTTCTCTTGCCACACTTACAATCACTTGCCACTTCCCACACTTGCCCTTGCGCGGGCAAGTCAGCTCCACGCGCATACCGCCGACGGGGCGTGTGCTGGGGCCACCACGTGAAGGAAAGGCCGAGGGGAGCAGAGGCCCTGGCTCCCAGACACCGTGAAGGGCCACGGGAGCCTCCAGCCTGGGCGAGCCCGCCTGGTGCATGCTGCCCTGCCTGCGGTCACTTCTTTGGTGCATCCAGCCAGGAGTGGACCTGCTGGGTCCTATGGTATCCTGTTTAGTGTCTTCAGAACTCCCTAAGTGCCTTCCAGGCTTCCCCCATTGTCCAGTCCCCTCAGCAGGACGTTGGTGCCCAATTCTTCTCTAGTCTTTCCCAAGCTTATTTCCTGGCTTAACTTTTTCATAAAGGCCATCATGACATTTGTAAAATGGTCTTTTACTTGTGATTTTCATTTTCAGACAACTAGCGATATTGAACATGTTTTCGTGTTTATCAGCCCTCTGCATATGTTTTTGTAGAAATGCTTGCTCACTCTTTTGCTAATTTTTAAATCTTTGTACTTGTTTGATTTTTAGTTGCAGGAGTTTTACATATACATTCTGGCTGTTATCTTTTTGTGAGCTACACAGCACAGATTTTCTGTCTTTCTGTGGGCCGCCTTTTATTCTGACAATAACTGACACACAAAACACTTTAGTGTGATATGGTTAGCTTTATCTTTTTTATTTTTCTTTTATGATTTATGTTTTAACATCATCACTTAAATTATTGCTAACCCCAGTATCTTTTCTCCCCAATATTTTAACTGAATATTTTATATTGACAATTATAGTTTGATATAACAAAATGTGAGATGCTTTTATTCATTTATTTAGAAACTAATACTTAATATCCATTTCAATACATTGTATTTTCTATCAAGTTACTATCTTTTATATCTAATGACTTTATGAACCTTGCAGCTGTGCCAAGCTGGCTGAGCAGAGCTGGTTGCTGCCTAGGCCCATCCACATTCCAGGGGAACTGGATGCCACTTCAAAGGCAAGGGTAGCAGGGAATTTATGACAAATCTTCACAATACCATCAATGCTACTGTTACGTTTTATGCAGCATGAAGGAAGGATTTTTTTTCTTTGACTCATATGTTATTTAGAAATGTATCACATTCTCCCCCATTCCCCTTGTGCGGTAAGTGCCAACTCTATCCAAAGCCAGCAATAGTATTGGACCCTATACTCTGGTTTTATTTCTATACATATGTACCTGTGGCATACTTTAATTTGTAAATTAGTGACAACAAGTGATTAACAATAATTATTAAAGCAGAACAATTATACTGTAGTAAAACTCATGTGAATATAGCTCATCTCTGTCTCTCTCAGAAAGTCTGAGTGGACCACGCCCCCTTCCTCTGGTGATGTGACAGGGCCAGGAGCCCTTCCTCTGCCAAAGATGTCACTATTGTGTTGATATCAAAGATGTTATGATATTGCATCATCATGATATATTATATCATTTGCAGGCCATACAAAATTATTAATCAAAAAGCTAACCTTTTATGTTACTATGTACAAAGTTCCCAGATTTATTAAATTTCAAGTCCCACCTGCAATTACCCTGGGCCAAGCTGAACCAAATGGTTCTGTGGGCTGTATGTGGCCTGTCAGCTAGATGTACTCCTTCCTGGTCCACGTGATGTGATGAACTGAGGTGGCTGGAGCAGGCAGCTGTGACTGAGAGATAACACTGCTCAAGATGCACCTGCAGAGTCACCTCCTTCAGATGACCTGGATTATTGATCATGACAGGCAACTGAAACTGCCTGGAGCAAAATGATGGGTGGTAGAGGACATTTATATTTACATTTTAAATATCTGAGGCTTCTTTGTCTTTTCTTGTTGACTTCTAATTTAATATCATTTCATGAGAGCACACACTCCAGGACTTCAGTCAGTCTTGAGACTTGTTTTATCACTCAGTATGTATGATAAGGAAATGTTCTAAAAAATGCCTTATACATATCCATCATGCCTAGATAATGCTGTTCATCTATGTGCCCTTGATTTCTTTGAGAGAGGGGTCTGATTGTTTTATTAACTATTAAGACAAGGGTATTAGTTGACCAAGTACGATTGTGAATTTTTAAAATTCTGGTCAGTTCTATGGTGCTTATTTCATGTCCTTTGAGGCTTTGTTTTTAGATATATACACATTCATAATTCTAGCATTGTACCTATGTGTGATTAGTTTTTTATTACAAAATGCTTTTCAATCTGTAGTAACACATTTTGAGTGAATTTTATCCAAATGATTGTAAGGTGTACCCCCGGAGGAACTGAATGTGAAATTGTGAATGGAAGGGTATTTTCTTTCAAAACTTTAACAAAAGCTTTTCATTTGTTGTGGTGAGCAGCCAGTCACTCTCTGTGGATGCTTGTATCCCATTGTACCACGTGCTGTTATTTATTTATCTATTTATTGGCCATTAGTGTGTTCTTTGTCTTTGGATTTCATTGGCCTGTGACTTGCCTCGAGTCATTTATCCTTCTCAGATGTAGTTGAGCTTCTTAGGTCTGCAAATCGATGTCTCTCACAACTTTTGGAAAGGTCTCTACTGTTGTTTCTAAGTATTGAATGGTGTTTGATTCTTTCTTTTTTTTTCTGATGTTGACTTCAGTGTTGCTCCAGTGGCTTTGGTGCATTTTTCCATTTTTCTTCTCTCGCTCAGAAGAATAGAAGAATGTTGAATCTGACTTCACTTTCCATTGTTCTCTTCCAATGTACTGTTAAATTCATGAGCAGATTTGTATTTTACTTATTCTACTCTGTAGGTCCAGTGTTTTCATTTTTTGTGAGTTTTCTTCTATCCTAACAGTTTTCACGTACACACTTTGCCTCTATTTTTCTCTAAGCATTTAAAGACCATTGCAGATGGATCAATCATCTTATCTTCTGTGTCAGCTAGTGACTTTATTACTTCATTCTTGAGCAGTCATAATTACAGTTCTTTCCATTCATAACAATTCTGAATATCATCCTGGACCTTGTAAATCGTGTGTTGTAGGGATTGTGGGTACAATTAGATTTCTTGGAAGAGTGCTATTTACTCTATAAGGCAATTAATTGTCTGGATTTAACTTCAAACTCTGTAATCCTTGAAGTGATCAGTAGCTGATTTTCCATTTCTGTTGCTTTTTTCCTACATTTTATTGATATATATAAGTGCAAAATTTAAAGTTTACATTGATCTTGAGCATTTTGTGCACATACATATCTTGGCAAGGTTACAAGACCTTCCCCTCTCTCCTTTTGGTACCCCCCCACCCCCCACTCCAGGTCCCATTATTTTCCACATTAAGTCCCATGAGATAATTGTGATCTGGGTTTCTCATATCAGAGAAACCATTCAATATTTCACCTTCTGCTTCTGATTCACTTCACTAAGCATGATGGTTTCTAGTTGCCTCCATTTGCCTAAAAAATCCTCCAACATATTCTGTTGCTTTTTATGTTGATCACTCTGAGATCCACCAGACATACATAGCTGAATACCCTGCCAACCAGGTGGGCATGTTTTGTGTGTAAATTTGGGGGCTTATATTCTTTTATTTCCTTCTTCCTAGACTTATCCCTTTGTCCCCAAATTTGTTTTTGTCTTTTGAACATTGAAGTTTACCCTTAAATACCCTAAGCCAGCCAAATGGCAGCTCTGACTTGCTTGATTTGTGTGTCTGGGAAAATGCAAATCTTACAAAAACAGTTTATTCTTCAACATTTCCTCAATCTTGTTTCTGTCATAGTTTTGTTATTTTCTTGCTTTTTAGATGTTTGTGCAATAAATTTTACTCAGATTTGATATGTTTTTCTTCACCTGATTCATTTGTCCAAACACGTTGTCACCACAACATAAGCCATGGTACTTCTACATGATTGATATAATGTGTGTTTCTTCACTTAATCTGCCTATATTTACCTCAGCTTCACTTCCTCTACCCCAAACTATTACATCTGATACTTTTTCTTTTATTTCCAGTGATGGAGATTGAACCCAGGACCTTGGGCATCAGATATTTCAAGTGTCTTACTTTTTACAATGTAAGTTAAGCTTTCTGTTTATGGTAGTAATTAATACAAAATAGAAATAGTCACAATTGACATATACAGCCCATAAACTTATTTGTTGTCTTATAAGATGATAGTTTTAATAGTTGCTTCATGTTTCATAATATTTTATTTTTTACTTAGTGCCTGTTTAAAATAGTATTGTCTGCTCAAATATGATACTAACATTTTATTTTATGCCCTGTTTTATTAATATGTATATATGCAATACATAATGTTTACATTGAACTTGAGTATTTTGTGCATATATATGACGTCAGAGTTACAGACCTTTTCTCTCTCCCTTTTTGGCCCTCCCATTCCCTTCTCTTCCCCCCTAACTCACATTATGGCCCCCATTCAGTTATATGAAATGACTGTGTTCTGGGTTTCTCATATTAGAGAAATCATTTAATATTTAACCTTTTGCATCTGGCTCACTTCACTGAGCATGATGGTCTCAAGTTGCTTCCATTTACTTACAAAAGCCTCAAATCTATCTGTTGTATAGACGAATAGTCTCCATTGTCTATATATTTTTGTATCCGTTGGCCTGTTGGTGTGTATTTTGTATTTTGGTGTCTTCCATGTTTTAGCTATTGTTAGTTGGTCTGCTATGAACATGGGTATACATACATCTCTTTTATATGATGATTTTAACTCTTTTGGAAAGATTCCCAGAAAAGGTATGGCTGGATTAAAGGGGATATTTATTTTCAGCCTTTTAAGGAATTTCCTTATTGCCTTCCTAAATGGTTGCACTAGTTCACAATCCCATCAGCAGTGTAAAAAGAATCCTTTTTCCTCATAGCCCTTCCAGCATTGATTGCTGTTTGAATAATTGATATATACCATTCTTTCTGGGGTTATATGATATCTTAGTGATATTTTGCATTTCTTGAGTGGCTAAGCATGTTCAACATCATTTCATGTATTTACTGGCCATTTGAACTTCTTCATTTGAGAATTGCTTATTCATTTCCATTGCCCATTTTTAAACTGCATCTTTGAATTTGAGGGGCCTGTTTTTCTTCACTCTCTTGTATATTCTAGTTATTGGCCTCCTATCTGAGGTACTGATGGTGAAAAATTTTCCCAATTCTTTTGGTTCTCTCTTCACTCTTTGATAATATCCTGTGCCTTGCAGAAAATTTTTAAATCGATACAATCCCAGCTGCTGAATTCTGGGAGCTATTTATTCTGCATTGGGAGTCTTATTGAGAAAGTCCTTGACAACACCTATATTCTTTAGGCTTTTGCCTAATTTGGTATTTGTCTTCCAGAAGGTTCAGTGTTTCATTTTGATATCTAGATAGTTGATCAACTTTTATTTGATTTTGGTACGTGGTGACAGGTGTGTGTCTAGATTCATTCTTCTGCATGTGGAAACTCAGTTTTCCCAGCATTATTTGTTTAGAAGGCTATCATTTTCCATTGTATGTTTTTGGCTCCTTTATCAAAGATCAAGAATCTGATGATACTCGAGTTTATCTCTGAATCCTCAATTCGGTTCTGTTAGTAAACTTGTCTGTTTTGTGCTAGTATCATATAGCTTGCATAACTGCTGCTTTGTAATATAACTTAATGTCTGGAAATGTAATGTCTTTGTCTTGTTACTCAGGATTGCTTTGGT
The DNA here is from genome assembly GCA_004027205.1 of Ctenodactylus gundi. Classification (NCBI taxonomy): domain Eukaryota; kingdom Metazoa; phylum Chordata; class Mammalia; order Rodentia; family Ctenodactylidae; genus Ctenodactylus; species Ctenodactylus gundi. The sequence continues at coordinate 333,741 of PVKB01001140.1, read as the reverse complement.
TATCCCAGGCCTCCTTAGCTTCCAGAGAAATTTAAGGATTTTTTTCAAGTTATGCAAAAAAAGTTGTTGGTATTGTGGTAGGGATTACATTGAATTTGTATATCAGTTTGGGCAAGATAGTAATTTTTACTATATTAATCTTACCTGTCCAAGAACAGGTGATGCCTTTCCATTTTCTAATGTCTTCTTTAATTTCTTTCCTCATTGTAACATAGTTTTCTTTGTAGAGATCCTTTACTTCCTTAGTTAGGTTTACTCCTAGGTATTTAATTTTTGATGGGCCATTGAAAATGGAATTAATCTTTCGAGTTCTTTCCCAGTGGGTTCATTGTTACTATAGGGAGGATACTGATATTTTAGTATTCATTTTGTATCCTGCAATTTGGCTGAATTTGTTTATTATTTCTAAGAGTTTTGTGGTGAATTTTTGGGGGTCTTCTATGTAGGTAATTATACGATTCACACATAAGTGTAGTTTGACTTCCTCCTTTCTGATACATATTCCCTTTATTTCACTTTCTTTCCTGATTGCTCTGGCTAGGGTCTCAAGGACTTTGTTGAATAGGAATGGTGAAAGTAGATACTCTTGGCATGTTCCTGATTTAAGGGGAAGTGCTTTCAATTTCTCCCCACTTACTATGATATTTGCCATAGGTTTGGCATATGGTTTCTATCATTTTGAGATAAAGTTCTTCTATACTTTTTTTCTTTAGGGTTCTTATTATGAATGGATGCTGGATTTTTTCAAAGGCCTTTTTTGCATCAATTCAGATGATAACGTGGGTTTTGTTCTTGCTTTTGTTGATATGGCGTATTATATTAATTGATTTATGTATGTTACACCAACCTTGCATCCCAGGAATGAAGCCTACTTGGTCATAGTGTATGATATTTCTGTTACTTGCTGGATTGTATTTGTGAGAATCGCAGAAGAGATTGACTTTTGCTTTCCTTCCCTTCATCTCTTTTCTAAGTCTCCTCATGAGATGGAAATGCCTCAGGAAGAGCAACTCTCATTAGCCTAGCGGAAGAGGTTACACAGGGAGTAAGGTACACAGGGGGCATTAGCTTTTTAATTATAACTTACAGACCGTTTACCAAGGTGTGATAAAGATCCAGGGTAAAACCCCATACATCATGGGGTTCTGGCCCATGGTTTAGTGTGCTAGAGAATTTAGAACACTCACGGAGAAGAGGTCCCCACCACTTGTTCGCCAGTTGCTTTTCTATCTCAGGAGTCTCCTGACCAAACCTGTCCCTACACTTAGGGCTAACCTGGGAGCAATACTCACCTGTGGCTGACTCTCACCGTAGACCACTCCCTCCATCTCTCCTTAGGAGGCAGAATCCTGTGAAACGGAGCACACATGGTCCCAAGGGCCCAGATTCTGTGTCCCTCTCTTTGGAGGACAACTGTATAAAACACCCACTTAGAAGCATATGTGGAAATTAATTCTTCGAGGTTGACCAAGGAGGATCTGAAAAAATATTCTCAATTTTAACAATAAATAACACACAAACAATACTGATTTCAGTTAAATTAACATAGGAAGTCACAGAATTAATAATGAAGGGCTTAATGTTTTTTAGGATGAAGAAAGGAAGAAATGAGCTACAATTCTCATTTTTTTCTCATCTTTCCCCTAGCAATGGACAGCAAGATGACAGGAGCTTTAAGAAGCCAGGCTCTCCTATTCAACCCCAAGATCTCTTGGTGTAACCCTCTCATTAACCTTCTCCATGCCCTCCATTGCATTGCACAGTGGCTGAGGACATCCATTCCTGGAGCCAATCTTGGGAAAGCCAGTTCCAGAGGAAAGACTCAGAGAAAAGAGATCATACACTGGGACACTGTATTAGTTTGGCTTCTTACAAAATGCAGAATTGACAGAAATTATAACAAAAAGGACCTATTTGGAAGGCTTACAAGTCTGAGGACAGAGATAGTGTAAGATGGGGGCCTGCATGTGCGAGAGCTGGAGGTCCCGATGGCTGCCCAGCCACGAGGTAGAACAGGACTGCAGGACAGCTGGTCAGAGTCTGATGCGGATCTCTGTTGTTCAGAGAACAGTGACAATGACTGGAGATTGAAGATTGGTGACTGAAGATTGGTGATGGGTAAACAGGGACAAGTTGAGACCGGAGCGAATCTCTGATGAAAATCTGCAGCTTGTAGCAAGTCGTTGTCTATGGACAATTGTGAAGGTGAGAGCTTTCCCAGAGGAAAAAGCTGTAATAATCTTTCTACTTCCTTCCTTTTATACCATTGGAGTTCCCCCTTGGCCCTCCCACATCTGAGTGGGTGCTCTTCCCTCATTTTCTGGCCCACAAATCACTCACACTCAAATCCAGGGTGGTTCCTAATTGCCTAATCTAGGCATGGTTCCTAAACCTGAATCCAGGCATGACTCCTAATTGCCTCAAATTGACATATTCTCTCCAATGTCCACAGACACTTTTCGCCTTTGCGTTGCTCTTCTATAGAAGTTGAATATCTGGAGCTCTGCAATGGATCTTACCCACTGGTGATGGTCAGAAACATAGTGGAAAAAAATGCTCTATTTCTTGGAGGTAAAATTTGCCAGATCTTCACTTTGTACATAATGTTAACATCCTTCACTTCCAGGCTCCTCTTGGAGAAAGCACCAAACTGGCCTGCCTCACAAGATTGTTATGGTGGTCAGGTGGGGCTTAGAGAAAAGAGGAAGATATCTTTAGCTCTTATGGAAAGCCAGCTTGGACTTCTTGAAGATGATAAATTTAGGTAGCATTATTCAGTGGGATTGCACACACAATTACCTCTTCAATTTTCTTAATATTGTCTGTTTAAAAAAATCTGTAAACTTTCATGGCCTCATGGGCTGGAGGAATTGCTCAGCGATTAAAGTGCTCGCCTAGCAAATGCTAAGGAAAGTGCTAAGTACATGAGTTTGATTCTCCAGCACCACATGAGCTGGGTGTGGTGGCACACACCTGTAATTCTAGCACTCAGGAAGCTGAGGCAGGAGGATTGTGGAGAGTCCAAGGCCAGACTGTGCTCCATAGTGAGTTCAGGACCAGCCTGGGCTACAGAGCGAGACCCTGTCTCAAAAAAAAAAAAAAAAAAAAAAAAAAAACTTTCATGGCCTCAAACTATGATAAAAATTCATTTCAGAGCATGACTCAGACTTTTACTTCTCAGTCCTTTACCTTTCTCCACCATCATACAGAACTGTACACAGACATAAGTTATAAGGCTTTGGCTTATCTATGTATTACAGGAAAAAAATTCCAACTCAAGTTCCAAGACAAAAAAGAGAAAAGGAATGTCACATATTCCAAATATGGGTTCTAAGTTCAAAAAGATACTGAATTTGAATATTTTGAGAAATAGCTTCAATCTTCCCAAGTCCTTTCTGTATTCCCTTTGAAAGTTTGAGAGCAAATACTGCCCTAAATTCTTAGCCTGGACAGTCAAATACCAGCTTATCTTCCCATGCCTGTGTGACAGGCACTGGAGCAGCAGACACTCAGAACCCCCGTCTCTCTCAGGCTTAGTAAACAGATGAAGAAAGCAAAAGGTCAGGCAGAGCAGGAGTTGGGTCTTATCATACCTAGGATGGAAGGAGAGCACATTAGGAGGCTAGACAAAGAAAAAGGGATCTGAACACATTATCAAGTGGCACTCAGCTTATTCTCCAGCCACTAACAGAGAACCAGATTCCAAGCAGGGAACACAAAAAATTAACCCATGACTTAGGTAATTTTGCCCCTCCTTCAACTCACACAAAGGTAGCCCAACTCTGAAAGTTAAATATAACACATTTTACGGGAAACTCTTTAGATGCTAGAAAATGAGGACACAGTGTATACAGAGCTGGAATACAAAGTTTTAGGAAGGTTAGTATTTGGGCTATAATAAGGTAACTTATTGGATGGTGTCTTAGTTACTTCTTTGTCACTGTGACTCAATTCCTGACATCCACAACTTAGGAAGGAAGTTTTATTGCAGCTCACAGTTTCATAATCCATTCACAGGTGGGCTACTGGAAAATGGTGGAAGCACATGGCAGGGGTGGGGATCGAGGGCAGAGCCAGAGCCAGGGCTCTACCAGCAGAGTTCCTCACAACATGGTGGTACATAGAGTGACTGGGAGGAAGGATGGAACTAGTACACACCCCTCCCTGGTCAAATCTCAGGCACCCGCCTCTTCCAACCAGGCCCCACCTCCCAACCATACACAATATCCATAGGAACTTGAGGCTTTTGGGAATACTCCAGATCCAAACCACCACAGATGGGCTTGACCAAGTCAAAGAGCAAGAAGATCCTTAATACTTAAGGATCCCTATGGATGTGGACATTACTTCTCTTGGGACAAGTGTTGAACTCAATAAGAATTTTCCCAACTGAGAGTGGACCTCGGCACAGAGAAGGAGCTATGCAGAGATACCCTCCAAGGGATCTGGATTGAATACAAAAAAATGACAGGCAAAAGAATCACACCGCTTTCATGATGGAGTGATTAAGGTCTCTGCCATATGGTGCTTGGGGAAAAGTGAGTCAGCCAATGAGAGAAAATGTAAAGATTGAGTTTTTGGAAAAGGTGGAAACAATGAGGAGGGAGGGGAAGAGTTGTTTCCATTGTCATAGTCCAGACACCCACACACATGCATATAGGATCAGTACCTTACACAGGCTGCTCCTACATGTGACTGAGGAGAATCTCTAGAACAAAATGGTGTTATAAATGCATGGAGAGACATGTCTTCAACTCAAAAGATGTCTGCATGGAGGTTTTTTTTAATGTCTGGGGCCTTCTTTCTTGAGAGCATAATCATATTGTTCTCCTTTTGGTCCCTTTTAATGACAACATTCAGGATCTGGCTCTCTGACTTGATCCATAAAGTTTGAGGTGATTTATTTGAGGTATGGGAGATCTCTTTCAGGAGTACCCGTGGCTTATACCCCGCACAAAGGTATATCATTCATCTTTCTCTTGGATGGAACAAAATACCTGATACCTGTAAACTTAAACATAAGGTTAGGTTATTTTGTTTTATGGTTTCAGATGCTTCAGTCAATGCTAAGCTGGTTCCTGACATGAACATTGTTTTAAGGGGTGGGTCAAAGGTAAGGTGTTCACTTCAAGACAGCCAGAAGCAGAAAAGAAGTAATTGTTGGAGAGAGACCTACACCCTTCAAAGGCAGGAGCAGTGACCTATCTCCTCTAACTGGCCCCATCTCCTACCGGCACATGGAGCTATGAACTCATCAGTGAATTAATCCACTGATGAGTGCAGTGCCTCTATAGTCCAACTACCTTCCAAAGCCACATCCCTGAATACATGAGAGTTTGGTCTGATCCAGCCCTTGGAATCTGCAACTAATAACAAAACAAAGTGTTTCTAGGATTCAGTTGGGACCCTTACTTAGCCCATAGAAGCCAATATGAGCACAGGATTTTAGCATCTATGACATCCAAACTATTGAAATAGTGAGTAGAGCAGCTGCCAAAAAAAAAAGTGAGAAGAAGAAGTACAAGTGTCCATGAGTATCCACAAAATAAAGGAAGAGAAGAACTATTGGAGCCACTTGATGTGCCTTTTACACAGAGGGGCAGCTGTCATCTAGCCCCATTCTCATTCCTTCATCCCTTCCTAGCTTTTAGGTGTTCATCTTAGACAAGACCCTTTATCTACTACAAAGAAGTTTAGACTTACAGAGCAAGCAGAACCTAGGAAAGTTAATGTCTGTTCTTTATTTAAAATGTAATAATATTGCACATCCAGATTTTTATTAAACTCTCACAACTTGAAGCTCAGAGAATTTGACTCACTTGGTGGCTGGACAATGCAGAGCTAGGAAGCTCAAAGGTGGTGGTTAGCAAGCCAGTAGCTTCCTCACACTTCCATGACCAAGGCTACTCACCAGGAAACTGCCAAAAATCGGCTACGGGAGACATACAAAGCAAAAGTGGTTCCCAGATCTGTCTTCTCTCCAGAAGGCTTACAGAGGTGAGGCAATCAGGCATGATGTGCACACACTGCTAAGTAACATGTCTAACACAGGACTACAGAGAGGACTCCTCACTCTAGATCGCCTTTTAGCCATAGGTCCCCTCCTTTTTTCCCCTAAAGCTTGCACATTAGGAAAACAAAATGAGTCCCAAAAGAAGGAAAGCTGATTGGAAGAAAGTGTGGGTTGGGAGTGAGAACCTACATCATAGGGAAAGTTTTCAGTGCTCTGCTTCCTCAAATGCTTCATGATTTCCCAGCAATGGGGCAACACACACACACACTGTGGAGTTCTGTTGTGGGAGAAGCTGGTCCTCTCCTAAAGTTAAAGTTACAGCTATAATAGTCATAGAACATAACAGAAATAAAGCTTTCTGAGGTCACCCATCAACAATTCCTCCATCTTATACCAGTGTCAGGAGAACCAAATGCATTGGGGGACTGGCACCTCCCTGTAGCCCAGACTCTCTCATGAGAAGAGATGGATGCTAAAAATATTTCCCTGGAACCAGCTACTGTTTAAGGGGTTCAGATTCCTGGCAGGAGCAATCTTACTGGGACTAAATACTGAGAACTAAACCTAAATGTTCAGGTTTTAGGACACGTGCCAATCAAGCTTGAAGATGGGCTCTGCCGGTTGACAATTTTCACCTAGGAATTCTGTTGACACTGCTTCCTAGACCCCACACCACTCTAATTCAATAATAGGTTTGAACTGATAATCTGTCTTGCTCTAATAAGAATGGCTATTACCAAGAACTCAAAAAATGGTGGTGAGGTTGTCGGGGCAAAGGAGCCCTTCTATATTGTTGGTGGCACTGTAAACTGATAGAACATTGCGGAAATCAGTATGGATATACCTCAAAAAAAAAAAAAACTGACAACAGCTAGAGGAGAATGAGCTGAGAAAAAAGTAGGTTGGTAATCAGTGAAATATGAGTAAATAAGTTATGAAAGTTAAGGAATTCTGGAATAGCTAAATTTGACTTCATGTCTGTCACTTTAAGTATATTTATGTGATATAGATTTGACTTCATTTAATGTAGCAATGTGATATAGTTTTAACTTTGTATTGTTGTAGCGATTCGCTTATCAGGTCACTAATGAAAGTTTATCCTAAGGAAACTGATTGATGTAAAGATAACCTTGTGAATGTACAAATATGCACCTTCCAGTATTCAGCTAAGGCAATTGAATTTAATATTTTTCTCTTCTTTCCCAAATTAACTAGTCTTTTGAACTACATGCTTATAATTATTTTCTAGTGTGAACTGGTGGGTAAGGCCAGGTTTAACAATAACAACAAAGATGTAGGAAAATATGGAAAAAAATCTTTTGGTGAATATCCCAATGAAGGAATTGGTTGGATTCAGAGAGGAGATATTAGGATTTGACTACTGCAAACCCATTAGAGGAATAGGAAGCTGGGGTAGAGTGGTGACTTGAGTGAAATGACTTAGGCGCGGTAGATTAATATGTTAAACACTGTATGGTTTCTCGGACTTGGAAAACCCAGAACACAGACATTCTCTGGAATCATATGAAGTGATAGCCGGAGCACGGGGTAGGCACAGGGAGGGGGTGGGAGGGTAGATGATGGGAAGGGATTGTGAAGTCGATGTGATACATAGATGTACTAAACACCCAGATTCATTGTAAATACTATGTATTACATTTGTATATTAATAAAAATAGTGGGAAAAATAAATATGTTCCTTTATCTTTAAAAAACCTGAAAATAGTTATCATATTTGATATCTCTTCTGGGTATCTTTTTGAAAGAGCTGATGACATCATATAACAGTGGTACATGCATTGCCTATGCTCATAGCAGGATAATTCATATAGGCTAAATATTGGAAGCATCTGATATGTCCATCAAGAATGGAACACATGAATAAAATATGATACACACACACACACACACACACACACACACACACACACACACACGCACTATGAAGTATTACTCTGCCATAAAGAAAGGTAAATTTGAGTCTTTTGTAGAAAAATTGATGTACCTGAGGCCACTATGCTTAGCAAAATGAATCAGACACAGACTAAATATCATGTGATTTTTCTAATACAAAAAATCCAAAGTATAAATAAATGCAAGAGCAGAATACAAGGATGATGGTAGAAAACAGGGGGATAAAGTTTGTGGAGAGGGCAAAGGGATATAGGGAAGGTGGGGCAAGAGGGTGTGAAGTAAAAATGATGAAGACGTGATAGATATATACAGCAATTTCTCAAGTTGAATTATTAGGCATCTCAAATACATACTATGCCTAAAATGAATCACATACTATTATTCTACATGTACTAGTCTGCTTAGTACTTGAAAATCAATTAATGCAATCCATCACATCAACAAGGTAAAAGAAGAAAAATCATATGATACCAGTAGATGTAGAGAAAGTATTTGGTAAAAATGTAACATCCCCTCATAAAAATGCTCAGTACATTGGAAACAGACTTTTTTTTTTAACTTGACAAATAATAGGCACAGAGAGTTTATAATTAGCATCACATGTGTTGGTGATAAGTGGAAATTTCCCAGTAAGATCCGGAACAACCTCTCATCACTCCTTTTTAATGTCACATTAGTCTAGAAGTAATCTTGTTGATTTATTTGGATTTTCTACATAGACATGATATTGTGTCATCTTTGAAGAAATGCTGTTTTAATTTTTCCTTCCCAAGCAATATATATATATATATATATATATATATATATATATATATATATTGACCTTATGACATTGGTTAATATAATGTTGAAACAGTGAGAGAAAGAGAGAGAAAAATTTGGACATAGACATTATAGCTTCCACAAGTATTAAATCAAAACAGATCACAGGCCAAAATGTAAAACTCAAAACTATAAAACTCCTAGAGTATTGTAGAGGGAAAAGCAGATAACTTTTGAGTTTGGAGATAATTTCTCAGCTGTAACACCAAATATATGATCCATGAAAGAACTGATAACTAACTGTATTAAAAATCAGAAACTTTCTTTCCACTAAAGATATAAAGACTTAAGTAAAGATAAAAAGACATAACGATCAAGTATATAAAGACTCAAGTCACAAATTGTGATAAAGTATTTTTAAACAATATATCTGATAAAGGACTATCACCTAAATATGCAAAGAACTCTTAAATCAACAATAAGAAAAATCTCATTTTCTTTGTGGAGATTTTGCAGAAGTGGGAAAGAAATCTGGAGAAGGTGGGAGAGAGGAGAACAGAGTTCGGGAGTTGTTACAGCTTGGATGTAGAATGTCTCCCAGGAGCCTTGTGTTCAGAAGGTGATTCAATCATGGAAGGTAATCCACTTTATTCCTCTGCTGTTAAGAGATGGTGGGCCTGCAGGGTGTAGTGGATCACTGGGCATGTGGCCTTGAAGGACACAAACTTTTGTCCTAGCTTCTTTTTGCTGCCCTGATACTTCCTCTTGCTGTGCTGTGAGCAGTTGCTCTCTGCCACAGCTGGATGCCTATGAATGGACTGAGGCCTTCAGAAACTGTGAGCTAAAATCAACCTTGCATCTCAAGTTATGAATGTTAAGTATTATGTCCCAGCAATGAAGATGTAGCTAAGACTGGGTAAAAATGATCAAGATATGATACGTGTATGTGTTAATTCCCCAAACTGAATGCAATCATTATGCACAAATATGTATTAATCATAAACATTTTAAAAGAAAAATTCTATTGAAAATTTGGTCAAAAGCCTTAATAACATTTCACAAAATAAGATCCACAGAGGGAAATGATGCAAATGAAACACATTTTGCATCATGTGTCATCAGGGAAATACAAATTTAAACAACCATGAGATATCACTACACATTTGCCAGAATAACAAAATCTTGAACTCTGACAACACCAAATACTGTCAAGAATGTAAAGTGATAGGATTTCTCCCTTATTTACTCTTTGGATGCAAATAGTTGCAGCCCCTATGGAAGACAACTTGGCAGTTCATTTCAAAATCAAATGTACTCTCAGTTATGATCCAGCAAACATGCCTTTTGGAATTTACCCAAAGGAGTTGAAAACTTATCCCCACACAAAACCAGAACACGGATGTTTCTAACATTTTCACTCAAAATTGCTGAAATTTGGAAGTAATCCAAATATTCCTCAGTGACTAAATAGATAATAAACTATGGTGCATCCAGATGATGGAATATCATTCAGCACTAAAATGAGGTGAGGTATCAGGCCATAAAGATATCAAGGAAAGAAAGATGCATACGGCAAGTGAACAAAGCCAACCTGAAACCACAACATACTTTTATGATTCCAACTCATTCTGGAAAAGGCAAAAACATGGAGACAATTTTTTAATAATCAGTAATTTCAAGGGTTGAGGGGAAAAGGGATGAGTAGGTAGGGAACAGGATTTTTAAGATATTGAAACTACTCTGTGTTATAGTAGGCAACTGTCATTATACACCTGCCAAAACTGTAAAGTATGAATTCATCATAGCAATAAGTCAATGTAGATATGTTAATTGTCACAATTACACTCTTGTCACTGAAATGTTGATAATGGGAGAGGCTGTGCCTGTGTGGGGCAGAGGATACACAGAGAAATACCTGTGAATCTAAAACTACTCTAAAAAAAAGTCTTTAAAAAAAAGGAAAGAAAAAAGGGGGTAGGCTAGCCAGGCATGGTGGCACACATTTACATCCAACACTGTAGAGGCTGGGAAAGGCGGATCACAAGGTTGAGCCAGCCTGGGCAATGTAGTGATTCAATGAGACCCTCTCTCAAAATAAAAAAAAATAAGTTAGGGATATAGCTCAGTGCAAAGGCCCCGGGTTCAATCCCCAGTACTGAAAAGAGATAGACAGGAAAAGAGAGAGAGACAGAAAGAGAGAGAGACAGAGAGAGAGATAGAGAGACAGAGAGAAAGGATAGTTTTAATGACAGGATCAAACTCATAGTCAGGGTTAGGGTTACTGGTACCAGGATGAAAGTCGGCTCAAGGTCATGGTGAGGGTGGATCAGGGTTGCAAAGATATTGGTGTGCAGTTCAGGGTCATCAGGATCTTCATGCCAGACTCAAGGCTACAATGACAGTAAATAGCAGAATTCATGTCAAGACATATTAGCATAAAGGCCACGTTAGGAGTCAGTGTCAAAGGTAGGATGAGGGCTATAATCAGTATCAGGGTGCTCACTGGAATCAGGCAAGTGGTCACAGCTTAGCTCAAAGTAAATGTGAGAATTAGGGTCATCAAAAGATCATGGTGAGTGTTGTAGAGCAAGTTTCTTGGAATTGAAGAAACATTTCCTTCTGGAAGAAGAGAAGCTTGTAAGACTCAGGAGGTAAACAACTCACAAGTCCTGGGAAGTTCCTGAAATTTAAGAGTTGCAAGGCTCCTCCCCAAAAAGGCTCCTCCCCAGAAGGTTAAATATCAATAAACAATTGCTGGAAAGGAGAGTCTACCAGTATCCAAGGAAGTTGTGCAGTGAGCTCTAGCGATGCTGCTTCCTTAGTGTTGTCCCCTATGTTAGGGTGGGCTTTTCAGCAATGTAGCTACCTTTGAGTCATCTATGCTCCTGTAATAAGCCCCTCACTCATATTTCTGTAAGTAACCCCAAACTGGCTCACCAAATTGGAGTTTGGTGTAATATTATTTTGTCATGTGTGCCCTACCTAGGGTGAATAGACATTTGTTCAAATCTCTCCATGAAAAGTTTGACACAACAGTGAGGAACACCGAATGTTCAAGATAATGAGAAGTGTCTGGATCAGGATCGGTGTCTGAGTTGGGGTGAGGCCCAGCATGCAGTCTCAGTTCCAGGAGAGTGCCGATGTTGATGGGGAATCATGATTAGGTTAAGGCGCAGGTCATAGAAATGGCAGATGCTCTATCATGGTGAGGAGCAGAGCATCTACTGGTTTCATAAGGTTGCACAGTAAATTAACACAAACTGGGTGGCTTAAACCAGTAGAAATTATTCTCTCACTGTTGTGGTGAGTGGTCAGAGTCTAAAATCAAAATGTTGGCAGAGCCATAAATTCCTTCTTTGTCTCTCAGCTTCTGGTGGCTCTTGGATTTCCTTTTCTTGAGAAAGCGCCGGTCCAATTTCTGTCTTCACATGGCCACCTAAGTGTCTTTTCTGTGTCAGTGTCTCTTTCCTTATGTTTTAACATGTATCTCAACGTAAAGTAGTGTATGGTACAACGTCATGAAATAGTATATCACACATCTCATCTTGAGGCTTAGAGTCAGGGTGAGATTCAACGTTAGGATCCAGGAGGGAGAGGGCTACAATGAAGCTAAGGGTTAAGGTCAAGGGCAGGGCCAGAGTAAGTGCTCAAGTCACAATGAGAACCCAGGTGATGTTTGGGTGAGGTCAAGTGATGATGATTATAGGGAGATAGTCCTGTGTTGTCCCAGGCTAATCACATAGAATCCTAAGCACAGAGACACTTCCTGGACTACAGTCAAAGGGCGATATGACTATGGAAGGAAAGTCAGAGAGAGACAATGCTGTTTTTTTAAAGATGGGGAAAAGGTCATGATCCAAGAAATATGGCAGCTTGTAGAATTTTAAATAAAAAGAAACAGATTCTCTTCTACACTCTCCAAAATGTAATGAGCCCTACTGATACCCAGAGTTTAGCCCACTGAGTCCTGCATCAGGCTTCTAAGCTATAGAATTACTAATAGGACCATATTGACTGTTAAGATTAGGGCCAATGTGAATATTAGGATGAGGGTCAAGGCTATATTCAAGGTCAGTTTTGGGGTCAGATCCAGGATCAGAAAAAGGGACAATTTCAGACACTTTGTGATAGGATCTAGGCGAGAGACAGCTTATGGGTTAGGCAAATATTAGGGTCAAAAGAGGCTGAGGATTAGAGTCAACTTAAGAGGTGATTTCTTTCACCTCACATAATGCTTTCAAGATTTATCCATGTTATAGCATGGATGCTTACATTTTGCAATACACCATTTTTGTGTGCATATACCACATTTTGTTTACTTTGGTGGACAATTGAGTTGTTTCTACCTTTTGGCACTGTGAATATTAGAAATACTTTTGTACAAGTGTTTGCTTGAGTATTCATTTTCCATTCTTTTGGGTGTGTACCTGGGAATGAAATTACTAGGCAATGATTATTTTTCATTTTAAAAATAGGCGTTGAATGTTTGTGAAGTGGAGGCTCATTGTAGTTTTTAATTAGATTGCTTTATAGCTACATAATATTAAACATCTTTTCATATGCATGTTGGCCACGTCTTTTTTTGAAAGAATTATCTATGCATTTCCCGTGCTGCTTAAAAAAATAAGCTAGCTGGACTTTTGTTAAGTTATGATTTCTTTATATATTCTGGGGGAAGTTTATCTAATATGATCTCTAAGTATTTTCTCTCATTTGTTAAGTTGTCTTCCTTGATAATGTCTTTGAATGCAAAAAATTTAATTTTGATTGAATCCAACTTATCTGTTCCTTCTTTTGTTGCTGAGCATCAAGGTTCAACTCTACTGTTTTGCATGCGACATTTAGTTGTCATCATGTATTAAAGATACTATTTTTCCCTACTATCAGTATCCCTTGGCACTTTGCTGAAAATCAATTATCCAGAGATACATGGGTTTATTTATGGACTCTCAGTTTTGTTTCATTTATCTATCACTAGGCAAGGACCATACTGTTTTGATTATCTTAGCTTTATAATAGGTTGTTCTATCATTATTTTATTGACATCTTAAATGTATATATTTTTCTTATATGCTGCTTTGAAATATGTATACATTGCAGGATGGTGGAGTTGAAGTGATTAACATGAAGTAAGTTGTGAAGTCAGAACTCGTAAATGTAACAACTTTGCTCTTTTTCAAGCTTTCTACACCACTTAGGATCTGTTTTAGTTACTTTTTCATTGCTACGACAGAATATCTGACATCCACGCTGAAAGAGAAAAGGATTTACTTTAGCTCACAGTTCAGAAGGTATCAGTTATTGCATGGGTGGCTGGCAGTGGCAGAAGCACATGGCAGAGGCCCTGCAGCTGTTCAAGTCATGGTAGACAGGAAGCTAAGTAGGCATGGAAGGGAGGAGCTAGCATACATCCTTTCAGGTCATGTCCCAGTGATCTGCCTTTTCTGTGCCAAACCCCAGTGTTCTGCCCCTTCCGACTAGGCCCCACCTCTTAATAGCACATAATTTTATAACATTTAAACACATGAGGCTTAAATCTTAGAAGAAGCCAATATCTCCAACAACAGATGAATGGTAAAGAAGATGTGGTAAATTTACACAATGGAGTACTGCTCTTCCATAAAGAAAGATACATTTGAGTCATTTGTAAGAAATGGATGCATCTAGAAACCATTATGTTTAGCAAAATCAATCAGACACAGAAGGTTAAATATCATATGATTTTTATAGTATGAGAAAACCAAACTATAAAAACATAAAGAGATGGAAGAAAGTAACATAGACTTTGTGGAAAGCAGGCTGCCCTGGGGCTCTTTTTTCAAAGTCTTTTGCCTTTGCACCCTTGAACAGGGCAAGGGTTGGGTCTTGCTGATTCTGAGATGCCCTTAAGGCATGTTTCCTATAGTTCTAATTCTAAATATTTGACTTAAAAAAAAAAAACACTCACCTGTTCAGCAACAATGTGGTTTGCCCAGACTTTGCATTCACTTTCTTTCTGGCAAAACTGCAAACTTTTTATATCTTTTCCTATGCCATTTATTGATTCTCAGCATAGAGCTGGATAAGATCCGCAAGCAGTACCCATGTGACAGTCTGAACATTGGGCTGCCTTAAAATTCCCTCTGCCAGGTTAATTAGTCCACTGTCTTATTTTAAGGCAAAGTCTCAGGACAGGGGCAAAAATGCTGATATGGTTTGGATCTGGAATGTCACCCCAAAAAGCCTCATGTATTTGTATATTGTCGATTACCTATGGATTTTACACTTGACCTTAGCCAAAAGGCTGAGACAAGATACCTCTGGATTTATGTGCTGTTAAAAAGTGGGGCCTTGTCAGTAGTTGACAGGAAGATAGGCATGTAGTCGATTATAGATTACAGGCAATTGGTGGATTAGGAGCATACTATACATTATAGTTGTGTGGCATATTACTGAGCATGAGATCTGGAAGGGGCAGAACACTGAGGCTGGACCTGGAGAGGGTGGATCTCTGGGACATGGCCTGGAAGGAAAACACTAGTCCACCCTACTTGGCTTCCTGTATGACATGTCATAACAGCCTTCCTTCTGCTAGGCTGCCACCATGTGGTTCTGCCATTGCCAGCTGCCCACGAGTAGACTGAAGAAAGCAGCCATTCTCATGCCTTAACAGTGTCTGGGACCGGACCTGACTATGTATCTGGAAACAGTGTATTTGGCAGAGTCTCTCGTATTTAGCTTGGAGATGCCTTGCTTTCTCATTTAGACGAAAGCTGCTATGAAAAATTTGAGGAGTGATCACCTCAAAAAGGATCATTTCTGAAACTGTGAGCTAAGTCCATCGTTCCTCCTGTATGTCGTGGATGTTGCGTATTCTTCCCAGCAACAAAAAAGTAACTAAGACAAATGCCAACACATTCTTTGACACAGCATAACAATACATATTTTCTAGACCAATTGACAATAGAGTTCTCCTTCCTCTCTGAAGCATCCTGTGCCTATTTTCTCTGATCTACATTTCTTTTGGCACTTTGGTTTTCTGAGCTCTGACGAGAATATCAAATTAATCTCTGGTTACAGCATTCTAAGTGTTCTGTAATTAGCATCTCCAGACCTTGCCAAACTGCTCCTGTGTTACAGTTCAAATCTGGAACCTTTCCCCAAAGCCTCATGTTTGGAAGGTGATTCAGTCATGGAGGTTAACCCACTGATTTTGGGGCCATTGAAAGGTAGAGGTTGACCTAAAAGAGGTGGATCACTGGGACATGATTTAGAAGAGAATACACTAGCTCCACTCTTCCTTGTTCATTGGGCTCCCTGTTCTACCACACTATGAATCGCTTCTTTCTGGCTAGGCTTCTGCAAAGGCTTTCCACCATTGCCAACCAACCATGAATGGACTGAGACCTTCTGAAACTGTGAGCTAAACTAAAGCTTTCCTTTCTTAAGTTGTAGGCATTTCACATTGTGCTGCAGCAATTAAAAAAAAAAAACCTAAGATATTTACAAACCAGCTCCAAAGACTTACCTCTAAACCACATTGTCAGATGAAGTGGCAACAATGATCCCCCACCCACTTCTCTGGTACCAGTTTCTGTCTTACTTTCTCATTGCTGGGACACAATACTTGGCACTGAAAATTTAATGGAGGAAATGTTTATTTTAGTTCACAGTTGCAGGAGGTCATACCCATTCATAGATGGCTGGCAAAGGTGAAAGTGTCTGGTGGAGGCTACTCACTGGAGAAAAGCACTTCAGAGTATCACAGGAAGCAGGAAGATCTTCGGGAAGGGTAGAGCTCATGTATACCCTTTCACATCATGTTTCATCGATTCATCCCTTCCAGGTTGTACCCCAGTGATCTGTCCATTTAGGCCAGGCCCCATCTCTTAACAGCACAGGAAACGAATGGAGTCAATAGATTACCTGGATTTATGATTGAATAATCATAATAACTATATTAGCCAATGGATTTGTGATTGAATAACCTTCCAAACATGAGGCTTATAGGGGACATTCTGGATCCAAACCATAACATATGTAGACAGTAAAAGGTTGCCATAGTGACCAGGTCTGTACTCCCAGCACTCTCAGAGGCTGAGCAGGAGGATCCTGAATTTGAGCCTTGTATGTGCTATTTAACAACTTAAGGCTTTGTCAAGGCCTGGGAATGTAGCTCTGTGCAAGGACTCTAGATTCAATCTCTAATACTGAAAAAATTGTTTATAGTAAAGAAAATTAACATATGTATAATTATCTGTTTCTCTTCAAAACAATAGCAAAACAATGAACGCTAACTTTTTGCATAGATCTCAAATACTGCACAATTTTATTACCTGTAGTTTTCATGTGGTACCTTAGATTTCTAGACCTACAACTCCTCATTTTCTCCACTCTTCCTCTTCCCCTGGTTAAATACTTTTTTGTTTCCTATCACTATGTGTATGTGTCTCCCTGTCTCCCTGACTCTTCTCTCTCTCTCTCTCTCTCTCTCTCAAGGTCTCTTTCATGCTCATTTGCTCTCAAACTAAAACAGTACTTTTTCTTTCTGTATCTGGCTAATTTCATTTCACACACTGCTCTCCAGATCCATTTAAGTTGTTGCAAATGATAGTTTCATTCTTTTTATTGCTGAGTAGTAGTCCATTGTGTGTGTGTGTGTGTGTGTGTGTGTGTGTAATAGTCTTCACCCGCTAATTCATTGTTAGAATTTGGCATTGAGTGCAAATCTTGCTATTTTGAATAGTGGTACAATCAACATAATAATGCAGATACCACTTTGATATATCAATTTTAGTTACTTTTGATTCCTAATAGTGAGATTTCTGGGTCTTGAGGTAATTCTATTTTCAGTTCTATTAGAGAAAATCCATACAACTCTTCATAGCAATTGTACTAGTATGTTGGGGTCTTCAGGGCCCAAGAGCCTCTGCATCACTGACCTTGGCCGAGTTCCTTCTTTCCCACAAAGAAATGTTACTATTTGTAACGTTGTTTTGCTTAAACACAGGACCTGCCTGTTTAGTTAATTAAGAGACTGAAACTTCCTCTACTCATTTCCTGCCCCTCCCCCTCCTTCGCCCCCCCCCCCCCCCCCCCCCCCCCCCCCCCCCCCCCCCCCCCCTGCCGGCCCCGGGCTGAGGCCTTGTTGATTGGCCCAAGATAACTACCTCAGTCTATTTAAGCCCCTACTCCCTAAATAAACTTGAGACAGTGTTCACTGAAACGTGTGTTACTCTGTCCTCTGTTGGGGGTGGGGGGGCTCCCTTTTAACTCAATTATATTATCTGGCATTTTTTCCAATGTTTGAGTTTTTCCCCATTTTATTTATTTATTTATTTATTTGTGTGTGTGTGTGTGTGTGTGTGTGTGTGTGTGTGTGTGTGTGTGTGTCTCAGTTACTCTTTTGTTGCTGTGACTCAATACCTGACACCCACAACTTGGGGAAGGAAAGGTTTATTTTAGCTCACAGTCTCAAAGGTCACAGTCTATTCATGGGTGGCTGGCAACAATCAAAGTACATGGCAGACGCAGAGGTGGAGGCAGCTTCTCAGGACATCACAAACAGGAAGGCAAGCTGAGACCAGCTGAGACAAGTCCCAGTCCTCCAGGAAGGCAGGTGCAGCTTATGTATCCTTTCAGGTCTCCGCCTAGTAACCAGTCCCTCCTGCATCCAGGTGTGGCCACTACACTCCATTAATCCTAAGTTAACTGCAATCCACCCCTCCAGACCAGACCCCAATCCACCAACATCCCATGGTTCCATTAAAATACATGAGACTTTTGGGGGACACTCCAGATCCTAACCACAACCGTGTGTGTGTGTGTGATACAAAACATTTACAGTGAGCAGCTGGTATTGATTTAGTGGGATACTAATCAAATGATGGATGTCTATTTTTTGGCACACTTTCTCTTCAGATGTTTCCTTTGCTCTGTGTGTCTTGGTGCTGCTTGTCTCTTTCAGATTCCTTCAAGTATTTTCTGCAATGCCAGGCTAGTGGTCACAAATTTCCTTAGGAACTCTTGCTTATGAAAAATTTTTACTTCACATTCAATTTTCATGAATAATTTTGCTGGATAAAACAACCTGGGTTGACATTTGCTGTCTTTTAAGGCTTGAATGATTTTGCTCTAGGCTCTTTGAGGCCTTTAAGGTTTGCATTGAGAAATCGGTGGTAATTTGAATGGATTTGTCTTGGTAGATTAATAAGTTTTTCCTCTTTCTACTTTTAATATTCTTTCTTTATGTTGTATTTCTGAGGTTTTGATTATGACATGCTGTGGCAGGTCTGACTGGTGGTTAAGGTTATTTGGTGTTCTACAAGCTTCTTGTACCTAAAAATTAGTTTCTTTTCCTAGATTTGGAAAATTTTCTTTCATGATTTCAGTGAATAAATTCTTTATACCTTTGGGGCTGTCTTCTGCTCTTTCTCTCACACCCATAATTTTGAGATTGGTTCTTTTTGAATCATCACCAGCTGTTGATCCAGATACTTTGTTCATTTCTCATTTTGGAGTCATACCTAATTATATATAACATTTGTTTCCTCAGCCTTGTCTTCAAGATCTGAAATTTTGTCCTCATAATGTTTGAGTCAACTTCTCCTGCTTTCAAATGTATTTTTCATATTCTGAATTTCAGCTCTATTTCTTTTAAAAATTTCCACTTCTCTGCCAAAGTGTTCCTTCATATCTTGCATTTTCTTATTTACCTCAGCCAACTTTTTATTTGTGTCTTTTATATGCTTACTATATGCTTAATGAGTTTTGTCTCCATGAAGATCACTATTTGTTTAGTAAGTTCCTTTTTAAGCCCGAAGACCATTGCTTGCAATTCTTTGAGGACATCTTGTTTGAACTGGCTGTTTGACTCATTTATTTGGTTTTTGACTTCATTCCCTATGAGTTCCAATATTTCAGAGCTATGACATTAATTTTTGGGGGTCTCAGACCTTTCATGGGTGTCCTGTAGCTTGTCTTCTTTCCATGTTTCTGTTGCTGAGGGATTTCACTTTAAAGGCCTAGCTGAGAGGTTTCTTTGTATGGCTATGAGGATGTGTATGTAGGGGGAGGGGCAAAATTCCTCTTGAGTTCTGTGCTGGGAATAGTAAGTGACAGTGGGCTTAACAGTCTGATGACCTCTGATCTCTCCACCCTCAGAAGTGCTTCCACTACCACCTGAGCACTTCCATGGGCCTTTCTCTCCTCTCTGCAATTTTCTCTTGTGCCAGTTTTTTCCTGGGCACTGTTTAAGAGAGACCCCAAAAGTCCTCATGTGTTCTTCCAAGTGAGCTTTCTTTTATTCTAAACAGTTCAGTCTCAGGCTTTTTTTTTTTTTTTTTTTTTCATCACAACAGCAGAAGCATATGCAGAGGAAGAGAATGTATCTTGAAAAAAGAAGCCAGGGGGTGACTGGATTTCCATAATCTTTTCCAAGGGCAGTCTTCAATTGACCTAACAACCTCCCATTAGGTCCTCCCATGATTTGAGGACTAGGCTTCCAGCACATGCACTGTGGGGAAGAAACTCAATGGGCTTCCAGAAAATAATGCACATCTCACAATAAAATGCATTTATTCTATCTCCACTAGTTCCAAAGTCTTAACTATTCCATTACTTTTGAAAAGTTCGTTTATAGTGTCCTTTGAGACTCAAGGCAAACTTTCAGCTATGAATCCTTGTCTTAAAAAAAAGTTACATAATTTCAGGATATGATGGCTAGACATAAATAGAAAAAATATTCCTGGTTTGTGGCACCATACACCATACACGGTTTTAGAATAAATATTTCTCTTCTGAAAAGGAGAAATAGGAAAATTAAAAGGAGAAGCTGTACTCAAACTCAGCAGGACAAACTTAAACCATAAGGCTGGTATCTTGTGCACACAGGGTCCCTGTGGCCTTCAGCAGCACTGACCTTAAAGCTATACCAGTTGCAGGCCACACAGTTACTCTCCTTCCCTGGTAGACACTGCATGTTACTGTTTTCTTCTCTACCTTTCTTGGCCCCCATTGCAGCTCCACTCCATGGATTCATGGAGGCGTTGCCATACTAGAACCTCTCTGTGGGGCCTTTGAGTCAGTCCCAGACAGTCTGGCTGTCTAGATATTTTCTTTGAAATGTCAGTGTTAGCCACAAAGGCTTCATAACTGATGCGTTCTGTGTACCTGAAAATCCAGCTCCACATGGACACCAAGACCTGCCATTGGTGCAAACTGTACCTGGGCCTACTTGAACAATGGCTGTAGCTGTAGAATTCCTTGCTGAATGGATATAGGAAAACAAATCCCAAACAAAAGGAGAGCACCCTTGGCTTGCTTTCTGGAAAAACATCTGTGCTGAATTTCTTTGTGTCTGTGATATAAGAAGCAAACTCAAAGAGTTTTGAGATGCTCTCAGGATATTTTTAATTGTCTTATTAGCATTCCTGCTAATCTTTTTAGCATATTATTGCTCAGGAGCACCCTTTTCTACTAAAAAGTTTTTCAATGGCTTCAGTATTTCTACTTTGTTTACTTTTGCATCCAGGACCCTCCATAAACCTGACAAAAAGTGGCCAGTAATACTCATGCTACGGTGTGGATGCTTTTTTGTTCATAAATTTCTTCTGCATTATAAACTAACTCATTTTCATCTGTTATTAGATCATTAATTCCTTCATATTTGAAGCCTCTAGAATTGCCTGTAAATGATGTACTTAAAACATTTTAGTGTCTTTGTAGCTTGCTCCGCCAAATTCTTTCAATATTTGCCCCAATCCAACTCCAAACCTGCTTCCATATTTTAGGTATAGTTATAACAAGGGCTAGTACTCCTCAGTACCAATTAGTCTCTTTTCTTATTACTATGATAAAATACCTGAGGTGGATTAACTTTATAATGAAAAGAGGTTTACTTATTCCATAGTTCTAGAGATTCAAGGGTGCAATGCTGGGCTATGCTCAAACCTAGTGAAGGACTTCATGGAAGATCTAGGAGCATCTGCCACAGTAGAAGACATCACTAAACAGGAAGACAGAGCAATTCAGGGTTTGTGTTCCTCTTATAACAACTTAATCTCTTGAGAACTACTTTAATTACTTCAAGCACAGAGCCTCCATTGACTGAAGAACCTTCCACAGTAAGGACTATGTCTCCAACACATGTATCCTTGGAGATCTGAATACATTCAAATCACAACAAAACTATTGCAAGTAATTATTAATGTGTTCATAGCACATATTTACTTGGGTGCTTTATATGTGGAAGACACTATGCAAGAGCCGGGTGTAGGCAAAAGACAGAGAAATATAGTATAGACGTGGAACAGATAGCAAACAAAAACTTATAGTAATTGTTATGTCTACTGAGGACTATTTCAACACTGTCAAAGGCACAAAGATATCTGTGAATATGAAAAGCAGGAAGGTTAAGGTATGAAGTTTTAGGGCAACGAATGGGATCTGGTTTAGGCTTGACAAGAGTACACGAATTGATACGGCAAGTGGGAGGCCAATCTTCCAGGCAAAAGAAAGAATAAATGTTTAGGTCCCGGAGGGTCCAGAAGACAGGTCCATTCGATGGAGAAAAGCAAGGCCAATATGAAGAGCATGAACATCTGTTTGCATACTCTATGTTCATGCTTTGTGTAAGAGACTACGTGGAAAATTGAATGGATGTGTATGGTGGATTGGGAGCCAGGATAGATTAACTTACTAGTACTAGCAGACTACTAGTAGTCTAGACAAAAGACAGTAGTTGGCTGGGGCCTAGAGGTGACAATAGAAAATGGACAGATGAGACATTTATATTTGGGAGGAGGCTGACAGGTCTTTGGTAAAAAATACAAAAGGATTCAAGGAACGCCTCAGGTTTCTGCACGAAATACCAGGTAAGAGTCAGTGACAACTGCTGAGATGAGATGAAGAATTCTGAACAGGAGCAAGTTTGGAAACAGAACCATTTGGGTGACACAGCATCTCTAAACAGCAAACCAGCAGCTCCCAAGAATTCTGATAGCAAGGGTGTGTTCCTAAAGTCGTACAAAAATGCTTTGAAGGCAGGCTATCCTCCACTTCTGCATATTTTGAGAATATAACTTTCAAAGAACCCTTTCCTTCTCCCAGGCTGACACGTTTTCAACTTAAATTGTTTTTGTTTTCCAACAACAGACCTTATTTACAAAATATTCCTACCCGGTAGGCTTTGGTAGGCTTTGTAACTTCCAGTTTCTACTTGGTCCCTGATTCCTTCTTTGGTTCTAAACCTATTTCTCAAAGTGCTAAGATACAAGTATATTCACTTGAGAATTTAGGAAGGGGTCGCTGCCTAAATATCTGGCAGATTCCAGGACCGACATACAGGCACTTGTTAGAAATTCAGTATTTCTACAGAATCTGAAATCCACCCAATTGTGAATTTTAACAAATCCTCCTGGTGATTTTAAAGTCTTTCAAAATTTGAGATTCTCTGTTTTGGATATTTAAACGTCATCCCTTGCTCCCACCCCAACAGACGGTGAAATAATATTCTCTCTCCAGTTTACCAACAACTGTAGTCACCTCCTGCATATGACAACTGAATCGGCAGCCTATTTCAGGGTTTCATTTTATTTTTAAGGTCAGGTGTTGCCTGAGCACACATACTTAATAGCTCCCATACCGAGAGGCGGGGTGGAGGGCTGGCTAGTGACTTAAGCCGACCGGAGCGCACTCCCACAAAGCTTCCCCAGCAGGTGTGCGAAGCGCCAGAGCAAGCAGCCTCACCGTCTTCCGGGTCCAGAGCGTGGTTCAGCCCTGGACGCCCAATAGCGCCCGGGAAGCTCCGGGACGCAGAGAAGCCCCGCCCCACGCTTGAACGCTCACCAATCGCAGTGCGCGGTGCCGTACGCCGAGGTGGGCGGTGGAGCTCGCCTGCAGAAGGGGGCGGCGCGCGCGCGAAGTTTCGGCGCGTGGGGAGATGCGTCGCGGCGGCCGGCTTGGCGGTCCCAAGGTACGCTGTGGGGCTGGAAATGAAGCCGCGAGGTTTCCCGCGTTTCCGGGGAGCGGCGCCTGGACGCGTCCTGCCCCGTTTGGTCCCGCACTGGGCGGGTCCGCGGGCTAGTAGCGCGAGGGGCGGGCGCCGCTGCCCGGAGTGCGCTGGGAAGGCGGCCGTGAGGGGACGAGGCGGGCTCTAGGAGTTGAGGCTGGGACCAGTGTGTGAGATGCGTGCGTCTTCGTTGTGGTTTTGCCTCATTTTGACTTTGTCATGGCACTCCGCGAGTTCCCCCCAGATAACCTCTGTTGTCACACTTTCTTTTCCTTCTTAAACTTTCTCCTTATGCCGCAGCGGGAGAGGAGTTTGGAGTCAGCTGCTCTGTATGGAGCGGCAGCTGCAGCTTGTAGGCACAGAGTAGCGGTATAGAATTAGTGCACGGATGGTGTTTTAAGTGATTGCAGTTGTGTGTGGGTACGTCCATTTCGTCCCTCAGTTATGCAGGTCTTGGTGTGTCTTTTTAAAGTTCTTTGCCCACAAAGAACTTGACAACCCTCTCTCATCACACTCAATGTTTAAATCAGTACACTACCCCTTTTCTTGATTCTTTTACCCAAAAACTTCCTGAAAAAGACCGTATTATTGGTTCAACTTACTTAATGTTAGCTATGCTTGTTTCTTTACATACAAGTGAATGTCACACCATGCTGTCAACTTTGTAATAGATTTTAGGGAATTGCAAAAAAAAAAAAAAACCATGGCACACATACCTAGCATTTGTAATACACACACTTGTTTCAGAAATATACAGCTGAATAAAAAGTGTATGGCAGTGCTAAATCCAGTATAAGTGATTTACTTATTGTGACGTTTGACACATTGCTGCATGCTTTTTCTTCTTTTTGAGCATTCCTGTTGTTGCTATCTTGATTTCTCCCAACTGGTCATATATTTTTCCCTGCCATATTCTGGTTTTTGATTGTGCTTTTTCTCGCATTACTGTCTAATACACTGTTACCTGTCACTGCTGTAGAGATGAATTGTCACCTGTTTAAGCTTTTCCTTGAGCTCAGTTAAACTTACTGTATCATGAAATAATCATTTTCTCACCTTTAATCTGCTAGGCCCTAACTAACCATTCTTCTTGACAGAAATCTTGGTATTTTTGACTTGACATTCACTTTTGCCATCTTCATTCTAAGAATCTTTCTTTCTTTTATTTATTTATTTATTTTTTTTTGAGATGGGGTCTCGCTCTGTAGCCCAAGCTGGTCCTGAACTCAGGATAGAGGCCAGGCTAGCCTTGGATTCATGTCAGTTCTCCTGTCTCAGCCTCCCAAGTGCTGGGAGTAAAGGCATGTGCCCCCATGGCCAGCTTATGTTGTGCCGGGGAATCGAACCTGGGTACTTAGTGCTTGATATAGCACTTGCTAGGCAAGTGCTTCAGCCGCTGAGCCATTCTTCCAGCCCCATCTAAGAATTTTTCAAGACTATTAGTATTTCAACCGTTGTGTTAGTGACTATATGCTGTGTACCAAATTGCCTAAACACTGACATGGCTTAGAATCAGTGTTTAGTATACTGTTTTTGAGGGTGAGAAATTGATGGGTAAACTGTGTAATTGTAGATGAGGGTCACCCTCAATATGGTAGTCAAACAAAAAGGGTCATTGGACTTGGAAGATCAACATCCAACCAACTTGTGTGGTTGTTGGCAAATCTGTCACTTAGATTTCCACAGGGCAGCACATAACATGGTAACTGGCTTTCCCAAGAACAAGAGAGAGGAAGAACCAAGAGAGAGGCCCTGGTGTCTTATAACCTAACCTCAGAAGTGATATGACATCACACACATCACTATTCTCAAGACTGTGAAGGAATCATGTTAGCCATCTTTCTTGAGGGTTTTGTGTTTTGCCCTAGGAATTTCTTTTTTATTTCTGTCACTCTAGGTTGAGCTGTAGGTACCTCGTGCCTGGAGTATTTATTTATGGTACTAATTAACATTCTTTTATTACACCTTCAGAGATGGCTCTCTCTTAGGCACCAATTTTATTATGTGGTTATTCCTCTGCTTAAACATCACCTTCTTAATAACTACATTAATTATTTCAGACGACCCTGTGCTAAGTGCTGTATATGCATTTTAATTGTTTTAACAATCATGTGGAAGTAAGTACTACTAATCTCATTTTATGGATAAGAGGTTCAGCAGAGAGGTTAAATAATTTGCCCAGGTTTACAGCAGTTGTATGAAGATAGAACTTATACACATGTGGTCTGCTCCAGATTTTACTTTTATCCTGGCTCTCATCCCCTATTCATAGATTCCATAATATGGGCAGTTCCTTGCTCCTTAACTTATAGCCCCTTTATTATTTAGCCTCTATGGAAATTAGGCTACTGTTGTCACTGTGCATCTTTACCTGATGGTATTTGCTCATATTCTTTTTTGGAGTCATACTGTTTATCTCTTTTGCTGTTTACTGAGATTCTTGATCATTAAGACCTATCTCAGATCAGTCCCACGTTTTTCTCATCCATCAAGGCCCGTGTCAAGTCCCACCTTCTCCCTAATCTTCCTAATTATGGACTTTCTTCCGTATTCCTGTGGAAGTTTATCACTTAAACATATGTGTCTTGTATTAGGTTTGTGTCTCTGCCTTTATTCCTTGATAATATAGACATTGTAAGATCAAAAACCGTGTCTTCACCACACTTGGAAGGAAGAAAAAAAAGGAGGGGAAAAAACCAACTTTCCCAATTTGTGTATTGGCTGTCTTGCTTACTTCTTGAGCACTTACCCAGTGTTTACAACTCTACCTTATTCTTGTTTGCAGAGGCTGAATGTCAGCCAGAGATGAACACGTAGGTTGTTATTAGGCCTTTCCTGAATATGCTAAGTATTCCCGTGGCTTGTTTTTTTTTTTTTTTTTTTAAATCTTAAATTTGCCCAGTCTCCGTTCCCGACCTGTTTCTTTCCAAGTGCTTCCGTCTGTGTCTCTCTTGCTGTACGCTGTGTGCACCATGCTTGCTCCTTTTGGCAAGTGCTGCTTGGGAAGCTGCCCTAGACCTGAGAAGGATTCAAATTATGTGAAGGAAAAGCAAGCCTCTGCTGTAGTCCTTCAGTGAGCTGCAAGGCAGGCCTGAATAGATCACAATGTTTAAGAATAAGGTCCGTGTCTTTCCTTTGGCAGTATGAACCTGCAACGGGAATGTAAACTGCTATCTTAATGTCTGCCTTTAAGCTAGATTTCAAGGGCTGGTGGGCTGGTAGCTTAAAATACCACGGTATTCTGTAAGGGCAGTCTAGTAGATTCTTTTTTTCACCTGGTTACCCCTAGTTGTTAAGTTTTTGAGTAGACTCCAGGGTTTCCCCATTTTCAAATGAGAATGTGATTCCTGCCTTCTCACTCAACAGAGTTGCCATGAGACTTGCCTGAAAGAGAAATTAAAAAGTGATTTTGGGGATTAACTTTTCTACCCTCTATTAACTTTGTATTTTCACACTCATTTGTACTATTGTTATCTTCCTTTATTGTGTGTGTACGTGTGTTTTTTTCTTTGGTTTGGATCTTTTGAGACAGAATTTCATTGTGTATTAGTAGTGTAGGCTTACCGTGTCATCCAGGCTGGCCTTGTTCTTGGGATTCTCCTGTGTTGGCCTCCCATGTCTGAGATAGGAGGCGTGTCCTCCTGTACTTGGCTTTGTTTTCATTCTTTTTCTTTTTCAGCTCTCCCAGTGATTGCAGTGAAATTTTGTGGACAGAGCTCCTGACTTATTTTTGTATTCTATTTGTATTTTTTGTCTTCTGTGCTGGAGCACATTTGTTGCAATTTGGTTTTAATAATTAAAAAAATTGAAATTTCATTTGCTTTTAACTACTAGAGTGGTACATTTGATTATGCAGATTGAGAACTTGGTATACTTGTGTATTTATTATGATTTTCTTCCCAGAGGATGCCAATAAACTGCATTTCCTAACAAAATCAGTACATTTTGATAGTTTTCCAGTACAATAAGTAAAGCAGCCTGAGAAAGGTTGTCTTTTCTCATTTGTGTGAAGATGTGGCCTTAGTATGAATATTGCCTTTGTGTTCAGTCTATCCAGTATTTGGATCCTTCCTCTTCTAGTTAAAGATATGTGACATCGGATAATATCTTCTAGCTTCTTTACTTGTAAAATGGGATTAATATTACTCATTTCAGGGTTGGGGGCTTAGACTCAGCAGTTAGAGTGCTTGCCTAGCAAGTGCAAGGACCTGGGTTCAGTTCCCCAACACCACATGACTGGCCATGATGGTACATACCTGCAATCCCAGCACTTGGGAAGCTGGGGCAGAAAGATTGCCCTGAGACCAAAGCCGGTCTTGGCTACATAGTGAATTCAGGACCAGCCTGGAGTACAGAGTGAGGCCCTGTCTCAGAACAAAACAAAAGAACCCTACTTAATTTCAGCTTAATGTATCATCTAGGATCTATATGAAGTAATGTAAATGACACATTTGCCATGGTGTCTGGTACCTATTAAGTGTTCAGAACTATAGTTAAATCATCATGCTTATTACTGTTAGAGCTGGTTTCAGATCAGTAATATGCAACCACAGAATTATGTCTGAAATGATTTATATAAGGAAAAAGATTTAGTTGAAAGGATAGTATCCTTTTAACTGATTTCTTTTAAGTTAAGGATTGCTGTGCGTTATTCAGACTTTCTTGCTCCGAAGTATAGTAAAATCAGTACTGAATCAATAGGGCAAAGATTTGGTTCAAGGAAATAATTGGAGGGATTGCAGGACAGGCAGAATCTATGGACTCTAAAGGGATCTTGGTGTTCTTGCTGGAGTGCTGCTTGGTATAGGCTAAATCATAGGTTGATAGGTCGGTCACTGTGCTTCATTTTCTTCCTCTTCTTCCACTTTTCCTCTCTACCCTTCCTCCCCACCACTCCATCTTTTCTCCTTTATCCTCTTTTTTACTTATTTTTTGTCTGGGGATTGAACCTAAGGCCTTGTACATGCTAAGCAGGTGTACTTTCTTTGAGCTTCAGCCTTAGCTTCATCTTCTTCACAATAATGAAGCACAAATGAGAAAGGACCAAGCTGAATTCACTGTTCGCTTTTAAATGGGGAGAGATTAATAAAATAAAATCAGACCCAGGTTATGGTATTTTAGCAATTGTCTTTCATTTTGGTCTCTTTATTCTCCAAAAATGAATGAGATCTAGGAGGATATGAGCACCTGTTTATTGGTTGTAGATGGGATTTCTAGGAAAGCTGGCATTGGGAAATGGTTTATAGCATAATAACTTTCCATTTTGGGGGGAAAACATTTTAAAACAAAAATATTCTGATCTGAAGTACAGGACTAATGGAGAATAATTTTAAAAAATGTTGCAGAGAAAACAAATGCAATAATGTTACATAAGTTCTGGATTGTTGAGAAAATTGAAAATGGAGAAGGCCAGATTGTTTGATGTTAGGATTCTAGCATCTTTTTTTTTTTTTTTTTCTGGAGACAAGGCCTCATTCTGTAGTCCAGGATGGTCCTAAACTCACTCGGTAGCCCAGGTGGCCTCAAACTCATGGCAGTCCTTCTGCTTCAGCCTCTTGAGTGCTGGGATCACAGGCGTCTTCTACCTGGCTAATTTAGATTGGTGCTAGGGACTTGAACCCAGGGAGTCTGGTGCATGCTAGGAAAGTGCTGTAACTACTGAGCTATGCCCTCAGCATCAAAATCTCTTTAATTTATTGCTAAATTAGAGTTCATAGTTCCAGTGGTAGAGCTCTTGTTTAGCATGTGTTAGGCCTTGTGTTTAATTCCTGGCACCATAAAAATAAAATTCTTGAGAAACAAAGAACAAAATCCAAAACTATAGTGAATTATTCTGTGTTATTTAAACTTTATTAGGTACATGTAGATACCGAAACTAGGTCCCCAGCATGGGAAAACAGAAATAAAAAGCAAAACTATTGAATTATTTTTTATAAACATTGTTTTGTTGCTTGTCAGTCTCAAAGTAGGTAATTGTTTTACAGCAAGCCTTAGAATTGCATGGCGCTGTCATTGCTACTTAGGATATGGTAGCCTTCAGTTCAAAATTGTATGAAGACTGTATAAAATAGAATAATCAACTGTCCTCTGTTTCTGTGAGGACAGATGAGGAAATGAGTTTGAACTGCTAGATCATCCCAGGCTTTTTTGGATTAAGCATTTTAAAACATTGGAATGGTTATGGACCCTTTGTTGATACCCTTCCCAGAAAATAAAAGATAATCTGAGATAGTATAGATTGGGGCCTGTGTTTTGGAGTAATGATACAGGTGCCTTCCAGTACTGTTCAGCATATTCTGAAACCATGTAGCAAACAATGGATAAACTAGCAAGTTCTACATGCTAGAAATTTTAGAATTTATCATATGTAGAACATAAATGTTAAGTGAAGTACTGGTCTCAGGAGGAGGTCTCATAAAACACATGAAAATAATATTTTATACTCTATGAAAGTGCATGTGACAAATTTTCCAAGGAATGATTCAAAGATAACTGAGGGCAGTAGCAATACAGAAAGAATCCTAAAGGTAGTAATCTTGAGGGGCCCCTCAGCTCAGACAGACTGAAGACAGTTGGAAAGGCTCCAGCCTGGCAAAAAGCTAGGTGTACACAAAGAAGAGCTTTATGGAATTGTAGGTTTTGGCATTTGCCCTACTGCTTTGATTTTCTTTTTGGGTTCCTGTTACTTAGTTTTATTTCTTTTCCATGCTTTTTTTCTTTCCTTATTGGAGGTATATATATTAGCTTATTTTCTGTTGCTATAACAAAATACCTGAAGCTGTGTAATGTATAAAGAAGAGAAGTTTATTTAGCTCACAGTTCTGGAAGTCTGAGAATGAGATATAGGAATGAGTTGACTCTGGTAGGTCCTTTTGGAAGATGGTAAGAACACATGTTGCCAGTCTCATGGATTTATAACAACTCATTTTCATTGAACTCACTGGGGTCCTATGAAATCCACTGAACCCCTCTAATGTTGTCCCATTAGTCTCTGTCCCATAAAGGTTCCATTCACCTCTCACAATGCCATGCTAAGGAACAAGCTTTTAGCATATGGACCTTTGAGGGACAACCTCTAACTAAACCATAGCAAATTGGGTGGTGGGATTTTAAAATTTCCTACTTTTTACCCTCTGTTTTCTCTTAAAACATTTTCTCTGATGTCTGTTTGCTCTTGGGTTTCTTCTGGTTTAGTCCTTTTTTCTTGAAGTGGCTGTATCCCTGAGAAGCTCTTACCAGCATAAGTGGTGACTCAGGGAATCTGCATCCCCTGGAAGTCAGTGCAAGACTTAAAGACAGCTCTTGTAGCAACAGAGTCTTCTCTCCATTAGTTGTTTACTGTTGTAATATCTTTGGGGAGGAGCCTCCTGATTCTTGCAATTCAGAAACTTCCCAAGACCAGTGAGTTGTTTGCTTCTTCAGTCACATGAACTTCTCTTCTCCTTCCAAGGAGGGATTATTTCAATTTGGTATGCTTTTTATGTCATAGTTTTTATAAAAATTTGTAAGACGGCAAAATTCATGACATCTTCCTACCTTTTGGTATTTTCTTATAGTTTGCAAAGTCATGACCATTTGTTAGGTAGGTTCTGTGTTGGCTTGCATTTTTGGCTTTGCTATCTAGTCACTAATTCTTTTTGTGAAAATTCAGACTTTCAAAAACTATATCTTTGATGCTGCCACACCATTTAAAAAAATTTATTGTCATCTTTAATGTATGCTTATTAAAGTTGGTTTACTTTTGTTTAAAAATCATTTCCACAGCGGAAAAGGCATTGGAATACAGAGTACCCATCATTCCGTGAAGAGAGTTTGTCGCAGTCCCAAAGAGGAGATCTCAGGACAGTGGGAGCAGCTGCCTCCCTCTCCAAAGCTTGGCTCACGTGTGGAGAAGGATTTCAGGACACTAGTGAGATTTTGGTAAAGTAGCCATAAACTTGTGTTCTAT
The DNA here is from genome assembly GCA_004027205.1 of Ctenodactylus gundi. Classification (NCBI taxonomy): domain Eukaryota; kingdom Metazoa; phylum Chordata; class Mammalia; order Rodentia; family Ctenodactylidae; genus Ctenodactylus; species Ctenodactylus gundi. The sequence goes on along the minus strand of PVKB01001140.1, from coordinate 302,115 downwards.
GAATGCAGAAAGTAAATCCTAAGATTCCTGAGTATTCAGGCCATTGTAATGACTGTTTTTTTTTTGAATTTTGCATATTTTCTGTCATGATACTGTAATTGGTACAGTATTTTTTCTCATTCCTTGAATTCCTTTAGTAACTGTGGCAAGTTAGTAATCACCTTTATGCTATGCAGAAACTTTGTACTTGTTTGTAAATAACATACACTGACAATGTTCTCAAAACATGAGAACATTTTCTCTTTACAAGAAGTATATTTACAAAATGTTTATGCGTTTAGAATCTTTTGGCTATGAAATACTAGCTAAGTTTTATACATGTGGTAACACAATATAGAGCAATGCTATCACAAATTTTAAAGAATGTGGGTGCAGGTAGTAATGGAGACCTTGTAAGTAGCCAGTCATATATATGAAGTTATTGACATTGAATGTTAATGTAAAATGTTTTGCTCAGTAGACTTCTGTTTAGATTCTGGAAAACATAAAAATAAATTTGTAAATACATAAGGGAGCATGTGTTTGGGGAATATTTATATAATGAATATAAGTAAAGGAAGATAGACATATGTCGAGGGTAAGACTGAATAGTTTATAGAATATTGCTGGTAAATTAGATTATTATTATTTTCCCTGCAGACATTAGTGGCTACAAAGGCAACTGCTTCAGAAAAGCCCCTTGAATTATCTCCAAGACCAAAGAAAGGTAGTATTGCTTTATTTCTTAACCTAAGTGTATAAGGCTAGTACACCTTACATGCATGTATATGTGCACATATGTTTGTGTCTTGATGTCTTTTTAAGAGTTACTTACATAGTTTGGATAGACTATATTCATGGCTAAAATAAATCAAAATAATGTAAAAACATTTTTAGAACTATATTGGTATCACTGACCCCATTCTTTCTGTTACCTTTATGTAATTAACATGTCTGTGTTTACTGGGTTTATTTTTTGTCATACAGCCCTATGGGTTAGTTCAGGCTTTTCCACTCCAGGATTAAACATAAAGGTCTTGGTTTTGATCTGTAGTACTGCAAGCAATCAAGAAGATAAATACATATGTATCTTTGAAATATAAATGTGTGCTTTCAGAGTAATTTTGCTGTAGGCTATGAAATTTTTACTTTGTTAGGGAGCTTCAGAGTTACAGCTACTAGGAAATGTTCAAGCACGAGGAATTTGTCTCCTGCAACAAGATCAGAGTCCTCTTCATTCTGAGCTCTGCAGCCTTAATAGGGGTTGGTTCTCCGGATGTGAGGTAGTAACTGAATTTTCCAGATTGAATGCTCTGGAAAAGATACATGCTAAGGATTTTCAGCAAGTGAACTTTGCCTTTTTTTAAGAAAGAATGCCTCAGAGTCTCTGCCTTTGGCCAGAACCTGTTAAAAGGGGCTGGCACTAAAGACAATTTACTGAAATTAGGTATTTTTTATACTGGTATGTCACTGCCATAAAATTAGGCGTAGTAGAATTGGAAAAGAAGGGGCACAGCCATTCACCCTGTGGGTGTGCAGAAAAAGTCGGAGCTTGTGACTTCAGGGATCTTCCTATGTCCTGATTTAGCCTTTAGAAAACAAACTAAATACTCTGAGCCTCAGTTTCTACATCTGAAAATGGGCCTTGCTGCTTATTATATTAAGTGAGCTAAAATAAAGGCTCAGGTGCTTGATTGATGTTAGCAGTTGCTGTTAGGACTAATGGCTATGGGAAGGACTGCCCAGAGCTCTTCTCTAGATCAGAGTAACTCTTGTAATTAAGAGACTAAATGTCCTAAACCGTATTATTTCACTAACACTTAGAGGCCTCTTTTCTGTGCAAAGAAAAATAAAATACTTCAAAATGTTTTCTTGAAAATACATAAGATACAGTCTTTATAGAAGAAACTGGCATATACTTTTTATAATACAATAATTTTCTGATGGAACTGAAAGTTTTACTTCTGTTAAGTGCCAAATGCTCTGATATTTATAGATCAGTTTTTAATTTAAAACTTTTTTTTTAACATGTCTGGAAACAGTATTTTTTTCTTAAACTAGCTTTTATATTTTTCTGGAAAATTTTAAAAAAGCATAGTAAATTCAGCTTTGAGAGGGAAGGAAGTATTAAACACGTTGCTACTATGTATTTAACTACAAAAATTTTTTTTGCAATGCATTCTACATGCCAGTACACATTTGACTCAATCTGCTATACTTCCTTATCTATAGGATGATCAGTATATTCTTAAAGACTGACAAAGCCCATACTAATGTATAGTTTCTTTATAGCATTTGCAGAAGGTATTGTTAATAGCAGACTTAGTAGTGGAGATTGACATGGAAAAGATCTGTTTTCTAGAAATTATGCATGTTTAAAACAATACCTTCTAAAATATTAGTTTAAGAAGCCCTATTGATAAAAATTTCAAGATAGGGCTTGGGGCATAGCTCAGTGGCTAAAGTGCTTGCCTAGAAAATGTAAGGCCCCAGATTTGGTCTCCCAGCATCACATAATAGCTGGGTGTGGTGGTTCCTGCCTGTAATCTCAGCATTTGGGAGGCTGAGGTAGGAGAATTGCTGTGATTTCTAGCCAGCCTGGGCTGCGTAGTGAGTTCAGAACCAGCCTGGACTGCAGAGCAAGGAAAAAAAAATTCAAGAAAAATTCTATACCACAGTTAGAGTGAGGAAGTAATATTTTTATTAGAACTGGGAAGCAGAACTGGGGAATATACTTTTGCAAAGTGTTCAGGAGGCTTGTCTCTTTGTCTGTGCTTCCTAATCTATAAGGCTCTGACTAAGGAAAATTGAGAGGAGGAGGAAATAGAAGCGTTGAAAAGGGAAAGAAAGTCAGCAAATGAATGTTCACGAAGGCTCTTGTCAGAGGGATCAAAGAAGAAAAGATAAATGGAGAGGATCAGAAACATTTGTATATAGTGATTTTCTTTAAAAGGCAGAATTTCAAAATGGAAAAATATTTACTAAGCAATATAAAAGGAGAGAAATAAAAAGGGATTTAGTTTTTTTTTTTTTTTTTTTCCTGGAGTTACCCTACCAGGTGTTTTCTCAAGATCTTCCTTGACTTCGATCAGACATTTCCCGGCCTGGGGAGACATTACTTAACATTTTTATTCTCTGTTGACCTTCTTTTCACCCCTTTGGCCTGCTGGCTTCTTAACGACAGATTCCCTCTTGCTCATGTTTACTTCCCAGGTGTGTTTGTTTCTAGTGATAAAGTATATAAGTTGCAGCCTTAGTAGGGATTGGTTCTTTGGATGTGAGGTAGTAACTGAATTTTCCAGATTGAATGCTCTGGAAAAGATAGATGCTAAGGATTTTCAGCAAGTGAACTTTGCTTTCCTTTGAGAAACAATGCTTTCCTCAGCAAAAACTTAGAATTGTGGAGATCAGAATTCCAGAATGTGAAGTGTTGGCAGGGTTAGTTCCTCCCGAGGGCTGTGAAGGAAACATCTGTTCCTGGCCTCTTTTCTTGACTTGTCAATGGCTGTTTTCACCCTGTGTCGCTTCACATTGTCTTGCCTCTGTACATGTTTGTCTCTGTCTCCACATTTCCCATTTTTTAAAGGTACCAGGCATTTGGATTAAGGCCTATCCTAAAGACCTCAGACTCTGTTTCTAGTTAAAGTTACATGCTGAGGTATAGGGAAATAAGACTTCAACAGATGAAATTTGGGGGTATAATTCAACCTGTAACACCAGGTGCAAGTGTAGTGCCAGGTGCACAGTGCGTACTCAAGCTTAATGTACTGAATACATACTGCATATAGATATATACTGGTGAAAAAGGGGGGAAAAAGTAGATATAGATATTTCAGCTATTCTGAATAATTTGTTTTTCCTTTTGTATTTTGAGGGTTGGCCATCTCAGTAATTTCAGATGTTTATGGTACAAACTGTTATGATTATTGCACGTGTTTGTGCCTCTGTAAGTGCCATTTTGCAGACATTACTATTATGTGAATTTTCCTTTCCTGAACAACACATTGTGAAACATTCACTTTTCTGTGTCGCTGTTATGCCATGACCTGACTTTTTCTGTGACTAGACTTTCTTTTCAGATCATGCATTCTTTCAGAGTATTATTTGTTTCCTCATGGTTTACTGTATCTGAGGGGTTTTTAAATACGTATTGAATGAAGCCACTTGACTTCTGAGCCTAAGATTCCTATAAAAGATGGATTAGAAATCTATATCTCTTGATAGTTTATTGAAATGCACCTTGAAATTTTGAAATGCTGATTCCATACTGTTTAGGATAAGATATATGTATGTGTGTGTATATCTCTCGTGTCTTACTTTTAGCATTGTTTCTAGAGGTGTGAATATAAACAGGACAAATGGTTTCCATGTATTATGTATTTCTCATCTGATCAGTGTCAGAAAAATTTGCTGTTGATTTTGTCTGTCAAGGTGGGACATTCCCATTCCTTCTAATCTTTCATTTGTCAGAGTGACTAAGATTAAAAAGTGGTAGCAGCATCAAATGCTAGTAAGCTTGAGAAGAGACTGGAACACTAATAATCTCTGGTGAACTGTAAATTGTACAAATACTATGGAAAGTAGTGTCTTATAAGCCTAAACATGTAGGTGAGCCTGTTGGTTTAGGCCTGTAATCCTAGCATTTTGGGAGACTGAGGCAGGAGGATTGCAAGTCTGAGCCCAGCCTTGGCAACTTGGCGACTTAGTGTGACCCTGTTTCAAAATCAAAACCTAAAAAATGGACTCGAGGTGTAGCTCAGTGTGAAGACCCTCAGCTCAGTCTCTAGTACAAATAACGACTAAATGTGTGAGCATTACCCACTAATTCTACTCTTCGGCCTTTATCTCAGAAGATGAAAATCTCATTCTCAGAAGGTCTTGTGCATGGATATTCATAAGCTACTTTATGAAAGCAGAAACTAGAAACAAAACATATCTTTCAATGGGTGAATGATTAAGTCACTTAGGTAAATAGATACAACTTGGGACCATCATGCTCAGTGAAGTCAGTTAAACTTCGAAGATTATACATCACATGGTTTCACTGATATGAGAAACCCAGAATACAGGCATTTTATAGAACCTAATGGATGTATTATTGGGAATCAGAGGAGATCAGGGAGAGAGCAGGAGGGCAAAAAGGGGAGGGGAAAGATTATAATGTTGACGCAATATATAAGTGCGCAAAATGCCCAAACTCAAAGTAACCATTGTCTATCAGATACATATACTAATAAAAATGGGAAATGTTTTCATTAAAAACATTTAATGAAACAAAAAGTCTTATGGCTGTATGAAGAAATACTATTTAATAATAAAAAAGAAATGATAAACAGAATAAATTGAGTGTCCAGTAAATTATTCTGAGTGAAAAAAATTCTAAAGGGTTACATATTATAATTTCATTTGTATAATATTCTTGAGATGGTGGCACATCTTTGTAATTCTAGCAGCCTGGATAACAAGTTTGAGCCTACTCTACGCAACATAGTGAGACCCTGTCTCAAAATAAAAAAATATGGCTGGGGATGTAGCTGTGTGAAGGCCTTAGGTTAACCACCACCACTCAAAAAAAAAAAAAAAAAAAAAAAAACCAAGACGTGTAAAACTGTTTAGTAGTTGCCTCTGGTCAAAGATTGTGGCAGGGATAGTTGGTGTGGCTATAGGAAAGTAACACAAGGCATTTTGTGTTGATGAAATTATTCTAATCTTAACTGGATCAATTGTAGTTTTGATACGTACTACAATTTTGCAAGATGACTGCTGTGGGAGGAACTGAGTGAAGCATATAAGGCTCTCTCTATTTGTTAAAACAATGTGTGAATCTATTACTTCAACACAAAAAGTTTAATCAAATGCAGAAGTTTGGTCTTAAGTACTTAAGGTATCCTGTTGTTCCAGGGCTCTTATTATGAAGCATACCAGTATATCTATTATCCAGATATATTAGAGTGGTTAGTTCTGTGTGTGTGTGTGTGTGTGTGTGTGTGTTTTATTTCCATAAGATGATATTCTAGGAAATTATAGTTCTGTAGTAGTTGCTTCAAGATTTAGTTTTCCAGTTTTCTCTTGTGCTGTAGTCTTTTTCTAACTCATCTCAAATAGTTATTTTTCTTTCTGTCACTTGGGCTTTAATTCAAAGAATCTTTATAAAAAAGTACATGGTGGCTTAGGCAGGAAGGTTGGATATGAGACATTAATTTCATTGTCATTGGTGGCTTTGGCAAAGCAACGTGTAGAATCACATTCTATTAAATGACCATCTGTTGATTGCATTTTATGTGCTTTCTTTAACAGCAACTCCCACGTGTGAGAGTGCAAACAAGCTTGCCGATATAACATGGAGTTCCAGTGGCAGTGATCTGTTGAAAGAAGGTAAGACACTTTCTGAATCCCTGAGAGAGAGAGTACCTTCCTCTAGAATAGGTAGGTTTTGTAGCAGGAATATTTTGTGTCCACAAGATGGAGCCAGTGAAGGTAAATTGCTAACTTTGCAAGATATATATTTTTGGTTAAATATTGGCTTCAGTATTGGAAGAAACTTGCGTTCCTTTTGTGTATTTGTAATTCACTGTGATTTTATTGAGTCCAAGTTTCTGTGCCAAGCCTTTTAGAAAATTTTCTCATTTAATATTCTTCACAGCAACTGTGGGAAGGAGGCATTACTGGTATTATGTTTACTGTTTACAACTTGGTCTGAGACTTACTTGAATTGGTTAGAATTCCATTTTCAGTCTCTTTGGCGCCAAAGCGAGTTCTGTCAGCGCGCACATCAGGCTATGCTAATGCTGCCTTCTTGTAAGCTTTTCATTATTAAGTAAATCTGAGAACCGGTGTGGTAGACATAATTTATTAAGCTTCTGGGCTGATGACATTTGATATTATATCATATTTTAGACTATTTAAAGCAGGGCTTCCCAGTCTTGGCGCTGTTGTCATTTGGAGCCTGGTGATTCTTTGCTGAGGGGAGAACGTTCCTGTGCATCCTCTGTAGGATGTGTTGCTACATTTCTGGTCTCCACCTGCTGCGTTACAATGGTACCCGTGTGTGTGTGTGTGTCTGTGTGTGTGTGTCTGTGTGTGTGTCTGTGTGTGTGTCTGTGTGTGTGTCTGTGTGTCTGATTGATACTGGTGATTGAGCCGAGGGTTTAACTACTGTGCTGTATCCCTAGTCTCCTTTTTAGTTTTATTTAGAGACCAAATCTCCCTGACTTGTGGGGTTGCTTAAACTTGAACTTGGAATCCTCCAGCTTTAGCCTTTCAGAGGCCTGTGCCAGTTAAGTTGGCTAGCCAACCTTAGTTTCAATAGCCAAAAATGTTTCAAGATGGTTTCAGAGGTCCCCTAAAGGACAAAATCACTTCCATTTGATAACTACAGACTTACTGTTATGGAAATCATGCCCATTTACCCATTTAAAAATACAGAGCTCTAGATAGAATATTTGAGTTCTTAATGCTATCAAAATAAACTTGTGACTTTTAATTCTGACAGTTCACATTAGTGACTTGGTCAAGATTAGGCTTAGACAGCCTCTCTAGAATGTGGTTAAATTTCTTTGACCACTTTATATGCTATTTTGGTAACTCTTTTTTTTTTTCTTTTCTTCCTTCCTTTCTTTCTCTCTTGTGGTACCGAGTATCTAGCCTAAGGCCTTCAACCTGACTTACATCTGCAGCCCATTTTTTTTGCTTTTTGGCTTTGTGACAGTCTTGCTGAATTGCCTAGGCTGAATGGAACTGTGATCCTCCTTTCTTCGTCCCCCAGTGCACTGGGATCACAGGCTGTGCCACTGGGCCTGGCTGTCCTTGACATTTTAGTATTAATAGTTCCTGGGTAAGGTGATATTTTAAATGTATACATAAGCTGAGCTGTTAATGCATACGTTATTACTTCAGGCATATTAATTGAAATTTTTGTGATATTGCTCTTGGATTGCTTTCATTTCTGCACAATTTCAGTATTAAAAATTGTATGTTTTTTAATGCAGAGTAGTATGATATGTGAATTACATCTCAATAAAGCTGGCTTAATAAAGGTGTTGTCTTCTGCCAAAAGATAATCTGCAGTTTTCAAAACTGTGATTATAAATAGAAAGATGCTTTGAATTAATTTAACATGAATTAGCAAATTACTGACTTTTTTATTTTTTGAAATGGGACCTCATCTTATAGTTCGGCTGGTCCTGAACTTGCTTTGTAGCCCAGACTGGGCTCAAACTCAAAGCATTCCTCTGCCTCAGCCCCCCACGTGCTGGGATTTTAGGTGCACACCACCATGCCTGACTTATGTGATGCTGGGGAATCAAACCCAGGGCCATGTGTTTGGTAGGCAAACACTCCCATCAGTGAGTTATATCCCAGCCCCTTGATTTCTCTTTTAAAGTTGAGCCTTTGAGAACAATTAAAGCTTGGAATGTATCTAATCATGAGTACAGCTGCTGAACTAGCTTTTTTGTTCCTCCCCATCTCTACTCCCCTGACTACATAATGACTGACAACTGTTAGCATTTACCAAGTTTTTATTTTGTCCCAGACACTTGACTGGGTATTATGTGTTTTCTTTACCTTGAAGTTTATTGTATCCTATGAAGAAGTATGCTCTTTTTACAGAAGAATATCGAGACTTAGAAGTTACTTGCCTAGGATTACATACTTAATAAGTGTGTGAGCTAATATTCAGACCTGAGGATGTGTGACTTCAATGTAGTGTAGTGGGTGCCAATCCTGGCTTCATAGCAGATTTACCTTTAAAATTTCTAGACCTTCTTATAACCCTAGAGAACTTGTTTTTTGGCTGAAAGGCCCAGAATTGGGGTTACGAAGGAAGAACTCATGTTAAAATTGTCAGAATATTTCTGTTAAAAAAATCTCTCCATCATTGGTGAAATCTTTTGTTGGAGCCTCTTATTTCATCTGTTTTTAAAAAATTATAATTAATTAATTAATTAATTAAGACATAGTCTTGCTACCCGAATTCACTATGTAGCTCAAGCTTGGCCTTAGACTCATAGCAATACCCCTGCCTCAGCCTCCTGAGTGCTGGGATTCCAGGCATGTACTTACAGGCCCAGCTTTATGTGGTGTTGGGAAATTGAACTCAGAGCCTTGCACTTGCAAGACAAGTGCTTTCACCACTGTATCATTCCTCCAGCCCTCCTCATCTGTTAAATGCATATTTCAGTCTAATAGTAATTGTCTTCTTGCTACATAAAAGTCTTGTGGCCTGCTGAAATCCCTGTCTTGTTTGTGGCATATCATAAAGTCTTTGTGTTCTGATGTTAGTTATCTGTGGGTTACTCTAGGGTAGGAATGGTGCTGTTTTTTCTTTTGTATTTATCTTAGAACTTGTCTAGATTGATATGGTGGGCCCTTGCAGGCTGTTTATTGGATGAATGAGTGAATGAATGTGTGCTTGGTTGGCACTGCACACTGTGTTTGTGCATACACACAGCATCGGTGGCAGATCTGAGGGAGGTGTGCCCCTTCTTTGGCCCTTGTGGCTTCCTGCTTTCATAGTTCCGCAACTGGAGAATTTCCCATGTAGTCCCCACCTGGCCCCATGAGTAAAGATAAAGTTCGAGGAGGCAAGTAAATGTCCCTATGCATCCGTTTTAGTGGGTATGAGCACTGGGGTTCTATAATCTCTGGAAGGGGCTTTTCTTGCTTCTTCTGAAACAGCCATCTCTGATTGAACAAGGATTTTTTATTGTTTATCTTGTCTCATAGTTTAGCTTATTTGTCAAAATTTTAATTTTATTTCAGATATTAGTGCATTTAAAATTTTAAAATATTATTTCACATTATTGGTAGTGAGTTTATTGTTGTCAGATCTCTAAAAGTAGAATCATGATATATTACCAGGCTTCTGAGTTACAAAAGTAGCTGTTATGGATTACTTTTGTTTTGCACGCCAAGAAAGGTTTATGTTATGTTATTGTACCTCGGAGATGAATTTAATAACTACTTATTTGATTTTAGCAAATTGGAATCAGTACATTTGCTTATTTAGCATAAAAATAATGTAACTTTCCAACTTAAAATTTTGCAAGTTTTAGTTGTTTTCTTAGTGATGAAAAAAAATCTAAAGAAGAAAATCACTATAAGACATTTGAAAAAGTCATTCTAACACAGGATTATTTAAATAGACTACATTTCTGCCCAGCAATTGGAATACTGTGTTGTGGAAACAGGAATACTCCCAGATTTCTTCATACTTACATTAAGTGAAAAAAAAAAATCAAGATGTGAAAGAAGAAAAAAGAATTTTTTTTGAACATGCTGAAGAGACAGGAATTAAAAAAAAACAAGAATTAGATTTGCAATGGGGTAAGAGTTGGAAGAGAGTAGAGGTAGAGATAAGGAATATACTTTTCACTGTCACATTTTTAAAGGCCATCCAGTGATATATATCCAAAGATAAAAAGTAGATTTTAAAAAATAGTAAGGGACTCCAAATTAAGCAAGGTAAAAATTGTGCATTTTAGATGAATTGCAGTTTATTGATTGGGACATCGACAGTGACAGGGAAGCTGCTGATCAAGGTGATGAAGGTGAAGATGGCGAGGATGCTGTGGAAATCTCAGATTGTGCTTCGTGGGCAAGTAGTCATTCTCTGACAAGTGATGAGAGGCTGTCTGAACTTCCTAAGGTAAGAACAAATTATTTCAAAATGTACTCTCAGTGTCATTTTTAAACATAGTCTTTTGGTGTCCCTATCCCTACCCACACCCCTTCTCAGGGCCAACCACTTTTGACTGTTAGTGGTTTCTTTTGTTCTTAAACCGCTTACTTCTAAATGATATATTTGTGCTGGATTTATAAACATGGATCAGTAACTAAGTGTTCTGTCACCTACTCACCACCCCCAACTATATTCTGAATTTTGTCCTTCTATCTCCCAGTACAGATGTATCAAGGTTTGTTTGGACTAATACTCAACATTTACGTCATTGTGAATTAAAATATTGGTAAACAAGATGACTGTTACTGTTGCTTTCACAAGTTTTTGTTTTCCTTGGACTTAGTAATTACTTTGGTGTTTTGTTTCTTTGGTTTTTACTTAGCATTAATAAAATTCTAATTTTTTCCCACTGATTAGCTCTGTTGTTAAGCCTTATAGACAAAACAATTGGTTCTGTTTTCTTGGAGACTTCCTGTTCCTAATCCCCTAACTGTTCCAGCTTGAAATCATGTCTCTTTTGATTATTGGTGATATCATCCTGAGGTCCCCCTTCACTACCATTCTAGGAACTTATCTCTTGCCTCCATGGAATTTATTTTGTTCTGTGTTTTATGTTACCCTCTTTCTTAGTGTTCATCTTTAATTTGGTTGAACACATCTTCCAGTAGCTTCTGGAAGTAGCTTTGTATTTTTTTTTTTCTTGGCATGCCTGTAGATGCTTTTATAGTACATTAATATGTCACGGAAAATATAGAAATTCAGGTTTGGAATATATTTTCCTCAAAGCTTTGAAAGTACTGCTTTCTTCATACTTTAGCTGAAGAGTTACTGTTAAACCTGAAGTGATTCTCATTTTTGATCTTTTAAGATTTTCTTTGCTTCTGATTTTAAGCAGTTTGATTATGATATGCCTCAATAAGGTTTTCTGCCTGGTATTTGTCAAGCTTCTTTAGATCTGTGGCGTTTTGGAGGTCCTTAAGACCAAAAAAACCTGTAGGCCTATAATCCCAGCACTTTGGAGGACTGAAGCAGGAGGATTGCAAGTTTGAGGCCAGCCTGTTAAACTTGGTGAGATCCTCTCTCAAATAAACAATGAGGATACGGTAGAGCAAAGGGCAAAGGCCCTGTGTTCAATCTCCAGTACCAGTCATCACCCTAAAAAAGACTCCCCAAAACAGCTTGTCTGTCTTCTCTTTCTCCTTTGTCAATGTTGGGAATGGAACCTAGGGTCTCTTGTATGCTAAACTAATACTCTACTGCCGAGCTACATCTCCCACCTCACCTTTATCTTTTTTTGATCAATAGCCTTTTTAATGAAGGGCATTTGTGCTCCCATGTTCATTGCAGCATTTGGCTAAGATACATTGTCCAACTTTGGATGGACAGATGAGTGAAACATGATATGTGGACAAAATGGAATACTATTTAGCCTTAAGAAAATTCTGCCACTTGTGACAACATTGATGAGCTTAGAGGAAATTATATAAAGTAAAGTAAGCCAAATACACAAAGGCAGACACAGATTTTTTATTCTTTATCTGAAATGCTTGGAATCAGAAGTATTTTGGATTTCAGATTTTTTTTTTTTTGATTTTGGAATATTTGCATGTACATAATGAGATGGCTTGGGGATAGTACCAAAGGCTAAACATAACTTAATTATGCTTCATATGTACCTTATACAGATAGCCTGAAGGTGATTTTATACAACATTTTTAGTGTATTACTACAGGTATTACATGAGACCAGGTATGGAATTTTCTACCTGTTATGAGTAACCCCCCATTTATATATATATATACACACACATACATACAATACACAATGGTTACGTTAAGCTTGGGAATTTTGTGCACATATATGGCATTAACTTCACAACCTTTCTCCTTCCCCTTTGGTGGATTTTGGAAACAGATTGCCAGATTAGGGGCACTTAACATCCTCCTGCCCCATTCTGTTTCGGGACGAGTGTTAGAGGAGCTGATGGAAATTCTTCAGATGTTTGATAGAATTAAGCCAGGAAGCCAGGGCCCAAATTTTTCTTTGATGGGATACTTTTTATTACTAATTCAAAGTTCTTATTGGCCTATATGGATTATTGATCTGTTTTATGATACAGACTTGGTAGGAAGTATGTTTTTAGTAATTTATACATTTCTTATGGGTTACTTAGTGTGTTGGTATTGAATCATTCATAGAAGTATCTTACGTTCCATTATATTTCTGTAATATCAGTTGTAATCTTTCTCTTCTACTCTTTTTCTTAATGTAGCTGAAGTTTTTTTCAGTTTTTTTTTTTTTTTAAAAGCCAGCTCTTAATTTTGTTGATCTTTTCTGGGTTTGGTTTTGGCTTGTCTTAGCTTGGTTTGTATTTTTCCTGTAGTGCTGGGAATGCACCCCATGGGTGCTTTACTACTGAGCTATACCTCAGCCGCATTTTAGAATTTTGTTTTGAGATAGTCTTGCTAAGTTACCCAGATTGGCCTTGAGTTTGCCTTTCTCCTGCCTCAGATTCCTGAGTAGCTGCCATTACCCTTGTATATCACTGTGCCTGGGTTTCTATTATTTTTCTAGTTTTTGTTTCATTTATTTCTACCCTAGCCATTACTTCATTCTTTGCTTTAGTTTGTTCTATTTTTAGCTCCTTGTTTGTAGGGTTAGATTGTTGAGGTTTGATGTCTTCTGTGGGAAGGGTTTTGGGATTCAAACCCAGGACCTTGTGCATGCTATGCATGGGTTCCACTACTGAGCTACGTTCTCAGCCCTCTTTCACCTTCCTCACTGGAGTGGTTTATTACTGTCACCTTTCTTAGGACTCTTACTGCATCCTGCAAAGTTTATGTTTTCATTTTTGTCTCAAGATGTTTGATTTCCTGTTAAATTTTCCTTTTCATTGATAATTCAGGAGTGAGCTTTTTAATCACTACGTATTTGTGACTTTTCTGTGGTACCTCCTATTACAGATTTCTGATTTCATTCCATTATGGTTAAAAAAGATACTTGATGTGATTTTAGTCTTGTTAAATTTGTTAAAACTTTTGTGGCCTAACATGAACTATTCTGGAGAATATTTTGGGAACACTTCAGAAGAACATGTTTTCTGCTGCTGTTGTATGGAGATGTTCTGTACAAGGTGTATGTCATTTGTTCTAAGGTATAGTTTTGTTCCAGTATTTCTTCATTAAATTTCTATCTGGGTGGTCTGTATATTGTTGAACATGAGAAAGTGCTCTACTAATTAATTGTATTGCAGTGTGTCTCTCCATTTATATTCATTAATGTTTGTTTTATATAGTTAGGTGCTCTGATGTTTAAGTGCATTTATATTTAAAATTGTTAAAATCTCTTGTTGAATTGATCTCTTTATCATTATAAAGTGAAATTATTTTCTCTTTTTTTACATTTTTTGACTTAAAAGCTATTTAATCTTATAAAAGGATAGCAGCTGCTCCTTAGTTTGGATTCTATTATCACATGATATCTTTTTTCAACTGCCTGCTTTCAATCCATAAGTGTCCTTAATGGTATAGTGATCCTCTGGGTGCAGAAAATAGGTGTGTTATTTAAAAAATCCATTTAGCAACTTTGTCTTTTGAGTGAAAAATTTAATTCGTTTAAATCCAAGGTAATAAACTAAAATAAGGACTTAACTACTGACACTTGGTCCATTGTTTGCTGGTTGTTTAATAAATCCTTCATTTTTTTCCCTCTTTGGTTGCCGCCTTTTGTGATTAGATAATTTTCTCATAGTAGTCTGCTTTGCTTTTTACTTTTTGTTACAAAGAATAAAAGTTAGAAAAAATTTTGTATCTTCTGTAGGGTTTTGTTTGTGGTTGCCATGAAGATTATACATAATGTCTGATAGTTACAACAGGCTGTTTTATGTTGGTAACAACTTCAAAAACATTTTGTAAAAAGTTCAACTTTTACTCTGCTATTGTATATGAGGTATAATTGAAAAATAAGCGATTGTTTGAATTTAAAAATGTGTTACAGTAAGTGACACATTACCATTATTTTCCACCATAACTACTCTGCTTGAAACAGACTTATCCCATTGTTCTTGAGACTTTCTGAGTCAGTTCTGGAAGTTCTTTTTCTTGAGTATCTTTAATTGCCCTGTCATGGTTGCCTCAGTGTTCCAAACTGATTTGAAACATTTAGCTTTCATGGTCATTTTAATTTTGGGGAACAACCAGAAGGTGCACCGTGCCAGATCTGGTGAATAAGGTGGATGGCCACATGCTGCAGTGTTTTCATGAGCCTGCCTTTCCATTGGATGGCTCTTGGCAGCAGCTTTCACTGTACTTTTGATCATACCTTGCAAAGACACTCATGAAAGAGGGCTTCTAGAAGGTGGCAAAACTAATGAGATAAGTGTGTTTGAAATTGGGATAAGAGGGGGACTAATACAATGTATCTTTTACTGTGAAATTTAAAAATATAAACATTTATTATATATTTCAGCCTTACTTCCTATGTTTTTGTTGTCTCAGTTTACCTTTTATATTGTGTATTCTTTAGAAAAGTATTGTGCTATTATTAGTTTTTCAATTTCATCTTTTAGTCTTCATACTAAAAATAAAAGCAATTTATTGATTAAAAAAACATTCTGATCACAATATTGAGTATACCAGATTTGGCTGTGTACCTTTACCATTGGGTTTTTATACTTTCGTGTGTCTTCATATTATTGAGTGCTTTCTTTTTCAGCTTGTAAAAGTCTCTTTAGCATTTCTTTTAAGGAAGGTCTAGTGGTGATGAACATTTTTAGCTTCTTGTTGTTGTTTTGAGACAGGGTCTCACTATGCACTCTAGGCTGCTTCTGAACTCACTACATAACCAGGCTGGCCTCAAACTCAGCAAATTCTCCTGCCTCAGCCTCCCGAGTGCAGGATTTATGGATGTGTGCCACCACGCTTGGCTTTACTGCTCCATTTCTGAAGAATGGATTTACCTGTTATGGGTCTTGGTTTGTGGTTTGTACTTTCAGCACTTTGAACATATCATACTTGTTTTTTCTCATCTGTAAGATTTCTGCTGAGAAATCTGCTGATACTTTTATCGGAGAGCTGATGTACGTAATAATAATGTTTTTTCTCCCTCTTACTACTTTTAGGATCCTCTTTGTTTTTTGACAGTTTAATTATGTCTTGGTATAGACTTGTTTGGATTAAAAATTATTGGCGGTGTTTGAATTTGTTCTGTCTAGATATTTACATCTTTCCTAAAATTAGGAAAGTTTTCTCTGATTTTATCTTTAAGCTTTCTGACCTGGATCATAGTACCACCTGCTCTTGTCTTGTTGCTCAGGATTGCTTCAGCTTTCTGGGTCGCTTTTGGTTCCATAGAAGTTTGAGGATTGTTTTTTCAAGTTCTGTGAAAAATGTTGGTATTTTGATAGGAATTGCATTGAATCTTTTTATCAGTTTTGGCAGTCTGACCACTTTGACTATTAGATCTGCCTATCTAGGAACAGGGAATGTCTTCCCCTTTCTAATGTGCTCTTCCATTTCTTTTTTCATCATAATGTCATTTCTAGTGTAGCAGCACTTTACTTTCTTAGTTTTATTCCTAGGTATTTAATTTTCTGATGAGCTGTTGAAAATGGCATTATTATTCTCAGTTCTTTCTTAGTGAGTTCATTGGTAGTGAAGTGGAATGATGTTTTTTGTGTCCTGCAACTTGACTAAATTGATTAATTCTTAGAGTTTCTTGGTGGAATGTTGGGGTCTTCTATGTCAAGAATTATGTCATCTGCAAATAAGGATAGTTTAACTTCTTTCTTTCTGATGCATGTTCTATTTTTTTTTTTTTCATTCTCTTGTCGATTATACTCACTGGGGTTTTGAGTACAGTACTGAATAGGAGTGGTGAGAATAGACAGCCTTGCCATGTTCCTGATTTAAGGGGAAATGCTTTAATTTTTTTCCTCTGATTAGTGTAATATTAGCAGTAAATTTTGTGTAAATGCTTTCTATCAGTTTGAGGTAAGATCCTCCTATTCTTATTTTCCTAAGGGTTTCTTTTTTTAAAATCATGAATGTATGTTGGATTTTGTCAAAGGTTTTTTTTTTTTCTTTTGCATCTATTGAGGTGATCATGTGATTTTTGTTCTAGCTTTTGTTAATGTGATGTGCTATGGTTTGGATCTGGAGTACTCCCCAAAAGCCTCATGTATCCATGGATACTTTGTACTGTTGGCAGGTGGGACCTAGGTGAAAAGAGTGGATGCTTGTGGTTTGACCTGGAGGGGTGTGTGCTGATTCTGCCCATCCTCTGAGACTTTGCTTCCTTTTCTGCCATGAAGTGAGGAGCTTTACCTTCAGCTCCCACTCTCACCTGGACCTGGTTCTAGCTCTGCTATGCAGTTCCACCATTTCCCATCTGCCCATCTGTGAGTGGACTGTGACCTTCTGAAACTGTGAGCTAAAATAAATCTTTCTTCCCCTAATTTGTGAATGTCAGGTATTGAGTCACTGTGATGAAAAGGTAACTAAGACGTGGTGTATTACATTAATTGGTTTATGTATGTTGAACCATCCTTGCATTCCTGAGATGAAGCCAACTTGATCATGATGTATAATCTTTTAGTGGTTTGTTGAATTCTGTTTGCCGATATCTTACTGAGGATTTTTGTGTCAATGTTAATTAAGGAGACTAGCCAATAGTTTCCTTTCCTGGTTAAGTCTTTGTCTTATTTTAGATTCAGGGTAATACTATGTTCTAGAAATGAATTTGGTAGTGTTCTTTCTCTTTCAGTTTTATGGAACAGTTTAGGAAGTATTGATAGCTATTTTCTGAAGTACTGGTAAATTTCCTCTGTGAATTTGTCCAGCTCTGGACTTTTCTTTGTAGAGACTTTATTGGTGCCTCAATTGTCATACCATTATGGGTCTATTCAGGGCTTTTATTTCTTACTAGCTCAATTGCTCAATTTTGGTGTATTATTTAGATACTTATTTCTTCCAAATTCTCCAATTTGCTATAGTGTAAGTTTTCAAAGTAGTCGCGTATAATTCTCTGAATTTTAACAGTGTCAATTTTAATTTCACATTTTTCATTTCTAATTACATTGATAAAGGTTTTTTTTCTTTCCTTTTGGTTAGTTTAGCTAGATGTTTATCAATCTTATTTATTCTTTTGAAGAATCAACTATTCGATTCATTGATCTTTTGTGTTGTTTGTATCATTTCAATTTCATTAGTTTCTGCTGTAATCTTTATAATTTCTTCTACTTTTTTATTTAGATTATTCTTAGTTCTATAGGACCTTGAGGTGCATCATTAAGCTGTTTATTTGGAATTGTTGAAATAACTAAATTTGCATTTGTATCTGTTATTTTAAGTATATTTATGTGGTATAGATTTAAGTTCATTTAATGTTGCAATGTGATGTAGTTCTAACTTTGTTTTATTGTAGCAATTCACTTATTAGGTCACTGATGAAAATTTATCCTAAGAAAACTGATTGATGTAAAGATAACCCTGTGAATGTGGAAATATGTACCTTCCAGTATTCACCTAAGGCATTTGAAATTTAACTTTTTTTTCTTCTTTCCCAAATTTACTAGTCTTTTGAACTGCATGCTTGTAGTTATTTTCTAATGTGAACTGGTGGGTAAGGCCAGGTTTAAGAATAGCAGCAAAGATATAGCAAAATACAGAAAAAAAAAACTTTTGGTTAATATCCCAGTAAAGGGATTGGTTGGATTCAGAGAAGAGGCATTAAGATTTAACTACTGCAACCCATTTGAGCAGTAGGAAGCTGAGTTAGAGTGGTGACTTAAGTGAAATGATTTAGGTGTGGAAGATTAATATATTAAGTACTGTATGGTTTCTCTGACTTGGCAAACCCAGAACACAGACATTCTATAGAACCACATGAAGTGATAGCCGGAGTTGGGGAAAGGATAGGGAGGCGGTGGGAGGGTCGAAAATGGGAAGGGATTGTAAAGTTGATAGGATGCATGTGTGCACGAAATAACCAAATTCATTGTAAATACTATGTATTACCTATATATTAATAAAAATAGTGGAAAAAAACTTGCAATCCTCCTGCTTCAGTCCTCCAAAGTGCTGGGATTACAGGCCTACAGGTTTTTTTTGGTCTTAAGGACCTACAAAACGCCACAGATCTAAAGCAGCTTGACAAATACCAGGCAGAAAATCTTACTGAGGCATATCATAATCAAACTGCTTAAAATCGGAAGCAAAGAAAGTCTTAAAAGATCAAAAATGAGAATCACTTCAGGTTTAACAGTAACTCTTCAGCTAAAGTATGAAGAAAGCAGTACTTTCAAAGCTTTGAGGAAATTATATTCCAAACCTAAATTTCTATATTTTCCGTGACATATTAATGTACTATAAAAGCATCTGCAGGCATGTCAAAAAACCCCCCATAAATACAAAACTACTTCCAGAAGCCACTGGAAGATGTGTTCAACCAAATTAAAGATGAACACTAAGAAAGAGGGTAACATAAAACACAGAACAAAATAAATTCCATGGAGGCAAGAGATAAGTTCCTAGAATGGTAGTGGAGGGGGACCTCAGGATGATATCCCCAGTAATCAAAAGAGACATGATTTCAAACTGGAACAGTTAGGGGGTTAGGAACAGGAAGTCTCCAAGAAAACAGAACCAATTGTTTTGTCTATAAGGCTTAACAACAGAGTTAATCAGTGGGAAAAAATTAGAATTTTATTAATGCTAAGTAAAAACCAAAGAAACAAAACACCAAAATAATTACTAAGTCCAAGGAAAACAAAAACTTGTGAAAGCAACAGTAACAGTCATCCTGTTTTACCAATATTTTAGTTTACAATGTCATGAGTTTCTTTAGATTTTCTTTATCATGAAAAGTCTTAACTTCTCCCTCTTATTTTTGAAGGGTAATTTTGCTGGGTATGACAGTTTGAACTGGGGCTTATGTTCTTTTACTACTTGAATGATGTTTCTCCATGATCTCCTGTTTTGTGTTGAGAAGTCTGCAATTATTTTGATGTATTTGTCTTTGTAGGTTACTTTCTGTTTTTCCTCTTCCAGATTTTAGTATTTTCTGTGTTAGGTGTCTAGGATATTGATTATGGTGTATTATGGAGGGGCTCCTTTTTGGTCAAGGCTATTTGGTATTCTGTGTACCTGCAGTAGCTCCATGTTAGTTTTTTCCCCTAGATTGAGGCACTTTTATAATTTTATTGAACATGTTCCTTAAACGTTTTGCACAGTCCTCCATTTTCTCTTGCACTTGCTAAATTTTGAAGTTGTCTTTGAGTCATCAGCCTTCTCTTACTTCCATTTTCTATTTTGTCTTCTTGTTTTTCAGTCCTGACTGACCTAATGGTCCAGTTTGTCAGCCTTATCTATCCTCAAAGTACTTGCACCAGTTTTCAATGTTTTCATGTGAGTTTTTCATATGTTGGAGGTCAGCATGGAATCTTTTCAGTCTTCTTCTCTCCAAAAATTTTCTTCATTTCTTGTATTGCCTTGTGTATCTTTTTTGTCTTCTTTATAATCCTTAAGCTTTTTATCTGTTAAGACTTGTTTGATTAAATCCTCTTTGAACTTGCTGAGCATCTCTTATACTTGTTTGAACATACCTTGTCGTCAGCTCTTTGTTGTTTTTTGAGTTCAGTTGTTTTTTTGACTTCATTCCCTGTAGTTTCTACTACTTAGGGCCCATGATATCAGCTCCTTAGTAGTTGGGCATATATGCATATGTATTTATTGCTTTGTTTCCTTATGGTTCTATTGTTGTGGGTTGTAGATCGTGTAGTGTTGATGGACTGCCTTTACTATTGAAGATTTTTCTATTAGACTTTCTTTTCTTGGAATTTCTTTGAGTTCCTGTAGATTTTAGTATGTTTCTGTTTTTAATGTGTCTAGCTATTAATTTTGAGGTCTTCTCAATAATCAACCTTCTGCTGGCTACCTAATGTCCTTCTCTATTTGGTAAAGGAGGAATGGATTATAGAACTATATGTGATCTTTGGAAAAATTGGTTATTGGTATATATTGGAAGTCAAAATTAATGTGTGTGTCATCATCCACAATTTGAATAAAGATCTACAAAAATATTATCATCTAAGACTAACATTATTGACAGAACTAAATAACCACTTTGATAGTAACAACTATTGTACCTTTAACATTAAAAAGCATAGTCTATACCATCAGTATAGCTATTGAAAACTAGTATTGACTTATCAAAATGTTTCACTAGATCAGCATCATATCACCATCAATAAAATAGTTCTCTATATTGCTTTCCTAGGCTGATCCAAACCACCAGAAGTTATTGACCCTTAATAGGTTTTTACAGCTATACCCTCTTTAATAATGAGATTAATATCCATATTAATCCACATTTATATCCATATTAATGCTTAAACTTAATACATACTGACTAATGGCAGTTTTTTAAGTGTAGTTTCTGTGAACACATGGTGCTTTTGTGCCAGCACAAAATTGAGAAGTTATAGTCAACACACAAACCGTCTGTACATTGAATAATACCATAATTAGGAATTTTTGTAACAGTTACTTAACTCTTTACAAACAGAAGCTTGTTTTTATAACTCTTGAGGTTGTTACTGTTTGCCTCTCATGAATGTCTGTAGAGTTTGAAGGAGTATGCAATCTTACTCTCTAGCAGAACTTTAACTCAGTGGAAAACATTGACTAAATTCAGGTCTATCTTGAATTCCTTGCAGTCAGAGAGGGTAAGGGTTGTTACTGATTGAGCTTACTTAAATGTCACATTTAACTCTATGAGGTGGTAGCTATTCTTACCTTTTTTATTTTCTAGGTGAGGATTTTGAGTTATAGATTAGTTATTTTTTTCTGTTTTAAAATAGCAAGTAATTAATTCATGATCCTAATTGAGACATGTTAACTTTTGGGCTGTGGTTCTAGCCATTTTACTATAGTGGCCATAATGATAATAATATATAATAGCATTACTAACAACACAGGAACTCTGAGTGCTTACTGTGTGTCAAAGACTTTGCTAAGAGTTGATTGTTTGATATAGTATTATTACTCCCGTTTTAGAGATGAGAGAATGGAGGGCAGTTAACGAGAGGCAGAATGAGATTCTAAATCATGTAGGTTAATGCAAAGTTTGATGCCAAAGTCGTAACTACATGCGTTATATTCCTTGTAGGACAGCATGCTCAACTGTGTGGAGGAGAACCGTAGTAGGATCCGCAGCAATGACTTCTCTGCAGTATGATCTTTTAGGATACTGAACAAATGTAGTTAATTACTGATGTGAGATTTCATATTGTTCAGTTAGACAATCTTTTGATTTAGCTCTGTATTTTTACAATTTACTTTATCAATGTTCTCCAAGAATCATTCCTGTAGAGGGCAGCAGAGCACAGTACAGAGTTGTCTTTCTAACTTTTTTTTCAGGAAATATGAAGGAAATTGGATTTAGGTGATGTTTGTTATGTAATCCTTGTTTATTTTATGTAGTGACCCCTGTGGAATTACAGGCTGGTAGACCATAATACATATCAGATAACCTGAATGAGGTTCAGGCTCTTTTTGTAGAAAGGTGAGCAGGAGCTGACTGGCATAGATAAAAGGTCCAAAAGTAGTTCATGCAGTTTTAAATAGAAAGCAAATGTGGTTTCCAAATTTGAGATTTGGATTCATTGTTCTGAAACAGATGGTTTCTTTGTATTCTTACAAGTAGGGATAGAAAAACAGATTTGATAATTCATAAGAGTTGGAGTTACGGAAAAGTTTTGACAAAATAGGAATAAATAAAATGTTGTATTCTCACATAGGATATTGTTAACTCTTCAAAAATCAATCTAACAACATCTCAAAGTATTTCTAAACTTAACGAGCATATGTGCAGTTCTGTTTCCCAGCATTTTCAATTATAAAATATATGTAACAATGTACAAATACCATCCTGGTCATTTTTAAGTGGATTGTTCAGTCATATTACATATGTGCATTATACTGTGCAGCCATTATCTCCATCCAGGTTTTTGTTTCATATTGTTATGAAGCTTAAGCTGTGTACCCGTTAAACAATAAATACCCATTCCCAGCCCCCAATTCCTGGCAACCACCATTCCACTTTCTGTCTTTAGACTGCTTTCTGACTGCCTCACGTGAGTGGAATCACACAGTATTTTTAAAATGTGAATGTCTTGTTTCATAATATCCTCAAGGTTTATCTGTGTTGGTAGGCTTTCCTTCCTTTCTAAGGCTCAGTACTGTTCTGTTGTATGTTTGTAACACATTTTGATTTAATTTGTGGCTTAAAATGTTATCTGTTCTGCAGCTTGTCCCATGTACACTCAAGAAGAAAGTGTCTGTTGTTTGATATATGCCTGTTAGATCTAGTTGGTTTATTATGTTAAGTCCTGTATTTCCTTGTCTTCTGTCTAGTGTTCTATCTTCTGCAATTTTGAGTGTATTGATTCCATTAATTTTTTTTTGTCAGTACTGAAGATTAAACCAGTGTCTTCACACTCTGAGTTACCTCCCCAGGCCTTTTTTTTTTTTTTAACTTTAAACTACTTTAAATGATGAGAGAGAGTCTTGCTAAGTCACCAAGTTGCCCAGGTTGGGCTTGAGCTTGTGATCTTCTTGTCTTAGTCTTCTAGGGTGCTGGAGCAGTAGGCCACCATTCCCAGCCTGATTCCATCAACAATTATTGTGGAACTGTTTAGTTGTTCTTTCTGGCCTTTATATATTTTTATAGTTTCTTATTAGTTACATAAATATTTTTAATTTTTATGTCTTCTTGCTATCCTGAATCTTCTACTAATACATATGCCCTACTTTATCTCTTTTAACAATTTTTTGTTTCTGAAACTAGTATGGTTTCTGCTCTCTTGTAGTTATTGTTTATATGGAGTAACCTTTTCTGTTTTCACTTTTGATCTGTTTATACCTTTCAATACAACACGAGTGTAGTATAGACCACGTGTAGTTGGATTCCTTTTTTTTTTTTTTTTTTGAGACAGGGTCTCACTCTGTAGGAGATCCTGAACTCACTGATATAGTGCAGGCTGGCCTTGGACTCAGTACAGTTGGCCTGCCTCAGCCTCCTAAGTGCTGGGGTTATAGGCATGCACCACCACGCCCAGCTTTATGTGGTGTTGGGGAATTGAACTCAGGGCCTTGCACTTGGAAGGCAACCACTGTACCATTCCTCCAGCCCTGAATTCAAATTTTTGATGTTAATCTATTTAGAGAGTTAAATTTATTTAAATTTAAAGTAATTATTGGTACAGAGGCACTTCTTTCATTTTGCTATTTTCTGTATACTGCTTGTTTTGGTTTCTTCTTTCCTGAATTACTGTCTTTCTTTTATGTTTAGTTAATTTTTATTGTGGAGTGTTCATGTTTCTTTCTTCCCTCCCTCCCTCTCTCCTCTTTCCCTATATTCTTTTTTTTGGTTTAATTAATATTTTATATTATATTTAAAAACATAATGTTTACATAATCTGTAGAATATAGAACACTGTGAGTAGTATGCAAAAGACACATCACATACCAATAAAGAAATTACTGATGACATAGTTTTACTATTAATAATCAATTTATAAACTAATTTATAAAAATTTTTAAAGTGATTAGCATAAAGTATTGATTTATAAAAAAATATTAAATACTATCTCATATTAAGATAGTATGTAAATATCTTGCATGAATGAGCTTTATGTTATTGGATTTTATCTGGAGAGGATTTATGATATGTGTAAATATATGAAAAAGTATAATTTGTGGGTTTTAGCAGAAACATTTTATTTCCACCTAAAACACAGGATAGTATATGTTAGCTAAAAATTTGCCATTATAGAAATTTTACTCCTATAAATAATATGTTTAACTGATCATTCCGTATTTTTTATATTTTCAGGAAAATAAAATACAGAGTATCTTTTAATTCACTTATTCCTCATGTATTTTAAGTGAAATTATTAGAAGTATATAGCATGATTATTTTATTAATTTGTTTCTACTTGAGTTTTTAAAAAAATTTTTATTAGTTTCTTTCTACTTGAGAGTTTTTGTTTTGTTTGATTGTTTGTTTTTGTGTGTGAGACATGTTCTCACTCTGTAGTAGTTCAGTCTGGTCCTGAACTCACTATGTGGCCCTGGCTGGCCTCAAACACAGAGCAATCATCTTGCTTCTGTCTCCACAGTGTTGTGATTATGACCTAGCCAGCTCAGTCAGTCAACAGGGTACATGAGTGGGCCAATGTGGATGAAAAGAGAGGAAGAAAGAGAGATAGAAAGGAAGGAAGATCTCTTTCCTTATATTCTATAGCTATTTTTCTTGTGTTACCATGCAAATTACATTTAAATGATGAACTTTGAACATTCTAATTTAATGTATGCCAGGTTAACTTCAATAATGTATCAAGAAAAAAATCCAAAACAAAACCAAAAAATACACCCAAATCACTGCTCCTTTATAGCTTTGCCTTACTTCTTTAGATTGTTGACATCATGGAATTGTGTCTTTTTACTTTATATGCCCAAAAGCATAAATTAATTATTCTTCTAAATTCATTCACATAAAAAACAAACATGGATTATATACCAAGATTATAATGCTGCCTTTTAAGCCGATAATCTTTCAAGTATATTAATCTCTTAAATCTTATAGGAAGGAGTTAACATTGACACTAGCTTTTGTAATTGCTCATATTATTACCCTCAGTAAGGTCTTCATTTCTTCATTTAGCTTATAGTTACAATTCCGTGTCTTTTCATTTTAACCTGTAGAACTCCCTTGAACCTATTTCATGGCAGGTCTGGAGTAATGAACTCCGTCGGTTTATTATCTGGTACTTTCTGAATTTCTCCCCTCTTTGAAAGATGGTTACATAGCATTTTTGGTTGACAGTTTTTTTTCTTTAGACTCAGTATGTCCTTTGACTTCTAACCTTTGTATTGAGAAATCTACTGATAATTTTATTATCATTACCTGTTACAAGTCACTTTTTTTCTTGGTGGTTGCAGGATTTTCTTTTTCTTTTGAAAGATTAATTATGAGTTTTCATGTGGGTCTCTTTCAGTTTTATTTTTCCCTCAGTACTGAGAATTAAACTCAGGGCCTGTCACTGAGCTATATTCCTAGGCTTTTTAAAATTTTTTATTTTGATACAAGGTTAAGTTGCTAAATTGCCCAGGCTGGGCTCCAACTTATAATGTGCCTATCTCAGCCTTCCAGACTATAGGGATTCTGGGCATGTGCCTCTATTTCTGGCTTCTTTCAGTTTATCTTACTTAGAATTTGTCATACTTACTGGATTTTTTTTTTTTTAAGACAGTCTTGTTATGTTGCCTAGGCTGGCCTCATACTTCTGATCCTCTGCCTGAGCTTTTTAAGTAGTTGGAATTACAGATGCATACCACCATTCCTGGCTTTCTTAGATGTTTTTTACTCATATCTTTCATATATTAGGGAAGCTTTCATCTATTTCATCAAATTTTTTTTTGCTTTTTTATCTCCATTTCTTCTGACATTTCTATGATGCATATTTTAGTTTATTTGATGGTGTTCCACAGGTCCCTTACTGTGTTTGGTTTCAGTCTTTTTTCTTTCTGTTTTTCAGACTCATTTTCATTGCCCTGCCTTTTGAGTTGACTGATTGTTTCTTTTGTCTTTCTAATCTACCTTTAAATCCATCTAGGGAATTTTTGGGTTCTATAATCATACTTAGCTCTAGAATTTTGGGGCATTACTATTTAGGGCTTATATGCATCTTCATACATTATTTTTCTTTCTTTCTACACATCTTTCTTTAATCTTCAGCTTTTTATAACTAGTTCCTTTAAAATCTTTGTTGAAAATCTAGCATTAAGTTTTTTTCAGGAACAGTTTTTGTTGATTTTCCTTTGAATGAACTTAGGTTCCTATTTCTTTTTATGTGTTTCATTTTACTTTTGAAAACTGGACATTTGAATCTGATATTGTGTTAGATCTGGAAATCATATTCTTTCTTTTCCATATCATTAGTTATTGTTTGTTGTTATTATAACTTTTTTGCTCATTTTTTACTCTTTTGTTGTTGCAGGCTGTTTTTCCCTGAAAGATTAGCTGGAGATGTAAACACAAGATTTTCTTTCTCTTTAATAAACCTGTGACGTTTCTTGGGTATGTGCAGTTGTTTTCTATCTTTCCTGTGCATACAATTGC
Source organism: Ctenodactylus gundi (assembly GCA_004027205.1). Taxonomy (NCBI): domain Eukaryota; kingdom Metazoa; phylum Chordata; class Mammalia; order Rodentia; family Ctenodactylidae; genus Ctenodactylus; species Ctenodactylus gundi. Next base: position 275,273 of record PVKB01001140.1, on the reverse strand, counting down.
TTTTTATTGTCCTAGTCTTTAATGTCTGACTCCCAAGAGGAGAAAACAAGAAAAATTAAATGAAAAAAGTGATGTACCCATTTAAATCTGGCAGTCTTTTCAGCTACAGGGAAATATAGAACATAAACAGCTGCCCACCTCTTTGCTTGCACCTTTGTGATCAGAAGTAGTAGTCAGTATCCAGAACATATATCCCCACTATCATGAGGAAAAGATTATTTTGCATATTCTAGATGCTATGAATTATGTCCAGGCTGCTTCTAGGAATGGGTGCACAACTGCTTGCTACGTATAGGCTACAGGTGCTAACTTTAGCCAACACTTGACTTGGATCAAATTTAACTGCAGTTTACTGTCCTAGCCTTCCCTGGAAGTTGTGAGCCTTCAGTAAATTTCAGAGTTTCAACATAGTTACATAGAACCATATGTTCTGCTAGTACAATAGTGTTTTTTAGGCAAAGAGACAGATTTCTGGTTCTCCCTATGACATCAGGCTCCAAGAAACCTTTGGTTACTTCTATTTGATATTTATACTCGAAGTTATTTAATTATCACTATCATAGAAAAACATATTTTAGAAACCCTCTCTCACTTATAGTTTTGTTTCTGGAGGCACGAAATTTAATGCTTGTAAAAGAAAATCCAGAGATAATTTGTCATGATTTTATCTGATTATATTTTAAATATTCAATTATAGAGGCATTGTACTTAAGAAAAAAATTCTATATCTCATTGTGTTCTTGTGATAAGAGGAATATTAAATGTAATATTGAGGAATCTATCTTTTTTTTTGCTGTTGCTAGAACTTGTGTCATATGACCTTGTGTTATGATCTGAAAACATTGTAATGTTCTTTGGTTTTTATGAAAAATTGAATAATTATATTTACTGGTATCATTTATAGAATCTCTGTCAGAAATCTTATTTGTTCAACATCTTCCTTCTTGCTGTCACGACTTCAGTTTGTGAGACACCAGGACAAGGACGTTGTCAGTTTTTTTTTCCTTAGGTTAAATCTTCCTCTTTCATCATCATCCTGTCATACCATTTCCTTTCATTCTCTCTTTCCTTCCCTTTATTTTCTCTAAATATTTCTGTTTTGTTACACGAGAAGGGTTAGAATAGAAGAAGGACTGCTGTTAGAAATATTGTTGTAATTAATACGATGCTGAAAAGTAATGATATAAGTTACCATGCACGCACTTTTATAGTTTTCAAAGTATATAATATCAAAAATCATTCTTAGGAGTTTTATTTTCTGTTATGACAGGGTAGCACATATCTGACTACCCTTTCTGCAAATAACAGTGACAGATTTCATGTAAAAATTAAAAAGTACATTAAGTTATAGTAGGAGGACAGAAAGAGAAACTGGGGTTCAGCACGTAGAAGACAAAATGGTACAAAGTTAATTTTAAACTTTTTGTGCTATTTGCTGGGGGGCAGGACCCAGCCAGTGTTATACAGGTGGCTAAGCAGAGCTTTGTGTTTACTACATTCTTACTTTAATTCCTTTTATAGGTTCTTCACTATGTGAAGTGGTAGAATTAGCTTAGAGTCCACTAAGAAAAATTAGAGGTGTGCATTATAATTACTAGAACAAATACTAAAAGCAAATAAAAAATTCAAGAAGTCTTATGAAAAACCAAGAGAAAAACTGAACTCCAAAATATATTCAGAGAATAACAGAAGGTATAAGGGAGTAACAGGAATATAAAACAGATGGGATGAAAAGACCATAAACAGCAAAATTATAAAACTAGATCAATCCTGTCAGTAATTGTATTAAATGAAAATGAATTAAGCATTTTACTTAAAGATAGAGATGCACATATTGGATAGGAAATAAGATCTCACCTGGCTATGCAGGCCGGCAATCCCAGTACTCTGAGGCTGAGGCAGGAAAATGGCAAGTTTAAGCCCAGCCTAGGGAACTTAACAATTTAGTGAGACATTGTCTCAAAAAGCAAAGTAAAACAGAAAAAAATAAAAACAAAGAAACAAAAACAGGCTGGGCATTTAAAGGTTCTGAGTTTAATCTTTAGTACTACAAAAATTAAGAAAAGAAAGAAAGAAAAAGAAAAAAAAAGCCCCCCAAGGCTTTCTCATATGCTCTACACCAGAGATGTAGTTTATTATTTGGCCATAGTGGGGACTGAACCTAAGACTTTGTTCTCTACCACTAAGCTACACCCCAAGCCTTCTTTTTAAAATGTTTTCAATTTAATTTAATTATTAATTAATTTGTCACGGTACTGGGGATAAATCCAGTCGTGTTTTATGACTGAGCCATATCCTCAGCCCTTTTTTTTTTTATTTTGATACAGTGACTCGTAATATTGTTCAGTCTTCTTGAAGTGCTTATTCCTTTATATTGCTAAATTGTATTTCACATATGATAATACTTATTTTATCTCTCATTGATGGACATGTAATTCAAGTTTTTTGTCTATTAATACTTTTATGCAAATCTTTTCTGATTTTTTTGAGTGAATAACTAGGGATAGAATTTGTAAGTCTGTGTGGGAGAGTATAAACAGTTATGATTTTATAAGTTTTCATTGTCCTGTGTGCAGTACTTACTAATCATTAAGCCAACATGGTAGATATGTAGAGGTATTTCACTGTGGCTTGGTTTTGCATTTACATAACAATAATAATAATGTTTTCACATACTCAGGCCATTTGTCTGGCAATTTCTTCAGAAGTTCTTTAAAGTCTGAGTGATTGTAGAACCCATTTATGAGCTATGTGCTTTTAAGCTCTTTCCAATGAAATGTATTTTTATTGTTTGGTTATAGAGGTTTCCTTACATAGTTTTGATATAAGTCCATTCCAGATGCAGATATTCTTATTATTTTCTCAATTCTTAATGTTATGTGGATAAGCAGAAATAATTTTAAAAATTTCGATATCACATACAGAATATCCTCCTCTTCCTCACCCCTTCCCTTTCCAACTTCCCCCTTTTCTTTCCAGATAATGGCAAATTTAAGATAAACTGCTTATTGTACTATCTTTAGGAAGGCTGTTTTAAATTTGCAGTAAAAAGTGAGAAAATTTTTAAAAATCTCAGGAGACATAGTAACTGTGTTTTCTTATCTATGTGCATAAGAGGCTTTGGTCTTTGACTCTAAAAATTGCCAGTGTGTATGTATAGTATCGACCTTTTGCTGTTAACTAAACTTATTTCTAGCTGTTCTAAAACACTCCAGTTGGTATCAGAAAATGAATTGACAATTTTGGCCTGTGGTTTTTACTTCTTGAGAGACAGAGGAAGGCCCTGGGCGTTGGTGGCATACCATCCTCGGAGTTTTGCTGTGCTTCGTCAATGCTGGCCTTGGACAAGGTATTTGGCTCTCCTTAGACTCAATTGGCTGTGTGTTAAATTAATTTAATAATACTTTTTAAAGAATCACTGTAAATATTGGTGTGTCATGGCACAGAATGCATCAAGCATGTGGAAGATTCGGTTAATACCAGGTTCTCTTAAGTTTGCAGTTGGACATTCCTGGATGCAATATAGAGGTAGAAGCAGAGTGAATCTGTTACTGCCTTATAAATTCTTTAAAGTCTGAGTGATTACAGAACTGACCTCTGTACCTAATGGTGTGTTTCTGGTTTCTGAGGCATGGTTGCATCTTGATTTGAAAATATTTAAACATATATGAAATAATAAAACTTTTGTTTGTATTAAAATGTTTTCTTTAATTTGCTTTATTGGTCTTATGTAATGCTATAACCTTTACAAAGCTAAAAAGTTTTAATCCATTAGCATTATAGAAATAAATATTTGTCTCCCCAAGACCTATTCCATAGATCATAACATAAAGATGTATATTACAACATTAAATGAAGCTCTTTAGAGGTGTTATTTCACTTAATTTTCTGAAATATAGTTTAAATCTTATTCATGCTTAGTATCTTGTCTGCAGTCACATAACTAGAAAGCAGGAAGTCGTCCTCTGGATGATTCTCTGTCTGTGTGGTTACCTTAACCGTTGTGCTGGGCAGCCTTTCCTCTTGTCCCCATCCCCATCTTCTTGTACATGCATGTTGTCATTCTGTGCTAGCTCTTTCTGCTTATATACATCTATTTTACATGGCTCCAAATTTAAAGAAACAGTTTATTTAGATTTGGTTCTTCCATATTCTAGATACATGCTGTGAAGTCAAGTTAGGTATCTTTATGCTGACATTTTGATTTAAACCCTTGTGTGAAGTTTCACTTTCTTTAATCACAAGTTAGAGCAATTTTAACATTTATGTTACTAGTATCTTTGAAGTTGTGTGGATCTCTTGATAACTGTTAATGATTCTGAAATTAAAAATGAGAAACTTGCTTTTAATTAATGTGGTACCTAGAGACTGAGCCCAGGACCTTCATACTTCGTTACATTTCTAGCCCAGTTTTATTTTTGAAGACAGGGTTTCTCACTAAGTTACCCAGGCTGGGCTTGAACTTGGAAACCTCTTGCTTCAGCTTCTCAGAGTGCTGGGATTATAGGCTTGCACCACTGGTCCTGGCCTGAGAAACTTGCTTTTACAGAGTCTTTTAGCCATTTTCGCAAATTGGTTGGAAAAAGAGGTCTGTTGTGGTTTTGATCTGGAATGTCCCCAAGAGCCTTATGTACTTGGATATTATAGATGTCATGTGCTGTTAGGAGGTAGGGTCTGGTAGGGAGGGGTGGATTACAGGTATGTGGTAGATTAGACTACAGGCATGTGGCCCAGCTTCTTCTGGAGGCTTCTGATTCCTTCTTGTGATGCTTGGAGCAGCTAGCTGGTTCTGCTAGATCTTTCTGGCTGTTGCTGACTGCCCATAAATGAGCTGTGTGAAACCTTCTGAAACTGTGGCCTACAATAAACCTTTTCTCCCTTAAGTTGTGTATGTTACATATTCTGCCCCAGCAGTGAAAGAGTAACTAAGACAAAGTCTAAGCTGATTATACTATTTTAACTATTTGATTATACGGAGAAAAAAATTGTACTTAAATTATTTTGCTATGAGAAAACATCACAGACTGAGTGGGCTTAAACAACAGAAATTTACCTTCTTTACCTTCTTACAGTCCTGGAGGCTGGAAATTCGAAATCAGAGTACTGGTGGGATTGTTTCTCTGGAGGCCTCATCATGCCTGTGCATCTGTGGCATCACTTTTACTTTTTATGGGGGCATTGGCATTTTGGGTTATATCGTACGCTGCATTTTAACTCAGCTGTCTGTTTGAAATCCTTATCTCAAAATATGGTTATGTTTGATGACTTTGGAGTTCAACATATGAATTTGGGGAGAATCTCATAGGATTACAGAGAGAAACTGAAAAATTAAGATGGAGAATTTTTTTAAGGAAATTTGTTTGCTTTTTTAGTCTTAAATTGGAAGTATACATTAATTAATTGAGTTTGAAAGAGAGCACAGGGTTGGATGCTGATTTGGAAAGCATTTGCTTAAAGAGACTATATTAAAATTAAAGCGATGGGGAAATTAAGTTTCTCCTTACTATAAGTCTGTATCTTTGAGGCATGAAGAAAATTGTATTATAGATAATTGTAAAAATTCTTAGAAAGTGTGAAGTGCCCACAAGAGAAATGTGAAAAATTAGGATTTGTTTCTTATGGACTTAGCCCAATAGTTTGTTCAGTTAACTTTTCCTTTAAATGCCAACAATTTTTAAAACACCAATTGCAATGAAAAATGTTTTTCAGTTTATAAATATTTTGGAAAGATTTATTTAAAATAGGCTGGGACCCAGCCAACTCTTTGAATTTCAAAGCCATAGAGACATCTTATGGTGCTCCAGAAAATCTGTTGCTTTTCCCCTGCTGGCTGCTGGAGCTATAAGGACTATGACAAAGCCTTCTGGGGGTAGTACTCTCTTTCTTTAAGAATGGAGGAATTTTCCACACTCTGGTCCCTTGACATCCTAATTTGGGAACACTGCCTTCTCTTTCTGTTTTTCCAAAAATGCCTCTGAGACATTGAGGTTGCTCCACTTCCCCTGGCCTTCAGCACTGTTTCAAAGGTTATCCAAGGCGAGGAAAGAAGACTTCCAGTTGAGTGAAAGTAAATCATGGTCAAACAACCTTTCTTTTTTTTTTATCATCTTCATATCGTTTCACAAAAGAATCCAATTTCTATCCACACATTTTCTTTTATATAATAATGGAAAGTGCAGTTCTTGGCTTTTATCCCTGCCATCTAGTCTTCCTTAATAGCGTTCAGTTTGCCACTGTGTCTCTCAATTTACCTTTTAAACATTTATTCTGTTTATGTATTTGACATTTCTGCTGCTATGATGAAATTGCCGAGGAAATCAGCCTAAAGGAGAAAAGATGATTTTGGCTCATGTTTTCAGTCCATAGTCACCTGGATCCATTGCTGTTAGGCCTGTGGTGAGGCAGAAGAACATCATGGGGAGCAGTTGGGGGAGAAGAGCAGCTCACTTTAGGGTGGACCAGAGGGAGGAGGGCAGGCAGGAGAAAGGAGGATAGGGGAGAGGGGAGGGAGAGAGGCAGGCAGATGGAAGAGCAGCTCACCTTAGTGTGGACCTCAGAGAGGAGGGTGAGTAGGAGAAAGAAGGGGAAGGGGGATGAGGGAGGGAGAGGCAGGCAGACTGAAGAGCAGCTCACCCTGTGGTGCACAAGAGGGGGAGAAGGTGGGCGGCAGAAAGAGGGGAGAGGGGGAAAGGCGGAGGGGAGAGACGGAGAAAAGCAGCTCACTTTATGGTGAGCTAGAAGGAGGGAGGGTAGGCAGGGGAAAGCAGAGAGAAGGGGGAAGGGAGGGTGGAAGAGAGAGAAAGAGAGACAGAGACAGGATTAACTCCTCCACCTTCGGTCCAGGTCCCCAGCCTTTAGAATGGTACCACCACATTCCGGGTGACTTACCCCCTGTGCTGATCATCTCTGGTAATATCCTCGCAAGTGTGCTTTACTAATTTCTTAGGTATTTTTCAGTCCAATCAAGTTGACAATCAAGATTAACTGTCATATTGACATGAAATTGACATAGCATAAAATTGACTCTTTAATGTGGATAATTCAGTGGCATCTAGTATATTCACAGTATTGTATAATTTTTCCGTTTTCCATTGTAAAATGTTTTCTTCTTCCAAGAAGGAGACACTGTACGTAACGTATCACTTAGTGTCCAATTCCTGATCCCCCCGCCGATCTTAGTCACCAGCAATGCTAGTCTGCTTCCCATCCATATAGATTTTAAATATTTCATATATCTCACATAAATGGAAATCATATGGTATGTGACCTTTTATGTCTGGTGTCTTAACACAATGTTCTTAAGATTTGTTCACATTATAGTATCTATCAGTCCTTTATTTCTTTTTATGTGATACCATATTACAGATGGCTTATGCATTTATTTATGGGTGTACGTTTGGATTTTCACTCTTGAGCTTTTATGAATAGAGCCAGTACAAACATTGGCGCACCCGTATCTGTTGTGTCTATATTCAATTCTTGTAGTACATACACCAAGGAGTCAAATTCCTGGATCATGTAGTGACTCTGTGTGTAACATTTGAGAAATCACCAGCCTGTTTTCCACAGTGACTAAGCCATTTTTATACACCTACCTGCATGTGAGTGTTCTGATTTTACTACATTCTTGCAAAAACTTACTTCCCTTTCTTTTCCTCTGCAGTTGAACATTCTGATAGGTATGAAGGTGGCACTTTGGCTCTTAGTTCCCTCAAGGATAGTGACAATGGGCGTCATTTTGTATGCTGATTGGCTACCTGAATGTCTTCTTTGGAGAAATGTCTGAGTCAGTCTGTTACCTGTTTTTTATTAGGTTGGTTTGGCTGCTTCTGAGTTATAAGTGATTCTAGACTCTTGCCAAATGTATGAACAGTAATTTTTTTCTGCCATGCAGTAGATTGTCTTTCCACTTCCTGATAGTATTCTTGGATGCACATAAATTTTTTGTTTTGGAGAAGTACAATTTATTTTTCATTTGTTTATACTTTTTATGTCATATGTAAGAATCATTTGCACAATATATGGTCATGAACATTTATACCTACTTTGATTGTTTTGGACTTTTTAGATTTAGTTCTTAGATTTAGGTCATTGGTCTCTTTTGAATTAATCTTAGGTATGGTGTCAGGCAGAGGTCTGTCTTCTTTTTTTTTTTTTGCATGTACAAATCCAGTTATTCCAGCATTTATTGAAAAATTAAATTTTTCTATAAGGTCATGACACTGTGGAGAAGGGAAAAGGGATGTGGTGAGGGTGAGGGGAGTTGAGAATGGGAAGGGGAAAGGGATGTGATATGTATATAATAAAATAATTGTTATTTAAAATACAAGCTTTCTAATTCATTAGTATGAAACTTGTATTCATTTAGGTCTTCTTATTCATTTAAATATGTCAGCAATTATTCCTATTTTTGATGGTATTAAAATCAGTTGCTTTAACATTTTTTCCTTTTGAATTGCTCACTACTAGTATGTTGAACTATAAATGATTTTCATATTCTTTGTCTCATAATTTTGCTGTCTTTGATTATGGGAGGGGTTTAGGATATACTGTGCATAAGATCATATCATTTGCAAATAGAAAGTTTTAATGCTTCATTTTCAACTTGCTTGCCATATATATATTTTTCTTTTCTAAATGCTTTAGATTGTCCAGTATAGCACTGAATATGGCAATCAAAAACAATCCTTTTGTTGTTCCTGATGTGAGGAGTAAAACCTATTTTTCTGTGCTGAATGTGTTAAATTTTAGATTTTTCATAAATGTGCTATATTTGCTAGATTGCCATGTGTTTTTAATCATGAAAGGATGTTGGATTTTATCAGGTGCTTTTTCTATAGCAAGTGAGGTACTCATGCCATTTTTCTCCTTTATTCTGTGGATGTGGTACATTGTAGTGTGTTTTTTTGTATGTTGAAACATTTCTGGGATTGCTGGTATAAACCTCATTTGACTGTAGTGCAAATCCTTTCAGTATGCTGGTAGACTCAGCTTTCTAGTATTTTGTTGAGGATTTTTTTCAAAACTATGTTAATAGGGAAATTTTCTTTAGTTTTCTTGTGATGCTTTTGTATGCCCTTGCTGTCAGGGTAATACTGGTTTTATAGAGTGAGTTAGGAACTGTTCCATCCTTTTTACTTTTTCTTTTTTGAAGCGTTCTCAAAGGATTGGTGTTAATTCTTTTTAGTTTTGGTATTGGGATTGAACCCATCCTAGGTAAGTACTCACTACTGAGTTATGTCCCCAGCCCTCCTCCTCCTCCCCTTCCTCCCCTTCTTCCTCCCACTTCTGTCCTCTTTTCCTTTTCTTGTATCTCATTTCTCCTCCTCCCTCTCCTTTTTCTTTTCTTCTTCCTTTTCCTCCCAGTTCTGAGGACTGAACCTAAGCCCTTCACATTGAGCCATACTTCTAGCCCTTTTATTTTTTATTTTGAGGCAGTCTTACTAAGTTTCCCTGGCTGAGCTCCAACTTGTAATCCTCCTATCATAGCCTCCCAGAGTGCTGAGATTATAGGTGTGCACCACCACACATGAGATTCTTTTTTTAAGTTTGAGACAGGGCCTCACTAAGTTGCTCAAGCCTGCATTCTCCTGCCGCAGCCTTCTCATTGTCTGTGATTACGCTCTGTGCCTGGCCTCATCACTAGCATCGTCTCCTCCCTGTCTTCCTCCTGCCACTTTTTCCCCTCCCTTCCCCTCTTCCTTCCTACTTCTCTTCTTCTCTTCTTCCTTTCTCCTTCCTTATCCTTTTTCTTCTTCCTTCTTCTTTGTAAAAATAACCAATAAAGCAATTTGGTCTTGGGATTTTGTTTGTTGGAATACATTTTACTAATTTAATCTCTCTACTTGTTACAATTTTCTTCACATTGTCTATTTTTTGAGTCAGTTTAGGTAGTTGGTATGTTTCTAGACATTTTAAATTTACTGACATAATTATATATTTTCTTATAATTATGAATGGTATAATTCTGCCTGATTTGTAATTTATTGTTTTCTTTGTCATTCTAGCTAAAAGTTTGTCAGTTTTGTTGATGTTTCAAAGTTTAACAACTTTAGATTTGATCGACTTTCTTCTTTTCTGTTTTAATGATCTCTCATCTGATTTTTCTTTTTTTCTGCTAACCTTGTATTTATTGTATACTTCTGTTACAGTTCCAAAAGGTATAAAGTTTTGATTTGCAATCTTTGTGTTTCGTTGTGTAGACATTGCAGCACTAAATTTTTTTCTGAGTACAACCTTTTCTGAATCTTACAAGCTTTAGTAAGTTTTATTATTTTCATTTGTTTTGAGGTATTTTTAAATTTTCATTTATTTCTTCATTGACCCGTTATTTTTTAAAAGTGTGGTGTTTCATTTCTTTGTATTTATGAATGTTTTCATTTTCTTTCTGCTACTAATTTCAGATTTAATTCTATTTGTTAGTTTTTAGTTCATATGTTTTGAGTTGTTCTTGATGCATTTATGCTTATAATTGCTTTGTATAATTTTACACAATTTTTAAATTTATGTAGGAGATCAAATTCATACCTATATACTGTCTTATAGATAATTACTTTTATTGATACTCAGTTTTTTCATATGGATTTGTGGGGATTTTTAGGTCACTTGTGGCCTTGAATACTTCAGTTAGTATGTTTTATACAGTAGGTTTGCAACCAATGGTTAGTTCTTTTATTTTTTTTTTTAATCTAGGAGTGTGTTTGTTATACCTTCATTTTGTAGTTGGTAGTGTTTTATTTAAAATTTCTTTTAAAAGAGCAGTTTTAGGTTTTCAGAAAAATTGAATGGAAAGTATAAAATTGCTCATAAATCTTATGCCCCTACACATACATAGCTTTTCCATTATCATCATCCTTGACTGCTGCAGCACATTTGTTAGAACTGATGAACACTCACCTGTGACATATCAGTACACCACATCAGTAGTTTTCTCTAGGATTCACTCTTGGTGTTATACATCCCAAGGGTTTGGACAAATATATGATGACTTGTAGCTATCATTATAGTATCATACACTGTAGTTTCACTGTACTAAAAAATGTTTTTTTTCTTTCTTTCCTTTTAATTGCTCCTCTTCAACTTGTGGCAACTACTGATCCTTTTACTGTCTTCATATGTTTTTCAGATACAGTTGGGATCAGTATATATAACCTTTTCAGATTGACTTCTTTCAGTTAGTATTATGCATTTAAATTTTGTAGCCTGATAATTTATTTTCTTACAGCATTGAAAAATATATTATCTAATATAGTATTTCATTGTTCAGAATAATGCTAACATGGATTATGTCTTGGTGTCCATATCTTAAAAAACCATCAAATCAAACATTGTGTATTAAAGTTTTATATAGTTTTTCATTTTATTTTTAGGCATGTGGGCCATTTTGAGTTAATTTTTGTAGATTTATAAGGTTGTTCTATTTTTTTTTAATATGGCTATTCTGTTCTCTTTAGTAGCATTTGTTGAAAAGACTCTTTGTCCTATTGTTTTTGCACCTTTACCAAAATCCGTTGACTATGTTTATATGGGTCTGTTTCTGGCTCTTTATTCTAGTCGGTGATCTAGTTTTCTTTTCTTTTTTTTGTTACCAATACCAAAATGTCTTGTATATTGTAGCTTATCATAGTTACCTTTCAGATTTCAACTTTTAAACTTCTCCTTCAAAATTATCTCTTCTATTAGACCATTGACATTTAATGTGATTATTGATATAGATTAATATCTGCCATATTTGTTATTGTTTTATGTTCTTGTTCTTTGTTCCTGTATTTAGTTTTTCATATGATTCCATTTTCTCTCCTTTTTTATACTATTAGTTACACTTCTTTTTTTCACTTTCTCTAGTGGTAGCCCGAGGGTTTGCAATATGTTTACAAATAATGTACGCCAGGCCCACTTTCAAATAACACTACCACTGTCACATTTTCTCAGGTATTCTGAGTATAAGAATAGCAAAAAGATTATAATTTCTCTCAAGTTTCTTGAATCATTTCCAGCATTCATTTTATTTCTATGAAAGTGTACATAAACATATATATGTAATGATGCATAATTGGCTACATTGTTGCTTTTATTATTTTGAACACATTTTTCTGTTATATTAAGAATAAGAAAAAATTTTTGGATTTTCATTATCACCTGTTGCTTCTCTGATACTCCTCCTTTGTGTAGATCTGAATCTGCAACTTTGTTTTATAGCATCTTGCAAGGCAGGTCTTTAGAAATGAAGTCTCTCAATTTTTTGGGGGACAGGGAAGAACCACAGGATCTTGTAATTATTGGCCAGGCAGGCTTCTTAAGAGAACAGACCCATGAATTTCAAAACACATTTTAAAATAATATTATTTATACATAAAGGGACCTTGTGAAAACTGAAGAGAATACTCCTATGTTATACTTTGTACTATAAATATTTTTTCTAAAGCCTTATTGCCAACTGCAATAACTTCTTTTTTCCCCACTATTTTTATTAATATACAAATGTAATACATAGTATTTACAATGAATTTGGGTGTTTCATATATCTATGTATCATATTGAGTTTACAATCACTTCGGATTATCTACCCTCCCACTGCCTCCCTCTCCCTTCCGCGGTCTCCGGCTATCACTTCATGTGGTTCCAAAGAATGTCTGTATTACAGGTTTTCCAAGTCCAAGAAACCATACTGTGTTTAACATATTAATCTTCCGCACCTAAGCCATTTCACTTATGTCACCACTCTACCTCAGCTTCCTATTCCTCTAATGGGTTCACAGTAGTTAAATCTTGATATCTCTTCTCTGAATCCAACCAATCCCTTTATTGGGATATTCACCAAAAGTTTTTTTTTTTCTCATATTTTCCTATATCTTTGTTGTTATTGTTAAACCTGGCCTTACCCATCAGTTCATATTAGAAAATAACTATAAGCATGTAGTTCAAAAGACTAGTTAATTTGGGAAGGAAAAACATACATAAAATTCAGTTGCCTTAGCTGAATACTGAAAGGTGCATATTTGAACATTCACAAGTTTATCTTTACATCAATCAGTTTCCTTAGGATAACGTTTCATTAATGACCTAATAAGCGAATTGCTACAACAAAACAAAGTTAAAACTATATCACATTGCTACATTAAATGAAGTCAAATCTATACCACATAAATATACTTAAAGTGACAGACATGAAGGCAAATTTAGCTATTTCAGAATTCCTTAACTTTCATATCTTATTTACTCATGTTTCACTGATTACTAACCTACTTTTTTCTCAGCTCCTTCTCCTCTAGCTGTTGTCACTTTTTCTCTGGGGTCATTGGTGTCGCTGGTCTCCTTTTCACTTTCTAAGTTTCCTTTAAGTATTTTTTGCAATACTGGATCAGTGGCTGCAAATTCCTTTAAGCTGTCTCTGTCGTGGAAAGTTCTAAGTTCTTCCTTTAAATTAAAAGATAATTTTGCTGGATATAGCAGACTTGGATGGCATTTATGTTTTTTTAGTGCTTGGATGACATTGCTCCACGATCGCCTTTCTTTTATAGTTTGGATTGAAAAATCTGCTGTTACCCTGATGGGCTTATCTTTGTAGGCCACTTTCTGTTTTTCTCTTACTGCTTTTAGTATTTTCTCTTTGTGTTGGGTCTCTAGAATTTTAATTATGATGTGTCGTGATGAGGATGTCTTCAAATCAACGTTGTTTGGTGTTCTGTATGCCTGCAATATTTCCATGTTCATTTCTTTTCTAAGATTTGGGAAATTTTCTTTCCGTTATCTCATTAAACATGTCCTTTAAGCCTTTTGTTTTGTCCTCAGTCTTCTCCTCAATTCCCATAATTCTGAGGTTATTTCTCCTTGAATCATCTATCAGCCGTTGTAGTGATTCACTTTCTTTATTTTGTATTGTTCATGGCCAGTATGTTGCAGCTCAGTCACTTTATTTTCTAGGTCTGACGTTCTATTCTGAAGTTGTTTGAAGTGGTTGCTTATTATTACCTGCGTGTTTTTCATTTCCTGAATATCTGCATTCAATTTTTCTATATCTCTGTTGTGTACTTCTCTAATTTCTTTTTTTGTCTTCATTATCTTCTGGTATATTTCTTCTCTGGTCTCCTCTAGTTGCTTTTGAAGGCTTGCTTTTTGCTTATCTATGTATTGGTGTAGCTCTTCTGCTGTCTGTTTTATTTCTTGTTTTAATTCACTGAATTTCTGGGCCCAGAAGTTGCCATCATTTTTGCCATATTCATCTTTATTTACCTTGACTTCATCTCCTGGGGTTTCAGGTCTTTTTGTAGATTTGTAACTGCGCTTCCACATTTCTTCTTTGGTCTCCTCTAATTTCTTTTCAAGGCTTGCTTTTTGCTTAGCTAAGTGTTGTTGTAGTTCTTGGGCTGTCTGTTCTATTTCCTGCTTTGCTTCCTGGTTTAATTCCTGCTTTAATTCACTATCTGGGCCCAGAAGTCACCATCATTCTTGCCCATCTCTTCTTTGGGTTCTGCTTTGGGTTCTGCAATTTCAGCACCCCTTGCACCCTCCCCTGGGGAGTCAGATCTTTTTGTATAAGATTTGTTACCACGTTTCCCCATGGTTCTGCTACCTCTGGTCTCTGGTGTGCAGGAAAGAGAATGGCTCCTGCTGACCTCACTGCCTGCGACGGCTGTTGAGCCCCGTTTCTGATCTGGGATCCCGGGGCCTTTTCTAGGGGGAGCGCATGCTGCATTTGTAATACACACACCCGCGGGTTGGTGCTTCTGAGGCTGGAGCCGCCCGCTGCCAATAATTCCCATTTATCCAGATTCGCACGTACCTTAGGCTGAGGTTTTGGCCTCCAGACCGTGTTTGTGATCTGTGGATGCCGGCAGTTTGGGGCCACGCTGAATTGGCTGCTTCTTTCCTCCTCTTCTGATGAGACTTCAGGATTTCAGAGCCACCTGCAGCCTCCTCTCCCGTTGTTGTGTGCTCCATCCTCTCCCAGCTCTGTCCTTCCCAGCTCCATTCCGTCAGATGTTCTGGTCCCTGTGGGCTTTCCTCTGTCCGCAGCTGCCTACCGTTTGCCACCAGCTGCGGCGGCTTACGGGACCATGGGGATTTTTTCCCCCTCCGGTTTCGATGATCTTTCAGAGTTTCTGGCCTCCTGCTGGTCACCTTTCAGTTTTGGGGGATGCTCCTCTCTTTTCTAGCTACACCAAACACGCTTTTTCTAACTATCTTCTTGACTTTTTAAGTGAGTTGATGTGCAGTGCTGTTACTCAGTCGCCATCTTGACCAGAAGCCTTACAACTGCTTTAAACACTGAGCCATTCCTCCAACCATTTTTAGCGTCCACGATTTCCAGCATCGTTCTGGCAGATCTCCACCTGCGTTAAATCACAGAGTACAGAGGCTGCGGTTGGTTCACGTGGCCTCCCGCGCAAAGAAAAATCTGCTATAACTTCTTGTCCCACATAGAAAACTGTAGTGCTGTCCAACCTTGTCTAACAGCAGCTCCTGCAGCCCTCTTGCTGGCCTGCGCACCTCTCTGCCACCTGAGAGGCAAGAGCACCCTTCTCCGAGTCACATGCGCTGTACTTTACTGTCTTGTGTTGTTGTCCAGTAGTGTTATCAAGTTGTTGCTTGCATCTCTGTCTTTTGCCTTACCCTTTTTTCTTCACATTTCATTATTATTTATAGTTATTCTGAAAAGGATATTTTAAGTGAAATATTGTATATGTAAGGTAATTTTGAGAAGTATGTTTTGTCTAAAATTTAGCATATGAAGAGAGATATTGTCAAATTGGGAGATATCTTCTACATGCTTATTTTTACATAGAATTGCCAGAATCTTAGAGAAGTGAAAATCCAAGGTCCCATAATGAGTAAGTGGAAGGCTTGCCTACCAAAGAGGTGTAAGTGGAGACAGCCTGCTGGCAGCCTGGGCTTTTCACAGCTCTCCTCGCTGTGGTGTGCTGGCCATGGTTTGTCTGGCTGACACGCGGGTGGAGATTTTCTTTCTCAAACTTCTGTTCTGTCTCCTAGTCTCCTTTGAACTTATTTCTGATTTTATATTTTAAGTGTACCTTTTAGTATACATTATATACTCCCTTATGCAATCTGATGTTTAAATATTTATTTATTTTTTAGTGCAAATACATCTCTTGGTTACCTTTTCTTTCTGCCTTGAAGTTAGACTGTACTGGACATCATCATTGTGGCATTTTTTCTGGCATGTTCTTAAAACCATCCTGATCACACTTACGAGCTGATATATCAGAATATATAGTTACTCTGTAAAACAGATTTGCCAGTTATGTCTAGAACTCCATTGGAATGGAAATTCTGCAAGCTTGTTGTCTAGTCAACCTGACATTATACTTACCAGCCCATATTAAATTTAAGTAAATAATGCTTTATTGCCTATGTTAACTTTTCGCTGAAGAAAAGTTGTAAATAGCCTTGCTTTGTTTTTATTGCTTCTTCTCCTTGTTGCTTTCTTAATTTACTGAACACAAATCCTAGTTTTTGAGGATATAGAGTTAATGAATTGAGCTAGTTTTTCTAAAAATAAAATTGGGTGGGGAGTATGATAATCTGATGATGGTTTTAAAATTAAGACACAAAATAGGATAGCAAAGGTTTCCTTTTTATAACTACTATTCGGGAAGTTTAATTTTTTATATTCAAGAGGAAACTTATAAGTCCCTCTTTTAGTCGGAGCTGTAGAGCTGGGGATGTAGCTGTGTGGTAAAGTACTTGCATAGCATATGCAAGGCCAAGGCTTAAGTCCTATTACCCATCTCTGCTGCAAAGGTATAACTTTTTTGCTTTGATTTATCACCCAGATCGCTAGCATAGCGGTTAGTATGATAGATAGTAGATGCTTACTGAGTCAGTGAATTAGTGAAGTGGAGGGTGTGGAGCAGATTCAGTGTGCACTGATTACTAACTTGCCTGAGTCTAGTGAAGAGAATTTTTTTTTTTTTAATGCAAGCAATCCTTTATTGAATGATACAAAAAAGAAAAGAAAAGCTGTTGGCTGAGAAGGTAAGGGGAAACCCAAGCAGGTCTCCACTAGAGAAATACAAAAAAAAAAAAAAAAAAAAAAAAAAAAAAAAAAAAAAAAAAAAAAAAAAAAAAAAAAAAAAAAAAAAAAAAAAAAAAAAAAAAAAAAAAAAAAAAAAAAGGAAAAAGAAAGGTTCCTGGCACAGAAGCTTGAGCCAGTATCCCCTAGTAAGGAGTTTTATACACAAGTTACATGAAGCAGATATATATTGCTTACAGACAGAGAACAGTGCCAACAAAAGCTTAGGATTCATATTAAGCTGGTTCTTCCCCCTTTCCTAAGGTTAAGGACGTTTCCTAGGGCAGATAGAATCTCATGGGTACATGACCGATTTACCCTGCAGTCGAGGGACCTTCTGCTCTGTTTATACCCCAGAAGCCACTGGGATTCCTTGAGCTAAAGTGTGAGGGAATCCTTCCTTACGTGGGACCAGAACAGAGGGTTATTCTAATCATTGCTGTCCTATCTCAGAATATTGTACTTTTTGCACGTGCTGTATTTATTCTTAAGAAAACTGAAGAGGGTGATGAGAGGAGTGGGGGACAACTGGGTGGGTCTAAGACCGCCCAGGGAACTGGCTTGGCATGGGACAGAACTAACAACAAAAACTTGTTTGGCATTCTTATAAATTGGCTTGTAAATAAATTTGTTATTGGGGCTGGAGGAATGGCTCAGCGGTTAAAGTGCTTGAGCAAGCGCTAAGCCAAGTGCTAAGTACCTGAGTTCGATTCCCCAGCACCACATAAGCTGGACGTGGTGATGCACGCCTGTAATCCCAGCACTCGGGAGGCTGAGACAGGATTGCCATGGGTCCAAGGCCAGCCTGGGCTCTGAAGTGAATTCAGAACCAGCCTGGACCACAGAACGAGACCCTGTCTCAAAAAAAATAAATTTGCTACTGCTTAATTTCTATCCATGAAATTTGTTAGAAGAAAGATTAAATAAATTATGACAGAGAATTTACAGGTTTCCAGTAAGTAATTTTGAGCAGGAAAGGGTTATTTCGTAGCATTATGACTAAGATTGGTGATTCTAAATTTTTTTTCCTTGACACACGTGAAAGACATCATTTAATATACGTGCCACATTTTTAGAGTTGCGCACACTCTTGATACATCTTGCTCCCTTTGTTTACTCAAGAAAACTTGGTAGATTGTGAGTAAATGTGATACCAGTCTGATATAATTTTAAGGGATTAAGTATAAACCTTGTGTTTTGATAGAGGACCGCATCTTATAACTTCACAACTGTTGAATCACAGCCCTCAACACGTTATGGATGAAGGCAGCTGATTTAACTGAAAGTTTACGTTTGAAAATAGTACTGTAATTGGCGAAATAACTTTAGTGTGATATGTTCTTATTTTGAGATTTCAGGTTTTAAAAACAATGTGAAACGGCTGGAGGAATGCTCAGTGGTTAAAGCATTTGCCTAGCAAGTGCTAAGTAAAGAGGTAAGTACTTGAATTCGATTCCCTAATACCACATAAGCCTGGTGTGGTGGTGCATGCCTGTAATCTCAGCACTCAGGAGTCTGAGACAGGAGGATTGCCATGAGTTCAAGGCCAGCCTGGTCTTCATAGTGAGTTCAGGACTAGCCTGGGCTACAGAACGAGTCCTTCTCAATAAATAAATACATAAATAAATAAATAATTAAAATAGTGAAAAACTAGTTGAGCTAAGAAAAAAACTGAGTTGGGTTTTGAAGATGGAATGAAATTTCATAAAGCTGAAAATGTGATTAAGAGCTAAAGTGAAAGAGTTGTGTTTAATTTTTACAGGACTCTAGGGTGGGAAAATGATAAGTGTGAAATTATAAAGGTGGTTTCAGAGAATTCTAATGTAAAGGGACTTGAGTATATTGAAGTTTTAGGGGTTAGGGCTGTGTATAAACCTTACTAGGCCTTCATTACTTATATCAGTATATGGTCTCAATTTCAAGGGGTGGTAGAGATCGGGCAATTAACTTTGAATGTGAAAAGTAGACTTATTACTCTCAAGGTAGTAGTGTGGTCTTTGACCAATGGACAGACATGTTCATGTACAGGTAGCAGTAGTCCTAGCTACCTGTTAAAATCAATGCTAGTCCAAGGAATTTATATGCCTATGTGTGATTTTTCTCATTTTTAAAATTAATCTGCTGCAGCGCGCTTGTTGGAATGGCTAAATGAAACAAGACAAAGCAAAACAAAAAACTGAACAAGAATGAGTATTACAAGAATGAGGGGTAAATGGAACTCTTCTACTTTGCTTGTGAGAATGAGAAGTTGTATGCCTACTTTGGAAAGCATTTCAGTATCACTTAGAAACATTTTATAAAGTTAAACATATCCTTATTTTATTACTCAGAAATTCTAAGTTTAGGTTTTACTCAGCTGACCTGAACACTTGAACCTGAAACAAATTTGGATAGGCTCTCTCTTGCCTTTTTGGCCAAGAGCTTTTCTTTTCTCTTTTGTTTTATTCAGTAAATTTTTGGTTGCCTTAAAAAACATATTTAGAAAGATAAACCTGTTTTTTAAAAAAAGAAAGTTTAAGAAGAAATTATATGTACATATACTCTGACTTTTTCTGCTTGATATTACTTAGCTTACCTTTTGAACAGAAGCTGAACAATTATATAATGTTGTAGAGTTGTAGGAGCGGCTTTAGAAAATTGATTTTAAAATAGTGTATCCAAAATGTTTTGCTTATTTTACTCTTGTAAAAAATAATTTGACTAAATACTTCTTGCCTGGAGTGTAGGCCACAAAAACATCAAATCTCAGTTAAAGGTTTTGTGTGCTTCTTTGCTTTGACGTAGACAGTGGCTATGTATTGGTATCAGTTGAAAGATCTGGTTTGCTTTTTTTTTGTTTTTAACCTCTGAACAGTGAAAGTGGGAAGATGAAGACTGAAAACTGTTGGGCTTAATGGGGAAAGAAATGCATGAACATTTGACATCTGCCAGTATGGCTGCTTGTGGTTTGAATTTTGTTCTCTCTAGGTGCTCTTCAGATAAATGTATATCCCAGAGTAGAGGCTATTGTGAACTACTTTTTCTGAGGGTTAAGAGAGTGAACTATCCTTTGTTATGCAAAGGATGGCGTTTTGAGAGACTCAGAATTTGGAGTAGGAGAAAAAGCTTATGACAAAACAAATGGAAAAGATTAATATTTTTTCTGAAAGTAAGTGTATATAGTCCCTGTGAGCAGATAGATGCAGGGTTGTGCTTTCCTTGTCTTCTCATTTGCATCTTACCTTTGTGACTGAGTTAACATGAGCTGTATGGGAATGACATAACTTTATTACCTTTTACCTGCTCCGACTATGTTACATGACATGTGGCCTGTATTTTTCTCTAGGGCTTTTCACGGAAGTGAGTCAACACATTGTCTCTGGCTTTTCTTGTTGTCCCTCCCTAACATGCCAGCTTAGGGTGCTTTGGAATTTTCCAGGTACTGTGTTGGAGGAATAGAAGCACAGGAGGTGGGCCAGAGTGTGGGTTTAGTGTGCCTGGAAGTGTTGAAGTGATTGCTTAGGTGACCAGAATACAAAAATTATCTGAACAAAATATGTACCAAACTCTGAAAATGCTTATTATATTTAAGTATCTTTTATTATATTTAAAAGTCCATTTTAAATGTATATTGAGATTCTTTTTTAGCGTGGATTTCAACACTTTTTTTTGTGCTTGTGCCAAGAACACAGTGTTCTGTTAAGTCATTCAGTGACGAAGATTGCTGGCTTCTTGCCAACCAGGGTCAAGTTCATTCAGTTAAGTTTCAGTGTGGATTCTGACTAAGTGAGGAATGTTGTTCTTGTCTTTGCATGTTAGGTGGGTTGGGAGAATTAGTTGTTTTAAGACAAGCTTTTAATATCTTTGTTTTTCAAGTTTAGAGTATTTTCTTTTTTCAGAATTCACATGCACACAGTAATTTGTTACTGGTGTGGCTTTCTTCCCTACTTGCTGACTTTCCATGCTTGACTTGGTGACCTCACAGCTTTTTAACTCTCGCAGATTAGAAGCTGCCATAAACCACCAATGACTCTGCTGTGTGGTTTAAGGCATGACTTTATCCCTTTATTTATTGATTTATTTTGTGGTGCTGGAGATTGAGTCCACATATTCGGAACATGTTTCTCTTAGTAGCATATGGGAATTTTAAAATTGGGAAAATAAACTTTGATAAGGAATATGTGCCTGTGATGACATGTTAATTTTCAGTGTTTTATTTGTTCCTTCACTTATTAGAATGAGTGACTTTTCCTCAGCTTTAAGACTTTGTGTTTTTTTTTTTTCATTTACTGTCTCTGTATTCCAGCCATAGAAATGCATTGACTCTTTTTGCATTAAAAATGGGGAAAAAAGTGAGTACACAGAACGGTAAGGATTAGAGTTAATTGTACCACTCACTTGGCATTTAGCAGTTTTGCCTAAAAATTGTATATATTTAAACAAATGTTTTCTAAATATATTGAATTTCATGTTTGTGAGTGGACAAACATATGCTGTATATCTAGCTTTCTAGACCCTTGGAAGATAACTTCTTTTTTTTCTTTTCTTAAAAAAATCTATTGCAGTATTTAACCAAGGTTAACAGTTTGTGTTAATACCGATGAACATTTTTGAAGAAAGCTTGTCTCAGTGTCTGTTGGAATATGTGATTTTTGGTCACCATGTCTTTTGTATTCCTTAATGCCTTTCAAGCAGACAGACAGTAGTGCCTTGCTCACCAGGCACTTAAAGCTAACCAGTGAAAGGTATCAGTCACAGGTTAAGGCTCTCAGTAACTCTTAGGAATGGAGTATTTATGTCTGGAAACCTGTTTTATGTCATAAAAATGAACAAATGAAGCAAATAAATCCTAAATATGTGCCTTTTCAGACTGCATTAAGTATTTAAGACAAGACATGTTATTAAAAGGTTATAATCATATATTTTGGACAGTTTTCTTGATGGGTTACATTGATTGGGGTTCTTGTTCTCAAAATATAGTGATGTTTGAATGGGAGAAACTATTTTCCTATTAAATCTTTTTGTAAAAATACCCATTTATTGCTCTTCCAAGGGCTTCTGAAGAGTATTAAATGCTTTTTATGTAGATTGGACACATAAACTCGGAAACTTTTGTTATTAAATGCTGAAATGAGTTTACTGTTTCCTTCACCTCTGCCCTCAAGTGGATCTGTTACCTGTAGTTGGTTTTGTCAAGAATAGGAAGAGAGGAATTCAAATATTCCCAATACAACGATACAGTAAATATTTAAGGAGATGGAAATATTAATTATCCTGACTATATTAATACATATTTTGATGTATCTATCATGTTATTCCCCTATCCCACCGCCATATATATGTACAATTAAAAAAAGGAGTATTAGTCACAATAGCACCCTTCTGCTTTTATACTGTCCATTGTCATCGCTGCTAGTAATTGCTGCTTTATTAGTATTTATACTAGCTAAGCTGCAAGTTTCTTTAGGGCAGTATTATTGTGATTGAGAGACTATACAGATGAGGCATATGGACAGGCTGTGGCTGGAATGTTTTTAAAAATCAGAAACAATATACTTGTGAGTTAATATAAATACTTAATATCTGTGGTAAAAGCATAGCTGGATATAACTGTTTACAAATTCGATTCTCATAAAAGTAGAATTGATATTATATTTTTAATTATTAATGTATAATTTTAAACATTTCTGTACTTTTACAAAGAAGTTTTACTCCTGAAGTGAGGGTTACAGGATCAAATGCAGGAGTCAGTGTTCCTGTCATCAGAGCATAATTTTTCATTCAGTGAAGGCTATCCAGCTATTCACCAGTACTGAAGATTTCATGTCAAAGAATATTCAGCCATGAGAAAAATTATGAAAATAGTTAATAAAATCAATGTATAATAAACATATGTGATCCCATGGCTTGGTCATTTGAAAACCTATTACAAGGATTTATACATAATTAAAGTTTAAATAAACAGCTTATCAACAAAGGTAACATGTTCTGTGGATTGACTGTGTGGCTGTGATTTGTATGACTTACATTTTCAGAAGAAGTTTTAATGGGAAATATGTTTGAGTAGATACCACCATTTGTAGTAGGTGGTGGCGGGGAAGGAGCTTTTTTATCTGTTACCTAAGGTAAGACCTATATGAGCAGGAAGAAAATTTGGGTATTGAACTTCTGTTTTTAAAATTGGTACAACAAAGACAGCTGCTGTTTTATGGATGTCTACCTAATGTGTGAGATGCTATGGAATCTGTTTTTCACATATTTTCTCATTCAGTTTCCACAGTGACCTTGTTGAAATAGATATTTCTGTATTTACTTCACATATGAGACAACATGGCTGTGT
This sequence comes from Ctenodactylus gundi, assembly GCA_004027205.1. Lineage (NCBI taxonomy): Eukaryota > Metazoa > Chordata > Mammalia > Rodentia > Ctenodactylidae > Ctenodactylus > Ctenodactylus gundi. Next base: position 251,922 of record PVKB01001140.1, on the reverse strand, counting down.
CTCCAATAATTAAAACATTTTCCTAGGATCACTTGGCTGATAAGGGGCAGGATGAGGTCAACTACTGATCTTTGAATTAGGTTATAAGAAATGAGTCTCTTAGATTCTACTAGTCAGCTTAGGTTGAACACTCATGTAAAGTATTTTCTTATGTGAGAAATTAAGAAATAAAAGAAAGAGAGTAAATCTAACAGTTAAGTTTATAAAGGAACTTTCTGTGCTAGCTTGCTTTGTGTTCACCTTTTACTTAGTCTTGCATCTTGATTCTGGACCTTGGCGCACTTTGGTATTTGGATTTGAGGGAGGGAAAATCATTCCATCAAGTTCCCATGTCCCAACACCCACTCCTGAGGAATCTGTCTGAACTCGCCACGCTTATCTGGCCTGCGTGGGAGACTATCAGTACTCTGCTCAGTACATAGCTTATGGTTACTTGAGATGCCGCCAAGTTCTAGGTGTCTGCCCGAGTTAAACACTGAGTGCAGGGGTTTAGTAAGGCCAAGAGAATGAGGAAATTTGCTCAAGTCCAAAATCTTACATTTGTCTTATTTTTACTTCCATCATTTTACTTTGGTCTCGAATTATATTCTTTCTGTGGTAAGATGGTGCAAAATAGGTTTTATTTTTCTCAGCATACAGTTTAGTTCCTGTGTTTTAATTGGACTGAACTTTGAAGAAGGAAAGCACATCAAAAATCATTTCTGTAAATATGTGCTTTTGTTTTTCAATTATAAGATAAAAGTTTGAAGTCTGGAATTTGAAATCGAAAAAGAATAGGGAAGGAAGTAGGAAGAAAATAGAGAAAAATGAAAAGATTTCATCCATGTTCACTGTGTAATGCTTTAAAGCCTTGTGGATGTCAGTAAATGACATCTGAGAGCACTTAGCACGAGTGCTTATCTTCATTGTCAGTGGGTTTGCGTGTGTCAAGGCAGCACCTGTGACTTGTTTTCTCTGGCAGTTTCTGCTAAACAGGAGAGTTAGCGTCTTTGATTACCAAATCTGTTTATGTAAATTGACTGGTACACCATTTTAATATTTGAAACATTTTTGAAGAATGATTATTAGAAATTATCAAATAATCAAAATGATTATTAGAAATAATAATAAAAATAATCTCATGTTAGACATGATGGATTTACAGTGTTTACTCATTCCTAAATGTGGCCTATTTTTCTTAAGTGTTAGAAGATAGGTTGAAGATTTTACTTATTTTCATAAAATGTGTTTCTTTTTGTATTTATGGGCTTTAGTCTTGTCAATAGATACTTATATTTGGGAACTTGGGATATCAGACGATACACAGACACACATGTACTACCAAGTTTTCTCTCTCTCTCTCTCTTTTTTTTTTTATTAAAGTAACCCATAATCACAATACATTTCCTATAGTTGCCAGTTGGAGGCAGTTGGAGTTTACATTTTTGTGAAGTTTATTTTCATGTTGAAGCATTAACAGTAGAACAATTTGTATTTCATAGACATTTGGTGATGGGAATAAGCAGATTGCAGACTCATCTGCAGCTTTTTGGGGTAGTTCTCTATTTTATACTCACTTGGATACATGTGGTAAAAAATTTACATCACTTCTTTTGACACTGAGTTGGGATCAAAATCGTGTTTCAAACTTTGATGGTGTCTCTTATTTTGGAGAGTACCTTGGATCAAGGCCTCTGTTTAGGTGTCCTGAGTTCTATGTGTGTGCGTCAGAGCATGTGAAAGAACCAGAGACAGACTTTCCTTTTGGCTATTCCCACAGGGATAAACTAGTTTTTTTTTTAATCATTCAGCAACAATGTACCGTATAGAGTTTGTAATTTTTTTTGTAATTGTGTGTAGATAGCAACCTATCTCTGAGAAAAGTATGGTTACTATTTTTTATTTCAAGAATCTATGATAAGTGGTGGTTTTCATTTCAGAATGTGTGATTGTCCTTACTGAGTAACAGTAAGGTTGTGAGAGTGTGACCAGGTTGGCTTCCATACTTATTGTGTGTGTGTATGCATGTATGTTTGTAAAACTTTTTGAAAGTATGGAGCAACCGAGTCTTGTGGCATAGGCCTGTAATCTGAACACTGGGTGGCTGAGGCAGGAGAATCACAGGTTCAAGTCCAGCATGGGCAATTAAGTGCTTAGTGAGACCTTGCCTCAAAATTGAAAAACTAAAAAATGGTGTAGTAATGTAGCTCAGTGGAAAGACCCTGTGTTGGATCCCCAGTAAGACACACACACATGCATACACTCATGTACGCAGACACAGTATGGAATAGTTTATTACTTTCCTAAAAGAAGTGAAGGGATACAGGCAAAACCCTGTTAAAAAAAAGTAGTCAAGGGACTGGCTTTCCCAGCAGAGAGACAGCAAGAATCAGACCCTGAGTTGGAGGCTTGGGAGTCCAGCATGGGGAGCCTGCCCTGGTTTGGCAAAGGGTTAGCTCTAGCCAGTTGAGGCATTGCCAGGTTCCCTTGATTTCAAGAGCTTTGCTACCCAGATATGTGTGTGAGACTGTCTAGTTCTCACATGTTGGGAACTTGTTCAAATGAAAGGAGGTAACCTGAAGTGAAAAACGGGCAAACATTTTACCCACTGGTTGCCACTTTCCATCCAGTTATATAAGGTTTCCGTGGTATCTTCATTCTTGTTCTCAGTCCATAAACATTGCTTTGGTGCTGTTTGTGTTCATAGCAGAATAAGATTTAAGCAACATTTATTGAGTGTATATGGTGAGTATTCATGTATGATTTTACATCTTTCTTAAATGGTGTTGTACTTTTAGTATTATAATAGTGATGAGTGATGTTGATCAAAGTATGAAAAATTGTGCAACTGGTAAATGGGTTGCATAACCATAGTAGCATGAAAGATGATAGCTAAAGCACTAGCTAACGTAGCTTGTTTGCCTCTGACCTTGGTGTCATCTCCTAGAGGAGTGGTAGTAACACCTATTTTGGGGGTTTATTGTGATATTTAAATAAGACAAGAGGAGAATGGAAGTGCTTTGTAATGGTAAAGCACTGTGTGAATTTGTTATGACAGTAGCTACTAATTTTTAAATTAAGAATTATTTCAGCATATGCTGAGTGCCTTCTATCCATTCTACCACTAATTAGGAAGAGATAGGAGGAGACAAGAGAAACTCACAAGGTGCTGGTTTGTAGGTCTGTGATATACTGTGCTTCCCGCATAGAGTCTGGGGTTGGGACAAGCACTCACTTTCCTGTGAGAATTTAGTAGTTTGGTCTGGGTGAGGCTGGGTAAGGTAGGCAGGAACCCAAACTAAATATTCTAATATGAGTACTCGGTTTTCTAACAATCAGTAGTAGCACCTGGGAACATGTTAGAAATACAAGTTCTTTGGCATAGCACAGATCTTGAATCTGCCTGTAGGGGTGAGGCCAAGCCATCCGTGTTTTAACAAGCTCTGTCAGTGGTTCCATGGTTTGAGAGTTGCTAAGATTGAGAACCATGCTAGGGAGGAGGAATGTAGGTGGGAGGACTGGCTGGAGCCAACAGGTTGGGGGAGATCAGGAATGCACCGCAGAAGAGGGCAGGAACACCAGCCTGAGGGCCAAGTTTTATTTTAATTGACTTTATATGGTATGAGAGATCAGACCTTTCATGATGAAAGACTGAACTACAGCACTGCTTAGTTATCAGGCATACCCCATTTGCCCCTGGACTGCCCAGAGGCTCTCCGTGTAGCACTGCTTCGAACCTTTGACAGTCTGAGGTCAGTCCTTGAGGAGCACAGTGGCCCTAGGACAGCCTATTGGAGTAGGAAGATGACCACAGGTACTGATGCCAAGCAGATGTGGAAGTGGTCGCTACATTGTGTGCTATGTGTGTGCACATGCATACTCCTTTTAAGTCAGTGTGGTGGTAGCCAGATGTGCTGTCCCTGAAATGGCATGTATTACAACCTGAAAGTTTCTTCCCTGGCTTTGACTTTGTGCGACATGGTTGCATCATTTTGAAAGACCTGCAGTGACTGGGTTGTGCACCAGTGTACAAGCTCCTTTGCTACATGTTATTACAATGTTACTAGTGAGTGTCAGGTTGGTGAGTTGTCTTTTGTGGTCTGTGGCCTCTGTGGCCACTTTGATGATGTCCTCTGGTACAGAGTGCCTGGGCCTGGCTTCATTCATCTTAAACATTTTCTTCCATTGTACTTGATCACACACTTCTACGTGTCAGCCGTGCCAAGTTTCTATTATTTCTAGAATGCCTATTATGTTTTCCTTTTTGTTTTCTGTGAACTAAATCAGGTAGACAAAAATGAAGAGACAAAATAATGAACACTTGTGTATCTCAACAGTCTGGGAGACAGAATGTTACAAAGATAGTTTAGACCGTTTCTACCATTTTTTACATGTGTACTTTTTACTGGCTGAGATCACTATATTCATCTCTTTGCTCTTATTATAATGAGATATCTGGGGCTGAGTGTTTGTAAAGAGGAGATTTAATTAGCTTACAGTTTCGGTGCCTGATAATTCAATGAAGTGCCAGCCTTGGGGAGAGCATCTCTGGCTGCTTCACAGTATAGCAGATAGCACCATGGTGGAAGCACATAAAAGGAGGTTGGTAACATGCAGTTCTCATGAGAACTCACTTATGAGACCAGCACCAGCTCTTTCTGAGGGGAACACTCTCAGAGACCTATCCACCTTCCACTGCATCCTACCTCTTAAATGATCTACCATCTCACCATTACCACACCAAGGACCAAGCCTTCAATACATAAACCTTTGGAGTATATACTCCCAGCATATCCAAACCCTAGCAGTCACCTTGTACAGTGCAAATCTGTACTTAACCAAATCCTTTCACTCCTCAGGTGGTCAGCCCCGATGTCCCTGTCCTTACCCAGTGACTGGCCAGGTAGAAAGTTTGTCAATACTCCATGGAATCTGTAAGTTAAGTTCAGGTGGCAAAAACATCTCTGAAGGAATTAAAAGGAATAGATGTTACAGGGTTTTTTTTTTTTAATGAGATGGAAGAATATTTCAAACTCTTCAGTTCCTTGGTTCCTTTCTTCTTGCTGTAGCTCCTGGCCATGATGTTACAAAGGAAGTTTTTTGGATGGCTACATTCCATAATGCATATGTTTGGAACCATAATGAGTAATAAATCTTGTTATTTAAATGACATTTAAAAAATTCTCTCTGATTTTTTAGAAGAGCAGAAGCATACTTGGCATAAGCTATAATTGAATGTGGAGACCATTCAACATTGAGCTTATATGAGTTGTTAGAAGTGTGTTGACTTGCTGCCAGTGTGGTATTTGTTTTGTGTTTCTGTTTCTCCATCTGTCCCTTTGTCCTTCCTTCCCCTACTCCTCCCTCTTCTTTTCCTTTCTTTTCCCTCAGTCCCGTCCCCCACTCACCCTCCCATGCACACATACATACATTGTTGGTGGGTAAAGAGAATCATTCTGTTCCAGCAAGTTCTACAAGGTATTTGGAGGACATGAAGGAAAGTGGCTAATATCCCTATAGAAAGTCTTCTGTACTCATTCAAAGGGAAGAACCTACATTGTAAATATAGTTTAATTATTGTTTTAAAGGTAATATAAACCCAGATCACAATTATCTCACAGAACGTAAAGTGAAAAATAAAGGGAACCGGGGTGGGGTGGTGCTGGGGTGGTGGTAGGGGTAGGGTTGAAATGAGAGCGGGGAAGGCCTTGTTACCTTGACAAGATATGAGTGAGCACAAAATGCTCAAGATCAATGTAAACCTTAAATTTTGCACTTACACATATCAATAAAATGGGGAAAAAAGGTAATAGAAGAGAAAAGGAATACACTTTCTTTTTTGTTGTTGCTCTTATAAAAGTATTACTATTTATTCAGTTAATTAGGAATCAGACATATAGTTCTTGATGTCTTTTATGCATTTGCTGAGAACAATAGCTGGTCACAGTTAGTTTTGTGTAGGCTTGGATCTGACCATAGCCTTCCAAGCTCTTGCATGATTTCTTCCCTCTTGGACATCAAGCCAGGTGTTTTTCTCAGAGCCTCATGCATCCTTAACTCAAGACTGTGTAGCTTGAGTCTCCTTGCAGCTCTCAGTTAAGTTCACCTAAAAAGTCATTGCTGTCATGTTGGCTGAATATGGATCAGAAACCACACAGGGACCTTATGCTTTTAATCTTGGAGTGTCACTGCACTTTTTAGTTTTTGTTCATGTAAGGTATAGGACTTACTCCTGAACAAGAAACTTAACTCCTTGCATGGGTTTGGTCTACGCAGTTGTTTATTTAGCAGTTGGCAGGCTCTAGCTTTCTTTTTAATTCACAAATAAAATTCTGACTTGGAATATATTGAGTGTTTATTTTGTTTCTTTCAATTACAGTGAATCTTACAAACAATGATTTGAGTTTTTGATGTACTGTATATTTCCAAAGAATGTTTTTAGTGGCATTTCTGGTAACAAATGCTTCATAATTTTAAAAAATCTTGTGCAGAAAAGATTTTTCTATAATCCCATGTTTTATTTTTTTCTGAGTTTGTAGTGAGAGTTTGTTTTGAATCCATACATACTGCAGTCTCAGATGAGTTTCCAGTTTTCCTTGCATGCCCTTGAGCTAGTGGCTGCTGGATGATCTTTCCCATGGGGTGAACACTCATGTGGCTGCAGGTGCCTGGCAGAATTCCTAATACCTGTTCCATCTTTTCTGCATTTGGCTTGTGGCTTGTTGGCCTTGTGCTAGTGTGGGCTGTATCGCAAATATTTGGGAGTGATACCTGCATAGCTTGTTTCTTTCTGCCAGAAAATCTGGATTGGGTGAAGATGTAACATGCATTTTTTTTTTTTTCCTCTGGACACATCGAGCCCCTTCCTGGGCATTGAACTTACAACAAGCCACCAGTGAACTTGCCTTGGACCTGAACTTCCCAAAGGTCTGTCTGCCAGCGTCCTAGGGAACAGTGCTCTCAGTCCATGTAGCTGGGGGATGTGAGAAGCCTCTTTCCGTCTTGCCCAATCTTCTCAGAATCCCCTTTCCCTACTAGGCAGGTGCTATTGTTGAGCTCTTTGAAAGACTTAAATAAATGGTAGGAGGTTCGGTTATCTGCCCTTTACAGTCAAATAACAGCATGCTTGACAGCTGCTCTGTACTTGATGTCCTCTTTAGCAGGGCAACCTGGCAGCCAGCAAATAAAGAAACCTATAACTACAAGGGTTGAGTCTTGCCAACACCAATGAGTTTAGAATTGGATTTTTCTTTAAAATCTCTGAAGAACTAAGCCCCACTAACAGTTGGATTTCAGCTTTGTGGTACTCTTAAGTGGAAAAGACAGCTAAAATGCACCAGATTGCTAATTAATAAGAGCTCATGAATGGTGTTTCTTTAAGCCATTAAGCTTTTGTTAGTTTGTTATGCAGAAATGGAAAACCAATACATACTTTGTAACAATACTTGAAAGAGTATAAGTAGTAGTAAGTGCCTACTCTTAGACAGGGAGCTATGGCCTTATAAAGGACTTAAGGGGTTGATAAGAAGGTCTGCTGCTAACCCCAATTCTTCCTCTTTCCCCCTGGCAGCCCTCTTCCTCTCAGAGGTTCAGTATACTAAGTCTGTAAACAGTCTGAATTTTGTTGTAGTACCAGCAGCATGTCTTTCTTGTGCAGAAGAGGTTAGTGTAGTATAGCAAAGAAAATCACTGTAGTATTTTAGGAAATGATGTTAGTAATCTCCTTATTATCGCACCACCATTCTGTTTATTTATTTATTTATTTTGAAGACAGGGTCTTGTTCTGTAGTGTAGGCTGGTACTAAACTCACTATGTAGCCCAAGTTGGCCTTGAACTCAAGGCGATACTCCTGCCTCAGCCTCCCAAGTGCTGAGATTACAGGCGTGCATGCGTACCTCAGCCAGTTTAAGTGGTGGTGGAGAATTGAACTCATGGCCTTGTGCTTTCAGGCAAGTGCGTTAACCACAAGCTATGTCCCCAGTCTTACAGTTCAGTATTTTAAAAGCCATTAAATGTACATGCCATTCTCAATTTTCTGCTTAGTAATAGAAAAAGCCTGGTCTGAGAAGCCATTCTCAATTTTCTGCTTAGTAATAGAAAAAGCCTGGTCTGAGAATATCTATTAGCATTAGAAAATGAATTCAGAGAGTGCCCAGATCAAAACAAAACAAAAACTAGATTAGAAGCTGGGCACGAAGTTCCTGGAAGGTTCAAACATCTCAGATGGGTTAGAAACAGCTTCTACTAGAAGTTCCTCAGATATTACTATGAAAATTGTATTCAACTAAATATAGTAACTAAAATGCCAAAGAAATATCTGTGTAAATGTATTTTCTGTGATTAGCATGCTTCCTGAGCATATGGAAATTACATTTCAGACAAGTTAACTATCATGTAGAGACTAGAATTTTTTGGGGGGAGGGGATTACAGACTTATAACTGAAGAGATCGTCAGAGATCATTGTAAAATGAAGAGAAACGATGCCCAGCATATCACAGTGGTAGGAGCAGGAGCCCGTGAGTGACAGTGTTCTTCCTCTTTGTTCCTTGCACTTGGTGTTTTTATAATTTGTTTTTCCACAAAAGATTTCTGTAAGGAGTAGAGAATGAAGGACGAGGCTTGTAACAGGACACAGTAACAAATGATAGGACGGTTGTGGGCTAGCTTCACCTCAGTGAATTGTTAAAGTTTTGAATTCATAATTAATGATTAGCTGAACTCCTTAGTGTTTTAACTGTATTTGAGACCACAAGTAGTTTCTTCAATATTTTCTCAAGTGCTTAAGACACTTAATTCTCCCTCTTGACTTCCTCTTCATCTTAGAATCTGCAATTTCCTTTGTAAGGACAACTTCCTGCTGGGTGCTGTTCTTTTCAGCCACTTCTATCTTGGTGCCCTGTGTTTTTATCTAAAGCCATAAGAGCATTGCGACACCAGCCGTTTCATCATGTCCAAATTGAGAAAGTCTAGCAGGAAATCACAAGTTGATTGTCCCCAACCTAAGCCTAATGTTTCTCGGTTGCTGTGTCATGGTAGGCAGTTAGCGTTCTGTATGGCAGTTATGAAGAAGATACTTCGTAGAAAGAACTTCTTTTCCTAGGGGTGTATTTATGAGTCTAAGCATCTGGAGAGCAAAGTACATGTGGGAAGAAAATATTTTTATCCAGTCTGAAAAAGGTATAGTCCACTATTACTTTCTCTTCACTTCATACTCAATTCTGTAATTGTCAACAGTGAATTTTCTGGATTACCTGTTTTTTTAAAAAAATTCTTTTCAAGCTCATACCAACCTCCAGTGTATGAAAATCTCTTAACAGCATGGAAAGAGATTTCCATTCGTTTCATTTTATGTTCTCTCCTTTTGTTTTGTACACCGAAGATCTTTTATGTGATCTTTTCTGAGCAGGATCTGTTTTAATGATTATCTCCTAAAAAAAAAAATCAGCTATACAGTCACAGGAATGGACCAAAAGTGGGTAATCTGTAGAGTGAGTAGTGGCTATAAGTTTGGTCATGGTGTCTAGAGAGTTTTCCCAGTGTGAGAAATTTACTGTAGAAAGAAATCTGACTGCTGTTCTCAAAGGCAAAAGGAACCTCTTGAGTTTCCTTCTGTAGCAATTGCAGAAGTAGCACAAAGTGTATTTCCCCTTCGTTGCTGCTCAGAGCAAGTGCCTCTGGCATCTGGCACGTGAGGGAAAGGCACATTGTGAAAGAAAGTTTTTTTCTTGCCATTGTTATGTAGAGGTCAGATAAAACAGTTTTTAGTAAATGATAAGGTCCAGATTTATTCATTTCATATTCTTTCATACAGCAAATTTCTCTAGCTACTCTATTTTCTAAGTCAGGTGTATGAAAACCAGTCAGGCATTTAAGAATCTCAGTCTCAAGGAAGGGACAGATATGTAGAAAATAGTTGCAGTACATATAAATCCAGCAACAGAAGCAGGCACAATAGAAGGCAGTACCGTCTGTGGGTTAATAAACACCCCAGAGAAGATGACACTAAAACAGAACCTCTGAGTGTTAACTGAGTGCTTGTAAAATTCACTTGTGATAGAATTCACTTGTGGTAGAAGACTGGTAGAAGATGAAGGGTGTTTGAATAAAATCTTCAACAGGGTAGTCCAGTGGTAACAGTGCATGCTCAGTATGCAGAGGCCCTGGGTCATTCTACAGATGTGCACACATGGGTGCACACATAAACACACACTGTCTTCTCAGCTCCCTTGAGTAGGAGTTTGCCAAGTAGGTAAGAAAGAGTAAGAGCATTTCCATTATTAGAGACAGTATAGGAAAATAAGAAAAACCAGCCAACCAACCAGCTTTCTGAGGAAACTTCAGAAAGAATTACAGCATGTTGTTGTTGTTGTCAGGCTTTGTGTGTGGAAAAGAAGCAGGAAGTGGTATTGAAGAATTAAGATCACGAGAGAGCCTTGAATGTGCAAATATTTGCTTTTTCTTTATGCTTGCAAAAGGGAGTATTGCTTTCCTTTATTAAGATTTTTTTTGTATCTTTTTTGCCCATATTTTCCTCTGCCTCTCCTGCCTCTCACCCCTCTGCTTTTGTTTAAAGCAAAACTTGCTGAGCCATTTTCCGGGTTTATATTCCTCATGTGTTCCCTTTGCATCCTTTCTGCCTGCTTTCAGTGCAGCTTCTGCCCCTGAACTCTGTGTTACTGGTCACTATGGACCTGCTCATAGTTAAATGCATGAGCATCTTTGCTCTCATCCTGTGTGGCTTATCAAAGAACTAGGACTGTTGACTGTTTGCTTTTTCCCTGAACACTCCAAGCAGAGTTTCATTTTGCTTTCTTTTAGGAAAATAGGAAAATGATTAAAGTGTCACTACTACTTTATGATGTTTCAATTATAGGCGCATACGTTTTGTGAAGGTAGATGTGTACTGTGCTCAAAAGGAATTTGAAAATATCGACATAGATCATATGGGTTAAGAGAGTGAATGCCATGGCTCAGATAGATGGATCAGAGTCCGGTAGTCATTCTGTACTTGGAGCAAATTATTCAATCTTTGTGAATCTTGGCATGGGTGGCTGTCATAAAGTATTACAGGTTGGTGGCTTATAATCAACAGAATTTGATTTCTCATAGTTTGAGAGCCTGGAAATCAGAGGTCTGCGTGCCAGCATCATCTGCTCTGGTGAGGGCCCTTCTCTGAGTTGCAGACTGCCAACTTGTGTTCTCACATGGCTGGAGGAAGCAAGCCAGCTCCCTAGTCTCTTCTAAGAGGACTAATTCTATTCACGAGGGTTCTACCTTCACAACCTAATCACCTCCCAAAGATGCCCCCCATCTCTAAATATGCTCATGTTGGGGATTAGATGAATTTTGAGAAATACAGACATTTAGTGTGTAATAGTTGCTTCTCTTCAAGATGGGTGTAGTAATTTTTGTTTTATTGCTTGAGAGTGTAGCTCAGTGATAAGAGTGTTTGCCTTGCATGTGCGAGGTCCTGGGTTTCACCCTGCAGTAGTGCTATGTAAGGGGCAAACACTTCAGTAAGGAACAAGAGATCATGAAGTTAAAAACTTTGGCACACAGTAGATACTTTTTTTAAAATAGGAAGAACTTGTAAACAGATGGCTAGGTCTACCAGGTGAGATAGAAATCCTCTACTTGGACCTTTCTTGGGTGTATTAATCACAATTCAGCCTAACTTCTAATGTTTTTATCCTCTGGCTCAACCGTCATGACCATGTCACAGGTCCTCCAATATGGTGGGTTGCTCACTTCTCCTGTTTGATTCTCAGCCTCTTCCCCACCCCTGAGCTGGCCACTCGGCCACTCACTGTCAAGCCCCGCTCTAGGAAGACACCCCCCTGTTTGTGTGTAAATTAAAGCGCTCCTCCCTCTGAGGTCTCCTTCCTGCCGTATCTATCATAGCATCTCTGACTTTATGTTAGTGATACCGTTATTTTTCTCTTCCTCCTGTATTTTACTTGAGGTTCAAAAATGCCTTGTTTATCTTTGTCTGCAGCCCAGCACATTGGTAAATGTGATTGATGTTGTTAAGTGGGAGGGAATAGGAAAGTTTACTATTCGTGTAGCTGGTGATGAGCATTAGGGGTGAATGGGACAAACTGTCATTTCTGTGGTTAAGAACTTAATATTGCTTTTATCTTTTACTTAATCTTCATGATAACTCTGTGTAATAGGTATTATTAATCTTTCTTTTTTATTATTGAGGCTCACAGAGGTTCGAAAACTTCTCCAAATTACACCTTTACTAGAAGGCCAAAAATTTGTCAGTTACACTTAACACAAAGGAAACAAAAGGAGGAGGTAAGAGAGTGGGGATTAAAAATTAGTCTTTACAAACTTACTCTTTTAACTATGAGATTTGTGATATAACTGCAGAAGATGGAGATAAATGTGGGACTATTCAGCATACTGCTATGGGATTCCTGAAATGGTATAAAATTATTAAAAATTTCCAGTTTATGAGAGAATTCTAGTCTCAAGTAGTATCTCAAATAGTGATATTCTTTTAAAAAATGAGGATCTCAGCCTTCTCTTAATTGACAAACTTACTTTTAAAAAATCATACTTGTTAAGAAGCTAATAGTCTAATCTTCTAAATTGCCCATCCTTATTTGAAAAGAAGAAGAGTCTATCACTGTGACTTTTACTTAAGTGTACATTAAGGATTTCTGATCTAAGGAAAGTTTTCACCTGATAGTGTGGAGAAAATTAAGCAGATAGTTAATACACTTTGTTAGGTAGCCTGACTTTTGGTAATTTAAAGAGGATATACATTTAGAGCATTTGCAGTTCAGAGGTTTAAAATTTGGGCCAGACTTGTTTGCACAGGCCTGTATCCCAGCACTCTAGGAGATTGAGGTAGGATTACAAGTTCAAGCCCTGGCTGGGCAATTTAGCAACTTAGTGAGACCCCGTCAAAATTGGAAATTAAAAATGTGCTGAGGATGTGGCTTATTAAAAAGACTCTGGACTCAATCCCTGGCACCACAGTAGCTAATCAATTAATAATGGTAGTAGTTTAGGTAAATGTTTTCATTGTCAGTAATTTTCAGTAGGTTCTGAGTTCAGACTCACTGCATTGTGAATCAAGGTGAGTTTTAGGGACAGCTCAATTTCTGTTTAAAACACCTGTAGAACTTAATATTTGGTAGTATCCTGGCTTAAAATTCAGTTTTTTTTTTAAAAAAATTCAGATTATACATATAAATGCGGAACAGAATGATCTTGAGATATTATAGTGTTCAAAGGCACACACCTGGAAGTAAATTGTGGTAAGGAATTAACCCTTGTTAACTTTCCAGAGTGCTGTTGTCAGCCCTGACTATTCCTGATACTGTTTTGTTTCATTCTTTTAATCAAACTTAAGCTGCGTTTGACTTATTGGCATATGTTCTTTTTGATTAGTTTGTTTTATTCATTCTAGGGGTGGTCGTGGTTTCTGCTGAGACATCTTTCTAATTCTTGTCCATCTTGGAAATTTTAAGTATTGATTTAGAAAAGTCAGTCCAAAGGGATTATAGCAGAAAATAAAGTAGATAACCTGACAGTTCTCTGGGAGCTAACCCATACAATAGATATCACTTTTATTAAAACATTTTTTTGCTTTGTGTATTTTCTTAGTTGAACTTTTAAAGTGAATATGTCTCTGTTCAAAAGCAATTAAACTTGGTACCCAGAAATAAAAAAAATATAAAGGTATCTCATTTTGAGTATATTTTCAAATTATTTGGTTTTAATTGTTTTTGCTTTGCCTATATAATTTTGGAGTCAACATATTATATCTGTTGTGGTTGCTGTTTGCTTTTCTTTTGTATGTCTGTCCAGGAAAAAGAATATGTTCCTGTGTATCTCTACCCTGTACTCTGTAGGATGTGTTAGTCTTAGATCCTCTTCAAATTTTTAGTTGCATTTTAATGTTCTAATTTGTTCTAAATGACTTGGCTTTCAGTTATACCTCATTTAATCAAGGAGACAAAGACACTTAAATGCCGTTTAAAAACAGGCAGTGTTAATTTCAATGAGTGAGGCTAGGTAAATTTGTAGCTAAAGCAGTTTAGGGAAGCATGTGATTCTCTTATTTTGCTTTGTCTTATTAATAATATGAAAATAACCTTTTTTCTCATAAAGCAGAGCCTTCAGTGAAGTAGGTCTAATTGTTCCATGTTTTGAAGCTATTAGAAATTTCATGTTCAGTTTCTTTTAAGATAATTGTCACTGAATTGGCAAGTTGTAGATTTAAGACTCCTAAAATATTATTAAGAATTTAGCATGGAAGAAGAACGTTTAGTGTGACTTAATTCAAAGTTCAGAGAGAGAGAGAGAGAGAGAGAGAGAGAGAGAGCGAGAGAGAGTGTGTGTGTGTGTGTGTGTGTTACTGGAGATCAAACCCAGGGCTGCTGTATTACTAAGCTACAAACCCTGGCACAGTAGCTAATCAATTAATGACCCTTTTTATTTTTTTAATTTTAAAATGGCTACTTTCTCAGATGAAACTCAGGCCTGCATTCCTTCTGCCTGAGCTTCTTTCAGTGTTTGGATTATACGCATGTGCCATCATGCCATCTTAAAGATTCATTTTAATGCTCATCTAATGCTCTTTAAGTTTGTATCAGTCCTAGAAAAATCTTATCATTTTTATAACAGAAGATTTTCTAAGAAAAAAGACGATTTCAAAATCTTTCACCTTTTTAGGGGATTTGATTATGTTGGGCATACCTCACAGGTATACCTCAAGGTCTTTATGCAACACTGAATCCAGTTATTGGGTAAATGAAGCTTTTTAAACTTTTTGTTTGTAAGAGCCAATTGTAGGAACTGTACAAAGATTAGACAACAAATTGCTTGTTAGGTGACTTTGCAGACGAGTAGAGCCTGGGGCAAATAATATAAGCAGCTTCTCGGAGCCAGAAGCAGCCCAGATGTATAGTGAACATATACACAGAGGCCCCAGTCTGCTAGGAGCAGAATCTTGCCATATCCATGTCAGCTTGGAAAAATGTCCTGAGTCTAGCTAATAAGCCAGCTTGGCTAGCACCTTGATTTTAGCTTTGGGAGGCCCTGTATGTGTATAGAACCCAGCCACGAAATGCCTGGCTTTATTTGTCTAGGTAAAATTTGAATAGAAATGTAAGCTAATAGTGGGTGTTATTTTGAGCAGCTAAGTTTTTGATAATTTGTTATGAAGTATTAAAACACAAGGGAGTGTCACTCATTCTGGAATTGGCCAGTGGTGGTATACAGAGCCTTACCCATGAATTTTTTCTTCATACTTTTCAGAGTTGTACTGATTTTATAGCATGCCACTAAGTGTTATCTCTTTCAGTTACTGTAACAAACACCTGAGGTTATCAGTTTATAAGAGAAAAGCTTATTCTGGCTTATGATTTTGGAGGCTTTAGTCCATGAACAGTTGGCCTTGTTGCTTTTGTGCTTTGCTGAAGCAGCACAGGCTGCTCACCTCTGGTGTCCAGAGGCAGAGACAGCGAGGAGGAGGCCAGGCTCCCACAGGTCCTCTAGAGGCCTGTACCTCTTAAAGATTCTTTCACCGCCCCCCCTCCCCAACAGCATCTTTGGTGGGGACCAATCTTTTACCATGTGGGCCTTTTTGGAGATACTTATCCAAACCATAGAAAATGTTATGTTGAGTTTTGAAGTTTATTTAACTTTTAATTCAGGTGATTTAAACATTAGTTTTATTGTAACATTGAGTGATGAGGGGAGAAAAAGCACCTTGGGGTTTTCTTTTGTTGGTCTTTTTAACATTTTTTGCCAATAAAAGAAATGGAGAAAGTCATTTTTATTGGTGCTCAGTTTTTCCTGAATCAGGGTTAGCCAACTATAGCTTGCAAGTCCAATCTAGCCCATCACCTATTCTTGTAAACAAAGTTTCACTGGAACCCAGCCATGTTCATTAGCATAAGTGTTGTTTATGAATGCTCTGCGGCATCTCTGAATACTTCAGTGGCAGAGTTGAGTATGTGTGACAGACACACTGTGTCTCATGAAGACTGAAGTAGTTACTGAATGATTCTTTATTGATAAATTTGCTGATTTCTATTCTGGATAAGGATTTGTTTTCTGGCCATATTTGTTTAAATTTAAATGGTTTTCATGGATTAGGACTGATATTAAAGTTCTAAATATCAGTTACTTTTATATCCAGTTATATGTGATTTCCAGGGTTGTAAAATAGACTAGTTAATTACTCCTCATTCTACTGAAAATATAGGAAATGTGTAAAATAATAAAATTCTATAAGCTATGTGACTGAGTTCCCTAAATATTGTCATTATATTCAGTAATTTACTAGAAGGAATCATAAGACTCAGAAATGGGTCTACTCTTAGCTATAGTCTTTTTTTTTCTTTTGTCTTTTCTTTCTTTTTTTCACAAAGGAAATAGAGGGTGAAGGTACATCAAAAGCAGTCCACAGGGGACTAGTTGTGAGCTTTCAGTAGGATTCCAGGGGAGTTGTGGAACATACCTAGTTCCTCTGTCAGTGAATTAGCACAACACATTATCAGGAAAACTCACATGGTCCTGAGAGTCCAGGGTTTTAGTTCAGGTTTAGTCAAATAGATGCACAGTGCCCATGTTACTGATAGCAGTTCATCAAACAAGTCCTCCAGAAGGAAAGCAAGTGTTCACCATCAATTTTACTGTTTGTACAAACTGTAGAGACACAGTGACACAGAGTGGTTGAGTCTTCATGCATACAAAGTACTTTTGTCAGAGTATTCTAAGAGCTTAATTCTCAAGTGCCAGTAAGAGCCTGTCCTGAGAATAGGCCCTCCTGTAATACGGACATGAAGTTGGAGTAGCTCAGCCAGGCAGGGTGTTAGTGCTTTCATGAACATTCCATAGTAAGTGTCACCAGTGGCATCTACTTCAAAAATAAAATGTTCTGCTAGTTGTTGTAATTACATTTCAAATGTACTCTTGTGGTGACTTTAGTTGGTTTTAATCTTATTTTCTACCTGGTATTATATAACTTCATAAATCAAACTCAGGATAACTTCATTGTGTTATAGATCTTTAAATGATAAACAAAATACCTACTGTTTAAATTTACGACTTAAACCAAGTGTTTTCCTGCAAACAGGATTTCCAGGATTACCTTTGCAGTTCCAATAGGAACTGAGAGTACATGGTACTTTTTTCATAGTTCAAGTTCTTGCATGAGTGTCAAAGGGTAATCATGTTAAGTGATGACTTATCTCTGTAATATTGTTCTAATTTATTATGGCCAATAAAATTTTCAGTATATTAAAAATTATTTTTTAACCATTCAAATAATGATGAAACAAGTGTTATGAAACATTAGACCTCTTAAATTCTTTAATATTAGGGCTCTTGTTGTGTCACCTTAATAGAACCTCATGGTTATGAAAGAAACATAGGATAAACTTTTTCTTTAAAGTCAACTCATTTTGTCTCTTCTCATAGTTGTAACTATTCAAGTAAAACAATAGACACATGTATTACACATATAAATACATTTTTCTCTCTTCTTCTGGTTGCTAATGTTTTCTGAATAGAACCGGATTATAATGTGTGTAGGAAACTAAGTGGTTATGAGGGTTCCCAAATTTGTTCTCTTAACTTGTTGTGTGACTCTTGACAACTACATACTTATCATTTAATCTTCTGCTTAAATTTATGTCATTTGCCTTCTTTTGCCTAAAAGTAATCTTATGAGGATCATTTTGTTAAGGCTAGATTATATTAAAGTAGATCCTTCTTGTATACTTAAGATATGGTGAGGTACCACGTGCCAGAAGGCATGTCAGTACCTTTACTTTGGTGCTAACCTTGGGTCTGAAAGAAAGACTTGGGCATTTGAAATGATTGCTCTTCGATTAGCGTTATATCGATAGTTGAATATTTGAGATTCTTAGTGGTTTGACTTAATCATGAACAAATAGTCCGATGTCAGTGGTTAAGGAACAGAATCTCTATTTTACCGATCTTTATCCTGATAGTCACATTGAGCCTCCCTGTTTCCTGGTCTGTAAGTTCAAGGCAGACAAGAAGGATTATGGCTTTGGCAGTCATTTAGAAAAGCAGTTAGCTGAAGTGGGCCATCATTGCAGTAGAGTGCCCAGCAGCCTTGCAAACAAAAGAGAAGGAAACCCATCTGACATGTGTTTAACCACATTACCTTAAACACTGCAGTAGTGAATTCTCTTCAAGAGTAGCTGAGCTTTCAAGAGAATATTCAATTTGGTGCATGATGTTTAATAAAACAGAAGTAGAAATGATAAGAAACTTCACATTTAAGGATTTGTTCAGATGATTAAAATGTGAATATTTTTAGAATATTCCCTGAGATGCTAAGTGGAAAATTGGTTAAATTGTGGCCAGATGAGTTTAGGAAAGCAGATTTCTTGTAGAAATCAGAACACATGTGACCATATTACAGGTTCCTGAGAAATCTTACTCTAAAGAAATATATTGAAGATAGAAAGTCAACACACACAAATCAATAGAATTTCTGTGCACCAGTAATAAACCCACTGAGAATGAAGTCAGGAAAGCATCTCCATTCACAATAGCTTCAGAAAAATAACAATACCTAGGGTAAACCTAACCAGAGAGATGAAAGACTTCTACAGCGAAACTTACGGAACATTGAAAATTGAAGACATTAGAAAATGGAAAGAAAGCCTTTGTTCTTGGAAGGGAAGACTAATACTATGAGAATGGAAATAATATTAAAGATAATCTACAGATTCAGTGCAGTCCTATTAAAGAACTGTCAACATTCTTCACAGAAATAGACAAAGAACAATTCTAAAACTCATATGGAATTAGAGAAGACTCAGAGTAACAATGCAGTCTCAAGCAAAAAGAGCAGTGCCCAGAGGCATTCCAATACCAGATTTCAAGTTATGCTATTAATACAAAGATATAGTAATAAAAACAACATACTGTTGGCACAAAAGCAAGACATGTAGGGCGAGAGAAACCTGTCCATTTTACAACCATATAATTTTTTTGTTTTTTTCCCACTATTTTTATTAATATACATATGTAATACATAGTGTTTACAATGAATTTGGTTATTTCGTGCATATATGTATCAAATCAACTTTACATCCCTTCCCATTTTTTACCCTCCCAACCCTTTCCTATCCCTTTCCCCAACTCCGGCTGTCACTTCATGTGGTTCTATAGAATGTCTGTGTTCTGGGTTTTCCAAGTCAGAGAAACTATACAGTACTTAACATATTAATCTTCCACACCTAAATCATTTCACTTAAGTCACTACTCTAACTCAGCTTCCTATTGCTCGAATGGGTCACAGTAGTTAAATCTTGATGCCTCTTCTCTGAATCCAACCAATCCCTTTATTGGGATATTTACCAAAAGTTTTTTTTCTATATTTTGCTATATCTTTGTTGCTATTCTTAAACCTGGCCTTACCCACCAGTTCACATTAGAAAATAACTATAAGCATGTAGTTTGAAAGACTAGTAAATTTGGGAAGGGAGTAAAAAAAAAGTTAAATTTCAAATGCCTTAGGTGAATACTGGAAGGTACATATTTGTGCATTCACAGGGTTATCTTTACATCAATCAGTTTTCTTAGGATAAATTTTAATCAGTGGTCTAATAAGTGAATTGCTACAATAAAACAAAGTTAGAACTATATCACATTGCTACATTAAATGAACTTAAATCTATACCACATAAATATACTTAAAGTAACAGATATGTAGGCAAATTTAGTTATTTCAGAATTTTTTTAACTTTCATAACTTATTTACTCATATTTCAGTGATTACTAATATTCTGCTAGATTTGGTTTATAATTTTATCTGTCGATCCATCTGTATGTTCTTGCATTTGTATTCTTAAGAGATTTTATCTCCATTCCCCATGTTGAATTATTAATTAGAAATTATTCTATTTTGCACACTGCTATAGTATTACTAATAATAATGTTGTGGGGAGCTTTCACAGATTTTATAGAAGAACTGGTACTGTTTTAACAGTATATCAATCAGATGATTTAATTACCAATCTTTTTAAATTACATTTTCTCTTTAGATGTTACCTTTCCTCCAAGATGTTTTGGTGCTGCTTATATTTCTGCCTCTCAAAGAGGATAAACTCATATTCAGCATCAAAAAAGTGAATTGCTTCATTCAACAGGCTTAAGACTTTTTCAGTTTGCTACATTAAGTGGACTTAAATCTGTATCACATTAAGTATGCTACAGTTAAAGCAATAGATAAATAGCTATGTTCAATTATTTCAGATTTTTTGACTTTCATACATTGATTACTCATATTTCACTAATAATTAACATTTTCCCCTATTTGGTTTTTCCTTTTACCTATCAGTTCATCCCTAATTTCATGCATAGCTTTACTTTTTTCTCATCTCATTTTCCTCTAGCTGTTGTCGCTTTTTCTCTGGGGTCATTGGTTTCCTTGGCCTCCCTTTCACTTTCTGAGTTTAAGTTTTCTCTGCAATACTGGCGTAGTGGCTGCACATTCCTTTAAAGTTTTAATTTCTACCTTTAAATTAAAAGTAATTTTGCTGGTTATAGCAGTCTTGATTGGCATTTATGTACTTTTAGTGCTTGGATGACATCGCTACATGATCTCTTGGCTTTTAGAGTCTGGATTGAGAAGTCTGCAGTTATCCTGATGAGCTTATCTTTGTAGGTCACCTTCTGTTTTTCTCTTACTGCTTTTAGTATTTTCTCTTTGTGTTGGATTTCTAGTATTTTAATTATGATGTGTTGTGATGAGACTCTCTTCTGATCAAAGTTGTTTGGTGTTCCATATGCCTGCAGTAGTTTCATGTTTGTTTTTCTTCTTAGATTTGGGATATTTTCTTCCATTATTTCATTAAACATGTCCTTTAATCTTTTTGTTTTGTTCTCAGTCTTCTCCTGGACTTCCATAATTCTGAGGTTGTTTCTCCTTGAATCATCTATCAGCCATTGTAATGATTTGCTTTCTTTCTTATTTACTTTGTGTTCTTCATGGCCTGTGTGTTGCAGCTCAGTAACTTTATTTTCTAGGTCTGACATTCTATTCTGAAGATGTTTAACGTGATTGTTTATTATTTTCTGTGTGTTTTTCACTTCCTGAATATCTGCATTCAATGTTTTTATATATCTGTTGTGTTATTCTGTAATTTCTTGTATTGCCTTCATTATCTTCTGGTGTATTTCTTCTATGGTCTCCTTTTTTTTTTTGCTTTTCAAGGTTTGCTTTTAGCTTAGCTATATGTTGGTGTAGCTCTTACGCTGTCTGTTTTATTTCCTGCTTTAATTCCTGTTTTAATTCAATGTATTTCTGGGCCCAGAAGTTACCATCATTTTGGCCATTTTTATCTTTGGATTCTGCAATTTTAGTATCCCTTGTATCATCTTCTGGGGTATCAGGTCTTTTTATAGGAGATTTGTTACCACGTTTCCCCATGCTTTTGCTATCTCTGGCTGTCTCTGATGTGCAGGAAAGAAGGGTTTGGTGAAGGCCCAGTCCTTGATGCCTCTGGAATCCTCTGGCCCCAGAGACAGATAAGGAGATGGAATTCCTGGTCCGAGATGCTTCTGGAAGCCTCTGGGGCTCCTCTGGAAGCCTCTGGCTCACTTGATAGACAAGTGGTAGACTTCTGGGTCCTAGATGCCTCTGGCATGCAGGGCAGCAGTGAACTGGAAGCCTCTGGTGCATGCCAGAGGAACGGGGTGATTATTCTCTTTTTGAGGTGTCTTGTTCCCCCTGGTCCACTCAGTACAGCTCTCCGTCTGTCTTGGCTTCCCTCGCCCAGAGCGGGGCTCACCACCTTTGGAGCAGAGGTGCCTCTGAGCCGTTCAGAGATCAGCAGCCTTTTCCCCCTCTTTTTTCCTGTTTGCTGCTTGTGCCATTTTCTTCCTAAGTACTGTTTAAGGGTGACCCCCAAAGCCCTGATATGCTCTTCTGAGCTTTCTTTTACTCTAAAGGGTTCAGTTTCGGGTCTTTTTTTTTTTTTTTCCTTCTCTTTAAAATGGTTCCTTCTTATATCATTGCCTATGATGGCTGCTGAGTCCTGTCTCTTACTTGGATTCCTGGGGCCTTTTCTAGGGGGAGTGCATGTTGCATTTGTAGTACCCACTACCTGCGGGTTGGTTTTTCGGAGACTGTGGCTGTCAGCTGCCAACATTTCCCACTTGTCTGGATCTGCGCTTAACCTCAGGCTGAGGTTCTGGCACCGGACTTTCCTCCGTCTGTGGTCTGTGGATGCCAGCAGCTTGAGGCCATGACGAGTTGGCTGCTTTTTTTCTCCTCTGCTGATACAACTTCAGGATTTCTGACCCTCCTGCAGCCTTCTTTCTGTTGGTGGGGTGCTCTGTCCTCTCCCAGCTCCGTCAGATGTTCCGGGCCCTTGCGAGCTTTCCTCCATCCGCAGCTGCCTGCAGCCCCAGCCGTTTGCAGTTGGCCTGCGGCGGCTTCCTGGGCTGCTGGGAATTATTTTTTTCTCTGCTTTTGATGATTGTTCGAAATTTCTGACCTTCTCCTGGTCTCCTTTCAGTTGTTGGGGATGCTCCTCTCTTTCCTAGCTACACTGAACACACTTTTTCTAAATAAATTCTTGACTTTCTAAGTGGGTCAATGAGGAGACATTGTGCAGTGCTGTTACTGTGCCGCCATCTTCCAATCATATAATTTTTACAAAGGGGCCAAAAATCTTACATTGGAAAAATAGCCTTTTTAAAATGTGATGCTGTGAAACTAGATACCTACATGGAGAAAATTTAAAGTAGATCCTTATTTCTCACCCTGTTAAAATCAAGTGAAAGTGGTTCTTAGATACAAACTTTGAAAAATTTAAACTTCTGGAAGATAACATAAAGGAACCATTTGAAGCCACAGCAAGGCAAAGATTTCTTGAAAGCACTTCTAATAGCACAGGAAGTCATATTAAGAATCAGTAAATGAAAGTGCATTAAAAGTGTGCATAACAAAGGAAACTACAGAGTAAAGAGATTACTTAAAGAATGGGAGTGACTCTTCTGATAGAGGATTAATATCATAGAACATATCAAGAACTCAAAATATGCAACCCTTAGAAAACAACCCACTTTTAAAAATGGGCAAATAAAGTGAATAAACATTTTTCAAGAGAAATAAAAATGACCTCTTAGTATGTGAAAAAAAAATTCAACATCTTTAGCCATTAGGAAAATACGAATCAAAATAGCACTCGAAATTACATCTCATCCCAGTAAGAATGGGTATCATCAGGATTACAAAAAAAGTGAAGTCTAGAGAAAACGTTGAAGATGTGGGAAATAAAGAAGTCTTCTAAATTGTTGAGGAGAATGTACACTAGTGCCTTTGCTAAGGAAATCAGTGTGGAGATTCCTCATAAAACAAAAAATATCATTTTGATCCAGCTCTAAAAACTCACGGGTATATTACCAAAAGAATTAAAACATACAGCATACTATAGCAATTCGTGCATGTTTGTAAGCCATGTTTCTAAGCCATGGAAATAGCCTAGATGCCCATCAACAGATGAGTGGGTAAAGAAAATGTGATGTTACTCAGCCACAAAGAATGAAATCATGACATTTGCATGAGAATAGAACTGGAGACCATCATCCTAAACAAAATAAGCTAGATCCAGAAAGTTAACTGTCACGTATTTTATTTTTATGAGAGTCATAAAAATAATAAATAAAGGCAAGTTAACAGAAAAGTAGAAGTCTTTTGGAGATGAAGAAGAGGATTAGGAGGAGAAGATAGGAAAGGGTGAGGAGGGTCATGGAATTGAAAATGATCAGTATGAATTACATATCACTTTCCCAAAATGAGCCTCATCATTTTTGTATTACTAACATGCAGTAATAAACGAAAAGAAAGAAACTATTTGACTTTATTCAACTGAGTTTATTCCAGCTGCTTTGACTGAGGAGCTCCTTGTCCCCTGATGTCTGTTAACTAACAGGTCTGGTGTGTGGATGAGCATCCCAGTGAGCATAGCTCTTGAGAGTTTTTGCTTCAGCTTATTGCTTTTGTTTTCCTAGGGCTCCAAAAAGGTTTATGTTCTCAGGGCTCTTCTCTCAGTTTTGCCATTTTTTCTCTTCCTCAGTCATCTTGTTATATGGGATTTTAATTCTTTGCCTTGAATGCAAATAAGGCCTCACTCATAACCAGAAATAGCTCGTGTCTTGCCTCTGGTTTAGTTGCACAAATGTACATATTTATTTTAAAAATATGCTGTCATGTTTGCTTTTGTACTTGGTGTTGAGTATAAGCCTGAGTCAGAAGATGTGGGACCCTGACTAGGCCTGGGATGATTGTAGGTAGAAGGCGGCTCATGCCCCAATAATCTCATTTCTTGAGAGGGGCAGGAGTGGAGCCCCTCCCTCTTAATCACAGGCCCAGGATGGCCCACAGCTCAGGTTGCATCATACCCAAATTCCTAATTTTCCTTTGCTTCCAGACCCTTACCAGAAATCACATGGTCAGACCTGCCATGCAAATTAGCCTACTTTCAGATCCCAAAATCTCTTAAATCAGTAAATGGCCCTTGCCTTGTTACCTTGGCTGACCCACCTCCCTTAAACTGCTTATAAGCCTGGTCCTCACCTCCAGTAAATGAGCTGTTACACTGATTCAGCCTCCTGGATATGATTCTGTCTGTCATACTTATGCCTCTCGATACCCTGCTCCCCCGGACTTTGCTGGTCCCTGATTGCCAGTGGGCAGTAGTGGCCAGGGACCCCCAAAACCCCAACATGAAGATTCTTAGCCTCCATCAGATCCAGGACAAGTGATGCCCTTGCCTAGAGTTATCAGTGGGTATCTTCTGAGAATGACTCAGGGTTCTCTCTCACAGAGCATATTTGAACACAGAGTATATGACCACAAAGACTATGTCATAGCCATGTCAAAAAGTCCAAATTGTATACTACTTTCCTTGGAAAGGGGAATGTTTTCTTTCTCTTTGTTAGTGATCCCTGCAGATGTGACACCCAAGGACCTCAGAGGGCTAAGGGCCCATAGTGCCAGTCAGGATGCCTGTTGTGCACCCTGGAGAAGCTCTGCCCTTCTCTCCCATTAACTAATCCTTGATGAACTTTGGCTGACTCTGTGGGTTCCCCGTTGGCATTGTCATTTCTCTCTCCAGCCTTCTCTCTTGAGCTGTGCTGTTGCCCTGTGCTTCTTACTTCCCTGGGGGCTCCTCAGAGCCTGTCCTTGGGAAGCTAGCAGGAGGTGGAGTAGTGCTTTTATAAACCTACCATGGCAGAACTTGAGTTCCTATTTTGATTGCTCTGCAATTTGAGGTTGGAAACTAATATTTGGTTTGGGATAGGCAAACCAAGTGGTTTACAGAGGTGTAGCTCGGTAAAGCTTGTTAAACCTGTTTACCTCAGAAAAGATTTTTTTTTTTTTATTGAATGTGTGAGAAAATCTGTGGCTTTTGTTTTCTCTTTTACTGGTTGTTCTGATTTTCATGGATGAAGTTTCAGTCACAAGCACACTATGTAAACAGTGGAAGTACATGTCTTATCAGTAACCTAAGCTATTCGATTGTCTGCCGTTGTGTTTCTTTTATTAATTTTAATCCCAATAGAGCATAAAATTATATTAGCTGTTTAGAGTCTGGCTTACTTTCTATTTTTGGTTGTTTTGCTGTTCTTTTTTTCTGTTTCACACAGCGAATACATTTTTTGCTGAATAGCCAGAGAGCAGCCCTCATTAGTTAAAGTCTGTATATATTGTGATCCTGCCAGACTATAAAGACCACATGGAAAGAATTTTGATCTCTTCTTACATGTTCTTTGGAGCCTGAATGGTTCCTGGTACAGAGCAGGCTCTTATTTAATTTTTTAAGTCATTAAAATCACATTTTAGAATTGAGAATAGAAATGAAGACATTTGGTAATTAAATTTGTTAATATGTGAACCACCAGTTCTCCTTAATTCCCCTCAGGTTTTAAGAGCAAATTTGTTTTGTTGATTTTTTTCAGCTTATGCATATATTTAGTACCACTTTTTTATTGTCTCCTTAAAAACAGTTAGTGGTTTGTATGGACTGAAAAGGTCCTAAGAAGCTAGGGCTTTATAATTTTCTTGTTCTTTCCTTATAATGCTTTTGACTGTCTGATTTGTAGTGACTTTTAAAAAAGGGAAGCTGAACTGAAGATAAACAGGATGAATTTAGCATAGCACTATTGAGTGATCTCATAACATCCTACAAAGGCAGGTCTGGGCCTGGTCAGTAATTGCATGGCAGGCCTCGGAGAGCAGAAACCAGTGCCTGACAGGATGTGGTGTGGGGAGCCTGCCTGGCCTGCGAGTCAGGGCGCAGCTAGCGCCTGCCCACGTAACACCTGGCACCCTAGGGGTCTTCATAGAGCCTCCCAGCAAGGCTGTGGCCAAAGACTTGAGACTTGTATTTTTGCTTGAAAGATGAATCAAGTCAGCAGTTTTCTGTTTTATAATTGGTTATCTTGAGAAATGACTTTAGTTACTATACTTCCTTTGTTTGTTCTCCCAGTTACAAAGGTATTATTTAAAAATAAAAAGATAATCACTTAATAGTGATATTCCACTGTTGCTCCCTGTGTGACCTCTCTATAAATTTTAGAGTTAAAACCTTTAATTTCTGAACATTAAAGAGCAGTGTTTCATCTGCCTAATTTGTTTGATTTGTCATTGCAGCAGTCTTACCACTGAGGTTACTGCTTCATCTTGCAATTAAACTTGAACTTCTTTCTGTGTGAGTCGACACATCTTTTCATCTGGGAGGACCCTACATGTGTAGGCTTTCATACATGGGTTTAGATGAAGATTTGGTTTACATGAATCGGGACATTTTAGTTTTGGGTTAAGTCTCCAAGTAATTAGGGAGGTCATTTATAAAAATCTTTAGTGAACATTTTATAAAGAAATTTGTACATAGAGTTAAGGAAGTAACAGCTTGAAGAGTATTATTAGATGAATTACGGAGAGCATTAAACTAATTTAAAATTTAAATTTAAAGTTTTGATAATTTAATATTTAAATTTTAGTTTTTAAAGAAAGGTTACAGTGTTTACAAAAGTTTAATATCTTTATTGTGTTTTCTTCTGGTCAGGTCACATAGTATATACAATACGTGATTCTCATTTTACTCTGCCCTCCACCAACTTGCATACATTACCCTAGAACAGGCATATGAAACTTATCTTGCTTGTGCAGAATTGTACAATATTGAAATGAATTCCCCAAAGACATGAAAGTCTTGGAGTCGTTGTGATTCACCATACAAGCCATAGGACACTATGATGAGGCCAACATGATGGAAATGCACTTTTGTTGTCAGTATGCCCAGGAGATGTGCCTGACTGGGGTGGGCATCTCACAGGGATGCTTTCTTCTTTAGAGACCTCTTTACCTGGCAGCTGTGCTTCCAGCATCTAGCCCAGTGCTTCGTGCCTCTATGATGAACATGTAGTTTTTTAAAACTCCGACTAGAATCTTCTTCCCTTTTCTTTGCTCCTGAATGTGCCGTGTATTTTAGTTAGTAGCACCACTGTGCCATCTGTCAGGAACTTTGGCCTCTCCTACTGTATCACTTGAACTCTTTTTGTCTGAAGTATTTTCATTAGTACTGTTTGGATCCTGAATTTTTTTACAAGTGAATACTGAGCTGGAAATGAATCAGCAGTTGCCAATGTACTGAACTATTTTCAGTCCATTAAAATGCTATATTAACTTAATTTGCTGGTGCATTGCATTAGTGCAGTTAGGAGAATGTAGATAACTGGCCCTGAGAAGACACACTAAATGTGTATGATTGAATTTATCCATATTCATCATTATTCCAAGATTGTATATTTAAAGAAAACATAGTCCCTACTGCTAATAGGTTTATTGGTTTTTTATTGTATAAGAAGAGACAGTTGCTGTGTTTCTGCACAGAAACAAAAATTCACACTTTCTTGAATTTAGTCACAAGGAAACTTAAGAAAATCAGTTTTTGTGAGGAAAACTATTTTATTATAATTTTTATATTTTATAATAGTAAGGTGTGAACATTCCATTTTGACCATTTGCTTTTATTTTTGACTCACAGAAAAAAATTTCAAGTAGTTTGTTCATCTTTAATGACACAGTGTTGCTGTGAATTCTCCCTATAATAGATTTTACTAGTACATGTTTGTCCTACATAATAGTTGCTTTCAACTTGAGAAATTAGTGCACATAAATATCTTAATCATTTTTCCTTCTTCCCATCTTCATCCTCCTATTTCCCTCTCATCCTAGATAGGCTTCCCATCTCCAAAAGTCTACTCTCTGTTTTCTATCATCTCTCTCTTTCAGTTGCTTTTAAAATTATTTACATTTTGAGTTTCTCATGTAACAGAATCCACGTGATACTTAACCTTTTGTTTTTTATTTTGCTTAATATATAATGATCTCAAGGTGCATGTACTTTCCTCTAAACGATTGAAATTTATCATTCTTTGAGGTAGATGTATTAGTTACTTTTTCATCACTGCAACTCAATACCTGACGTTTACAACTTAGGGGAGGAAAAGTTTATTTTAGCTCAGTTTCAGAAGGTCATATTTCATTCATGGGCAGCCAGCAATTGTGGGAATACGTGGCAGAGGCAAAGGTGGATCCAGCACTTCATGACATTGCAGACAGGGAGCCAAGTCAAGTCCAATCCAGTCAGGTTCCAGAGAAAGGTAATAGCAAATATATATATATATATATATATATATATATATATATATATATATATATACACACACACACACACACACACACACACACACACACACACATATACACTTTGAAGTCTTGTCCCAGTGATCCATCCCTTTGGGTCCAGCCTCAGTGTTCTGCCCCTTCCAGGTGTGTTTCTAATATATCACATGCCTGTAATCCAATCTATACTTCTGCAATCCCTCTAGACAGGCCCCATTCTTCCAAAAGCACATGGTTCTGTAGACAATCCAGGTCATCCAAATACTTGAGACTTTTGGGGGACATTCCAGATCCAAACTACAATAATAGAGTATATACTGCCACACTTTGTTTTTTTATGCTTCTTTTGGTGGACATGTGGATTGCTTCCAGGATTTAGCTCTTCTGAGCTCTGCTTCTATAAATACTGGTGTGCATATATCGCTATAATATCTTATCTCTATCTAACTTTTTTGAATAACTTTCAGAAAGATACTCAGAAGAGGAATAGCTGGGTCAAATGAAATGTCTGTTTTCTGTTTTGGGTTTTTTTTTTTTTTTTGAGGGATTTTCATACTGATATGTAAGTGGCTATGTTAGTTTACAGTTCCACCAAAAATGTAGAAGGATTCTTCTTCCCTCTAACCTCACCATCATTTTGTGGTTTTTGGGTTCTTAATAATAGTCATTCTTACCAGAGTAAATGGCATCATTGTATTGTTTCTCCAGTGGCCAAATATGTTGAACAACTTCTGTTTTCCCTTCCTTCCTTCCTTCCCCTTCCCATCCCTTGGTTTTCCTTCCTTTTCCCCTTCCCTTCTTCCTATCCTTGCTCTCTCTGTGTCTCTCTTTCTCTCTCTTTCTTTCTCTCACATCTCACTTTGTGGTCCAGGCTTGTTCTGAGCTCACTACGTAGCCCAGACTGGCCTCAAACTCAACAGCAATTCTCCTGCCTCAGCCTTCTGAGTGTCAGGATTATGGGCATGTGCCACCACACCTGGCGTATGTGGTGCTGGGGAATCTAACTCAGGTAATCAACTCCTGCTAGATGAGCTCTTTAACCACTGAGCTATTCCTCAATAACTTTTCATGTACTTATTGGTTACTTGTACTTCTTTTGAGAAGTGTCTATTCATTTCAGTTGCTTGTTCTTTGATTGGGTCATTTGATTTTTGAGGTACTAATTTTTTGAGTTTTATTTATTTTAGATATTAGTCCTCTGAGGAGAGGCTGAAAGAATTTTCTTTGTGTTCTGTAGGTTGTTTCTTTACTCTGTTGATTGTTTTCTTTCCTGTTTGCAAGCTTTTAAACTTGATAAAACCCCACTCATTGGTTTTTGGTGTAAGTTTTAGGCAATAGGTTTCTGTTCAGGAATTCCTTGCCTGTGCCTATGTCTTCAAGGATTTTACCTATTTTGTCTTCTAGTAGCTCCAGTGTTTCTGTTTTAATATTTAGGTCTTTGATCCATTTTGGTTTGATTTTAGCACAGGATAAGAGATGTAGCCCTCCTTTTCCTCTTCTTCCCTTCCACCTTTTTCTGTCTCTGCTATTTGTTATTTTCTGAATCTCTCCCTCTCTTGGTTAACTGTCTAAGCCCTTTTTCATAAATCTTTCTGTAGATTCTAAAGCCATACCATCTCCACTTCATTCATAACTCTACCTAACTTATCTTACTCTTGTTTATAGTCCTTTTATCTGTCATTCTGTGACTGGGATAGGAGTTCTGTCAGGCTTTTCTCTACCATATAAATACTTCTCTGCTTTGTATTATATACCCAAAGCTAATTCCTAGTCTTAGTTTGCTCTTTGCCTACTTCAGTTTCCCTTTTTAATAGAATTGTTACCAAACAATTTGTATAGAAACCTCCATTAATAGTATAGATCTAAGTTAGGGAGTTAGAAGGTTAAGAGAGGATTTGGTGTATATAACAATATTTGGTTAGAACATTTCTATATGTCAGTACTAGGTTTTGTTATATATACTGAGAGTGTATACTACACCTATTGTTGGGGGTAGGACAGTTAAAATATTAAATTAGCTACTAGGTTCTACCAATATGTTGGTAATCTCATAGTAATGTAAATGTAAATATTTATTCAAAGTATGGATGTTGATAGATGATTGAAGATGCCTGGGTTGTTTCTGCATCCTTATTTTGGGTTCATTGATCTACCTGTCTGTTTTTGTGCTGGAACCATATGGTTTTTATTATTGCTGCCTTGTAATTTAACATGGCATCTGGGACTGTGATGCCTCCGGCTTTGCTCTTGTTGCACAGGATGGCTTTAACTATATTCTGGGTCTCTTCTACTACTATATAAATTTTAGAATTGTCTTTTTCTTTTTTTGTGAAGGATGCTATTAGAATTTTGATTGGAATTAGATTTAATCTCAATTTTGGTAATATGGCTATTTGACAATATTAGTCCATTTTCTAATATCTCCTTCAATACTCCTTTTCAGATTACTATAATTTTTAAATAGAGGTTTTTTTCACATCCTCTGTTAGGCTTATTACTAGGTATTTTCTTTGAAGTTGCTGTAAATGGGTTTGTTTTCCTGATTCCTTTCTTGGTGAGTTTATTGTTGGTGTGCAAGGATACTGTTGATTTTTTGTGTATTGATTCTGTATTCTGCCATTTTATTGAAATTGTTATTTCTGCGAATCTTCTAGTGAAGTTTTTGGGGTCATCTCTGTAAAGGAGCATGTCATCTGCAAATAAGGATAGTTTAACTTCTTCTCATGTCTCACTTACTTGTTTCTCTTGCCCTGTTGTTCTAGGTAAATTACTGAGTACTATGTTGAACAGGAGTGGTGAGAGTAGACCTTTGTTTTATCCCTGACTTTAGGGGAAATGCTTGTAGTTGTTCACTATTTAGTATGATATTGGCAGTGGGGTTTGTCATACAGCTTTTATCAGTTTGAGGGAATGTCTTTCTATCTCTTTTCATCAGGGTTTTTGTTTTTTCATGAATGGGTTTTGGATATTGTCAGAGGCTGTTCTGCAACTATTGAGTTAATTTCCTAATTTTTGTCTTGCTTGTGTCTGTGATGTATTATATTTATTGATTTATTATGTTGAACCATCCTTTCTTCTTTGAGTGTATGATCGTTTTAGTGATTTGTTGTTTTCTGTGTACAATACTTTGTTTAGGGTATTTGCACCTATTCACCTGCTCATTAAGGAAATTGGCCTGTCATTTTTTATTTTTTTTGTAGAAAATTGGCCTATAGTTTTTCTTTTTTGTCTGGTTTTGATATCAGGGTAATAATGTTAGCATCCAGAAATGAGTAGCATTTTCCTTCTCTTTCAGTTTCATTGAAAAGATTAAGAAGTACTAGTGGTAGATCTCCCATGGAGTTCTGGTAAAATTCTGTGGTAAATTCATTGGGTTCTGTGGTTCTCCTTATTGATAGTTATACTGTTGTAATGAATTTAGTATTCCTAAATAACACAAGGTAATATAAAAAGGTTATGTTTTGATATAGTATTTAATTTTCCCAATTTACTATCTTAGTGAGGCATTTCAAAACTCTAAAACTAGAGTTTTAAGGAAGAATACCAATAGAAAAATTATTATTTATCAGGGATTCTATTTTTCCTCCGTTGAATGTGTGTGACTACTTTGACATTAATAAATTAATTAACTTTTGTGGTACTGGAGAATTGAACCTAGGCCCTTTACACTGAGTCCAATCTCGAGCCCTTTATTGTTTTATATTTTGAGACATGGGCTTGCTAAGTTGGTCATCCTGGGCTTGAATTTGAGATTCTTCTTCCTTGGCCTTGCAGAGTGTGGGATTATAGGCCTGCACTACCAATCCTGGTTTGATCTGTGAATGAGAGTGTAACATTCATTTTTATGTATTCCCAACTGTCACTGTAAAACAAAACCATCAGTGTTACTGAAACCACTTTTAACTTTTGTTCTTGCTTAGTCATACCTATGTTAGTTTTTGAGAAGAGAGCATAACTTTACTGCTGTTAATCTTGTATACTTCTTAAATTAAAACAAAGCTTTAAAAAAGGTTTTCTAATACTCAAGGCTAATGAAACATCTAGCAAAGAAATTATCCCCATTTGAAAAGTTTGAAATGTTATTTAAATTCACCTTTCCCCCCCATTTTATTGATATGTATAAGTAAAATTTAAGGGTTACATTGATTTTGGGCATTTTATGCACATACATATCTAGTTAAGGTAACAAGACCTTCTCTGCTCTCCTTTCGATCCACCCTCTACCCACTCCCTCAGCCCCCCCCGCCCCTTCCCTTTATTTTTCAGTTTAAGTTCTGTGAGGTAATTGTAATCTGGGATCTGGGTTTCTCCAGAGAAACCATTTGATATTTCACCTCCTGCTTCTGGCTCACTTCAGTAAGCTTGATGGTCTCAAGTTTCCTCCTTTTGCTTGCAAAAGCCTCCAAGCTGTCAGACTTTATAGATGCATAGCATTCCATTGTGTATAAAATACCACAATTTTTGTATCCATTGGTCTGTTGATGAGTATTTTGATGTTTTCCACATTTTAGCTATTGTTAGTTGTGCTGCTGTGAACATGGATGTACATGTATCTCTGTTATGTGCTGTTTTTAACTCTTTTGGGAATATTCCCAGGAGAGGTATCGCTGGATGAAAGGGGATATTTATTTCCAATCTTTGGAGAAACCTCCATACTGCTTTCCAAAGTGATTGTATGAATTTGCATTACCACCGGCAGTGCAGGAGGGTTCCTTTCTCCCCACAGCCTCTCAGTACTCATTGCTATTTGAGTTGTTGATATTGGCCAATCTCTCTGGAGTTAGATGATATCTTAGCAATGTTTTGATTTACATTTCCCTTATGGCTAGGGATGTTGACCATCTTTTCATGTATTGGCCATTTGAATGTCTTCCTGAGTGAATTGCCTCTTCATTTCTTTTGCCCATTTTTCAATAGGATCCTTGATTTTGGGGGGCTTACTTTTGTTCAGTTTCCTATATATTCTGGTTATGAGCCCCCTATCTGAGGTGTTGGTGGTGAATATTTTCTCCCAGTCTGTTGGTTCTCTTTTTATAGTGTTGATAATTTCCTTTGCTGTGCAGAAACTTTTTAATTTGACAAGATCCCATTTGTTAATAATGGGGATAATTTCTTTTGTTTTTGGTGTCTTATTCAGAAAGTCTTTACATACACCTATGTCTTTTAGATATTTGCCTAATTTGTTTTCTAGAAAGTTCAGTATTTCACTTTTAATGTCTAGGTCTTTGATCCACTTTGATTTGATTTTGGTGCATTGTGACAGGTGTGTGACTAGATTCATTCTTTTGCATGTGGATATCCAGATTTCCCAGCACCATTTGTTGAACATTCTATCCTTTTTCCAGTTTTTGCTTTTGGGGCTTCTTTATTGAAGATTAAGTATTTGAGGGTATTTGGGTTTGTCTCTGCATCCTCATTTCTGTTCCACTGGTCAATCTGTCTGTTTTTGTGCCAGTACCAAATTGTTTTTATGACTGTTGTTTTATAGTACAGCCTGATGTCTGGTATTGTAATGCCTCCTGCCTTGGTCTTGTTACTCAGGATTCCTTTGGCTGTTCTTGATCTCTTTTGGTTCCATATGAAATTTAGGAATTATTGTTTCAAGTTCTTTGAAAAAATTTTGTTGGTATTTTGACAGGAATTGCACTGAATCTGTATATCAGTTTTGGCATTATAGTCATTTTGACTATATTTATTCTGCCTAAATTCACCTTTTTTAATGCTGAAGTATTATTTAGGTTGAGATTGATATCTATAGGTTGTGTTTAAAAACTGTTCTCTCTTAGTGACAAACATGTTTATGGAATCAAGAAAGTTCACTTAAAATTCAGAATTCTTTGCTCTCTTGAGGTATAAGAAAATTTAGTAGTTATTGGAAGATTTGCTGTGATGTCATATAGTGTGGCCAGCTCTGAGTAGCATCTGCAGGTAACAGGATGTTTGCTGTGTCATCAGTGCTCCTATTCCCTCCTTGAAACCTTTTCTCCCTCTCAAATGCTTGGAGCTCAGGGTCATTGAGTTGGGGCCCTTTGATAAAATATTTCATTGGTGACCCAAGTTGTGACCATTGTATATTTGTCATTATCTAGATGACATAAGAAATGTTTTTGTTTGTTTGCTTGTTTTTGTTTTTTGAGATAGAGTCTCATTCTGTAGTCTAGGCTGGTCCTGAACTCACTATAGCCCCAGACTGGCCTTGAACACACTGTCCTCCTGCCTCAGCCTCCTGAGTGCTGGTGTTACAGGCATGTGCCACTATACCTGGCTTATGTGGTGGTGGGGAATAGCACCCAGGACCTTGAGCTTGTGAGGCAAGCATTTAACTGCTGAACTATTCCTCCAGCCTTTTTTCTGTATTTTTTGCTCTTCTTATTTTGAAATGAGAACAAACACTGTTCCTTAGCTTTGAGTAATGCTTCCTCTCCTACATGTTACCTAGCTTCCTGCCAGCATCTCACTATCTGCTTTTTTCCCCCTCCTCCCTCACGTTATTTCTTCTTTTGGGAGCTCAATGCCTGGATCCTCTAGGTAGCTTTTATACCCTGTTTTGAATTTACTAAATTTTAAATATTTTTAATAAAAAATGACATATATTCGTGGAAAATAATTCCAGTTAGAATTGTGGTTAGAGGGGAAAATGATCATTTCTGCATCATAGTTAAATGTCTTGTGAGCATTTGTATGGGTGTTGCTGGTTTTTTTTTTTTTGCACCCAAAATGACTTTCTGTGTATACATTGCTCTTGTAATTTTCTACATCTTATCAATACTCATGGATCTATCACATTGTTTTAATGGTAGCTGTTAAAATTTATTTTAGTTATGTAACCAGGATAACCAGCATTTATTTAATAGACAATTCTAGCTAATTATTTTTCCTTTGACTCTGTGTTTTCCCATTCATAATACAAACACAAGCACAAGCACAAGCCTGGGCCGAAGTGAATAGGTGGTAGATAGATGTACTTTATCTCCTCTTCCTATACAGTCAGTGTAAGAACAGTGCCTGTAACAATCACTGCTAGGACCGAGTTTTTGTTTCTTTTACTAACGGTTAGTATGCCATGATGTGAATTAATATACCCTGTAAAGGGAATTGATACATTACACGTATTTGTATTTTAAAACTTGGCACACTTTGCTGTAAATACATGTGTGCACTGATTTACCATTGCCTCAGGAGGCATTCTAGGCCTTTTGTCTGCTGTGGTGTTCCCTGGGAGATTCAAGCATCTCGTGCTTACCACTTGTGTGTGTTTTGATCTTGGGTTCATTTTCTCCTGAGTTACTTTCCTTTTCTTATTAGTTCATAGAAATTTTTGTTATATTGAGGAAAATTAGCTGTTTGGTAATCATAGTCTTTCTTTTTATAATTTTTTTTCTCTTTTACTTTTTTGCTTGCTTTTTGATTATTTCCATTGTGGAATGTTTTGTATGTAAGTTTAAATGTGTATACAATCATTTACTTTGTGGATTTTGGGTTTTGTGTTATACTGAAAGGGCCTTTTTCCAGTTTAAAATTATTTCTTAAATGAGGGCCTTTTTCCAGTTTAAAATTATTTCTTAAATGAATTCATACTTTGTTTTAGCTCTTTGTAAAACTATTTTTTGATCATTGAGGAATGTATGTTAGTGTAAATAGTGAGAAAGAGATACAATATTTTTCTTTCCAGTTGGTAGCCAGTTGTCTACAAGTAGGTTTTTTTTTTTTTTTGTTGGCCATTTTTAATTTTCATTATTTTGTATATATTTTATTTGCATGCTTAAGTCTATTTCTGGGATCCCAATTCTGTTTTGTTGGTTTTCAGTCTGTATTTTTGTCCCTAAGCTTTTAATTAATAGTTCTGTAATTATTTTATTATCTAGTGGGAGTAATTACCTTTCATTTGTTTCCATTTTTAGAATTTTCCTTGGGGGAGAAAAACTTTAAAAGGAATCCTTTAAACTTTATGGCAACAATTCTATTTGGCATGAAACGTATCTATATGCTTATGATACATATATAGATACATTTACTTTTTGTGGAGTCCGGGCTTGTAGTTCCTGCGTCTGGTCTCTAAGCTCAGCAGTAATGTCAGCCATGTGCCTTCTGGGGAGGTGAATGGTGTTTTGTAGAGTGGAACTGGACCTGGGAAAGTGATTGTTAGGGGAACTTGACCAGATTATGGAACTGTTTTTCTTTTTAACAGGACGGCATTTCTTAGCACAGTCACTCAGATTTAAACATTCTAAGTAGTTTTCTGTTACAATTTGTTGCTAAGCTGTTGTAAGGAATAAGTAAAGTAATAAATACATAGGTTCTTTTAACATGATAAGACTAGTTAATTATAATAGTGATTTTGTTGTTTTTGTTTTACTTAATTCAGTTCAAGAAACCTTCATGTTCCAGAAAGTAAGGAGGAAGCAATCAGTATAGGAAGATGTGCAGAGGTTTATGCTGTTCTCAGACTACACGCTCATCTTTGTGCCAAGTACTAAAGCCAGGCCTCAGCGAGGCTGAGCTTCTGGCCTATGGGGAGGACTTGGGAAATGATGAGGGGAGGGAACACAACCCATGGCAGGAAGAGAACTAAATCTACAAAGCCAGGAACACGTGGTGTGATACCTGAAAGCTGATTAAAAGGGCTGAAAAGTGATCATCAGGTGGGCAGCCTAGCAGTCTGAAGGAGAGGTGGCCATGTGTGATTTTGTAGACTATGACCAAGAGTTTGGATGCCATGTTAAGTGCCCCAGTAAGTCATGTGTGAGTCTAACAGGGAAGAGTGTAAGAGAATCCTATCAGTAATAATTTTGTTGTATTTTAAATGTCAGGAAATTTTGATCAGAGTTGTATAGTCACTTTTGCTCCATGGACACCGACATTTTCTGCTACATAAGATCCTATTCTATATTATTTCTATAATTTGGCTTTGAACATGAAGAAAATTATCTTCTATGAAAGGTTTAAGGATACCAGTTGATTAGCTTTTTCAAGGGCAAGAAGTACAGTAAAATATATGTGTTTTAAAAGAAAAAAGTGTTATTTTATATTTAAGTCTATCATTTAAATAAAGTAGTTTGTTTGTTAATGAAGATTATTTACTAAAAACTAAAATTTCTAACCACAGTTTTGTCCAAGTATTGTGGGTTGCTCTTTCAGCAACAAGCCACTTAGAATAACAGTGATTATAAGAATTTTCTTAAGATACTGGAAAAAAAATGCCCATTTTGTATTTCAGATTTTTCCTGTTACTTTTAGACAGACAGTTTTCAGGCAAACTTCTCTATCAATGGAATTCATAGATAGATCCTGGTGATTAAAAAATCAGTTGTCTTTTCCAATAGAAAAATGGGTCAGGATATAGAGAAGCAGTTCATTAGAGAAGAAACACAAAGAGCTGGTAAACAATGTGAATATGGCCACCCCATAAAGGGTTCAGTTCATATGGATTTAAACAAGAGAGATTCTACTTCACATCCACCAGATAAAAAAATCCGGAAGTTCAAAAATAGTGATCCTGAACGTGTGTTGTCAGTTTAGAACACCGCTAATGGGTGTGTGCATCTTTTAGTCCGGTGGTTCTGCAGTTCTGTCTCACAGTTACTGGTTAAATTGAGAAAGAATGACTATCTAGTAACTCTGGGTTGGAACATACTACAGAGAACTGGCATGTATGCTCCATGGAACAGGCACGGAGTACATGGGCTACAGTGCTTGTGTAATGTTGACACTTGTAAAATCCTTTGTCTCCTAGTACTGAAATAGGTCAGTAAAAAATAGTGTACTTGGACCCTGAGTAATATATAGTAATGAAGATTAATGATCCACAGCTGTCCTGTCTTTGAAAAGAGGGTGTTATTAGGAAAATAAAAATGAAATAGCAAAGAACTGTGAAAGTCAGGTGGGATTTACCTCCAAGAAGGAGGAGAACAGGCAAAAGAAGACAAATTCTAATCTGAGCAAAAAAAAGAAAACAAAATTTGCTTCATGCTAAGATTTGACAAAAGACTAAAGGTAAGTGGACTCATCGTAATTTTTTGTGTGTTTGAAATATTTTTCAATATACAGTCAGTATATTTAATTTTTGAGATATTTCTTGGAGAATCTTTCTATGTTTGGATGACTAAATTGAGGAATAAGGGAGTCAAGTAATTTGTCCAAAGTTGCAAAATAACTGAGCTGAGTTTGAAAATGAGTATTTCCTGCTGGGCAGAGTGATACAAGTTTTAAGTATAGCTTCCTTGCAGACTGAGGCAGAAGTATCACAAGCTCAAGTCCATCCTAGACTACTTTGAGACTTAGAGAGACCCTATCTCAAAATAAAAATAAATAAAAGGGATGAGGATTTGGCTCAATGGGAAGACCCTGAGTTTAATCGTTAGTAGTACACATGTGAGTGTGTGTGCATGAGCACACACATACACACACACACACATTACTTCTTGTCCTAAAACTCATGGCCCTTCCTTCCTTTCTCTTTAATCTTATTACATAATATAGGAAGAAATGTTACCGTGAACATATGAATCTGAAAATATCTTTGCATATCTTTTTTTTTTCTTTTCTGTCTCCTGGGCATATACCTGTCTCTGCACACACATTCGTCCACCATCCTTTTTTAAAGAACATGTTCCTCACAATCAGGTTCAGGCCAGGACAGCTGTTGTCTGATAAATATGTAAGATTCTCTTTCTCCATGTGAGAAAACTTCTCCTTCTTTCACTGGGAGTGATGGTCTTCAGGGAAGCTGACTTCCAGTTGTTTTTTTTTCCAAATGTATTCGTTACAGCTTGATTTTGTTTGAAAAAAAAAAAAAAGCTGTATGAAGCATTTGTGATTGGCTTTGCTGGTTAAAATAGTGTCTAGAGTTTATCTGCTAAGTGTTTATTGTATTCCTCATTGTCTTTTATATAGACATCCTCTTAAAAATTAAAAACAATTTAACAGAAAATAAATAAAAAATTTAAAATACAAAGAGGAAAATGAAATTATATGTTTAAACCCCATTGAGGCTGAAAAAATGGCTAACATTTACAAAGTCCTAAATGTATTAGATATTGGTACATCTCCAATTCCTGCAGTTTGAAGATGAGGAAACAAAGGCATGGGGAAGTCAAAGCACTTGCCTAAGGTTGTGTGCTAGTGAAGGGTAGGGCCTTGCCTGGGTCAGGGACACGGTTGAATGTCAGTTCTCTTGGCGAAGACAGTCTAGGCTACTGCTGTCCCAAGTGATCTTTCCTCTCTTATTTTTCCTTCTATTTGTATACCTTTTATTGAATACTTGGATTTGTTCATAAATTGCTTTATAGTTTTAGTTGTTTTTCCCCAGTTTTTAAAATTGACTGTAAGTATGCAAGAGCAAGGATGGGCTTGAAGATTTCTTTGTATTAATAGCTAAGATAGTATATGGGCAGTAGGCATTCAGTATCTTTTTCAATGGTAATAGCTCATAGCAACTTCTCATGAGTGACAGACTAAATCATAAGTGTCTAAAATTGATTGTCATAGATTGATGCTGAGAAATTTCACAGTACTACCTATGCTGCTATTAAGTCTTACCAAACTAAAGTATTGCTATCATATTCTTTGCTATGGAAAAGCATTTGCATTTTGTGGTTCTTCATGATTTAAATTTCCAGATTATCATGCCACTTGTGCATAACTGAGCAAAGATGTCTGTTTAAGCCATCCTTCTACTTGGGAAAGAAAAGAAAATGTGCATATCTGAACTTCCTAAACCTCCCATTGATTCTTCAAAGGATATTCTTACCCAGGCCCATGTTTATTGTATCTATACAGTCTTGCTTTGTTGAATCAAAACGCCTTTTCTGTGCTTTTTCATTTGAAGACTGCTTAAATATTATTGATACGCTCAAGGTTCCAACTTGACCCTCTCTTACTTCTTCGAGTGTCCCACAGACAGTCTTCTTCAGTTCTCTTCCCCTCACACAGTTTTTGTTCTTAAGATTCTTGAAGGTGTATTTCCATTCTACACAGATACTCTCTATATCTTGCTCTAAATATGGAAGAGCTTTCTACCTATGCCTTCCCAACCTGCTGGCATGGAATCCCTTCCTTCTTTAGTACATTCTTCAGAATTGTCATTCCTCCTTAGTATCTGTTAGCTCCTGATTCCAGCTGCCAGTAGTACCTCATACCTTGGAACATTGCCAGGTCTATGTTCTGCAAAGCTCTTCTACAGCTTTATCTATCTCTTAGCACTTATTGTAGATTTTCCTGCGTGGCTTTTGTTCTTCCTGTTCATATTATGCTTTCTCTCTGGAATGCACTTCCTCCGACTTCTGCCTTATTAATTCACATTTAGTGTTCTGCATCTGATAGCAGATCCAAGGAAGCAAACTTTTCCTAACATTTCCCTTCTCTTCCCTCCCCTATGCCTGTCTCTCTTCTTCCTCTTACTCTTCTTGGAGCTTAAACAATACTGCTCTTGTAGTACTTGTTCCATAACTTTTATAACCAGTTGGATCTGGCCTTCCGCATTCCTGTGAAGTGCAATTAATCCTCTTCATATCCATGAGTCTCCAGTACAGGCTGCCTGTGGTTGACTATTTGTTAATGTATTTCTAAGACAGAGGCTTTCAACTGGGGGTGGCTTTGTTCCTTCAAGGGATGTTTGGCAGTGTTTGGAGACTTTGGTTGTTGTGGCTGGTGGGGCGAGTAGTATTGTCATCCAGTCGTGGGAGCAGATATACTGCTAAACACTGTAGTGTACAGGATCGTCCCCTACCCAGTCCCAAATGGTAGTAATGCTAAGGTTGAGAGACCCCACTCTAGGATGCAGTGCAAAACTTTATCCTTATAACAAAAAGATGAAATTGTTTAAAGATGGACTTCTTAATGTATAAAGGTTTTCAGTGGCACAGAGCTTCATTTTCAGTCTACTCTTTTCTGGTTCTTTTAGTGGCTGCTTATTTATTTATTTATAGACAGGTTATTACTCTCTAGTCCTGGCAAGTCCCAAGGTCACTATGGAGCCCAGACTGGTCTCAAATTCATGGCAGTCCTTATTCCTCAACCTCCTGAGTGTAGTGGCTCATGGTTCATATTTATTCAGAAGCTGTCCTATATGGGGAGCACGTGACTCTACTCCTTCTTAATGGATGAGCAGGGAGCTGCAGTGATTTAGGCACAAAACTAAAAGGGCAGAGAAACAGTAGAATTAAGGTCGTCTTCACTTCAGAAATTTTTTCATTTACTTTATTTTAAGTGTGCCTAATAGCTGATGTTTGAGAAAGTATGGGGGTATAAGATTTTAAGAGTATTTCACTATGTAATCCTCAGAAAAGGCCAAATGGGATGTGTTTATATTATCAAATGATGAAAACTTGAGTGCTGTCCCCAACACCACTGTACACATATGCATACAGCAGTTATTGTGTCTTCACTGTCTTCATCCACGGCCAAGGGCACAGTCCACAATAATTCATCAAAATA
The DNA here is from genome assembly GCA_004027205.1 of Ctenodactylus gundi. Taxonomy (NCBI): domain Eukaryota; kingdom Metazoa; phylum Chordata; class Mammalia; order Rodentia; family Ctenodactylidae; genus Ctenodactylus; species Ctenodactylus gundi. The sequence goes on along the minus strand of PVKB01001140.1, from coordinate 209,799 downwards.
GACAGGCTTCCTATGGGGCAGCTAATACCTGTATTATGAATTGATAAGGGACAGTGGTATGTCAAGTGCTGAGTATCCAACTTTGATTGCCCTGCACCACATACGCCAGGCATGGTGGGTGGTGCATGCCTGTAATCTCAGCACTTGGAAGGCTGAGGCAGGACGATTGCTGAGAGTCCAAGGCCAGCCTGGGCTCCATAGTGAGTTTAGGAGCATCCTGGGCTACAGAGCGAGACCCTGTCCCCCCTTCCCCCCCCCAAAAAAAAAAGAAAGAAAAGAAAATTAGAATACCAAAGGGTACATTGTTGCTGGCACTAGAACACATAGGACTAATCTGTAAGACCAAGTGATGAGAAAATAAAATCCTATTATGCTTAGGAGTCTTAGTAACATGTCTGGGCAAGGATAGAAAACATTAGAAAGGAGGTTTTGATTCTCCTTTGCAGAACTTGCCATTTGGTACAGATTCCTATCTTATAATCCAATTTTCTAAATTTCTTAGTTTGGAAGTTCAGAAATTTGAGTAGGAGAAAGAAAAAGAACATTTTAAGCAATGTTAGAAGAAGGTAACAATGTGTCATGTTCTTAAATAGTTCCTGTTTGTATTAGCAGTTCCTAACTAGACTCTGAAAAACATTATATTGGAATTTGTGCTAAAAAGCCAAGTTTTCATTATTGGAGACTCTTTGGTAAATTAAATGATTTATACCCAACAAGGAAATTTTCTTTATAATAGGGAATATTATTTACTTCTACATTATGTTTTAAAATTCAAGAAATACTTTTTTCCTGATGTCAAGTTACAGTGCCTATCTGAAGACTCTCAGGCAGTGTTAGTAGTTCACTTTTAGAGACTGCCTATACCTGTGACATGTGTCTATTAGTTCCCTGAAGGGAGAGAGGAATGTGTTTATACTCATTTCAGTCAGCTTTATGAAATAATATCTAACTTACATTTTGTTTAATCTCGTCTTGTCTTTGTCTTGGTTACTATTGGATTTTGCGTCAAAACAGGGACCTCAGCTACAGATACTGTATTAAAAAAACTATTTTTTATCTTTAGTTTTTTGGAGACAAGGTCTTGATGTAGAGCTCAGCCTGAACTTGGTCTCATGGCAATCCTCCAGCCTCAGCCTCCTGAGTGCTGGGATTACAAACATGTACCACCACACCCAGCTTTATGTGGTGCTATAGAATTAAACTCAGGGCAGTGTGCTTGCTAAGCAAGCACTTTACAGTGCCATTTCTTCAGCCCCTAAAAAACTGTGTTAAGGAGCATAATCATAAGGAAATACAATAATATGCATGCATATACTTTATGGTTTGAATAAAGACTATTAAATTAAATTTCTGTTAATTTTTCCAGCCAATTTCTACAGAAATTTTGGAGTATTCATCAGATAGTGAGAAGGAAGATGACTTGGAGAATGTCCTATTCATTGATTCAGAGTCCCCTCACCAATACCACTTGGATTCTGGATCAGATGCAAGACAAATTAGGGACAGATCGATGGACCCAAAGATGAAGTCAACAGAATCCATCTTATGTACACCCCAGAAGCAGACAGCCAAGCTTTCCAGGACTCCAGAAAATTCAGCAAGAAAGAAGAAATTTTTAAGGTTGAATTATATATTTTAAAATATTCTTTCTCAGTTGTTTTCTTTAAAAGCCCAGTATCTAAAATGTTAATTTAAAAATACTTATTTACTTGGGGAGGAAATTAGAAAAACTACAGTTCAATAATTCTGATAAACAGTTATCAAAATCCTAAATTATGGAGCTGATTCATAAAATTGTTCATCAAAGTTAAGCGTTTATGAATTTAGTTGTGTCCAGCTTCTGTGACTGCTTTTGCCTGGCGGATTTGTTGTTGAACTTACCAGATCTTAAGGTGGATCAGTTTTGCAGATGTTCTCTTAATCAGTAGGAACATATGGATAGCAGTTTTGTTATTAATTTGCAGTCTGAGAAGTAGAAATAAGCATAGACCATGTCATTCCTTTTATGAATATGACAAGAAAGATTGGCCAGGGCAGCACTTGAAAATGTGAAGAAGTATGACAGAACCAAAGCTCAGTATCAAGAGATAGCTGTTGTGTTTGTGGAGTGTCATAGTGGAGGAGTGTCCCTATCATGAGAGTATCAGTCAGGGGCTGGCCTTTGTAGACCAAGCAGGCTGTGTGAGAGTTCTCTTTGTTGAATAAGAACAGAACAGTGTCTCCTTAGCCACTGTCAAAAAACGCCCCAACCCACTGAAACAATGAAAGTGAGAAAAAAAGTATGGGCAAGCCACGATGTGTGGTAAGGAGAGCCCTGACTGAGGATGCGGACAGTACCATGACTCCTTGTTAGGATAGAGGGTTAGCTGCCAGTCACCTAAAAGGGACCCATCCTCTAGAGATTATAGAGACGGTATCTGTGACACGGAGAAACATAAGGTGGGCAGTACTCTGTTGGTGTCCTAGAGAGAAGGCGAGCAAGGTCGGCTGGAGGCTTGTCCTGAGCACAGTGGTGGAGTGAACAGTGTAAGGATGTTGCAAAGTCCATTGCAATGAATGAAAGGGGTGAACAAGTTCATGCTGGTTCTCTGTACCTTGTTTTCAGAAGACACCAGGTTGTATACTTACTTGTTCTGTAAAAACCCAGTCCTAGTAACAGAGAACTAGGTCCAGGGTGCCATGAGATTGAAGGGAGAGGCAGACAGACCCACGTTTGCATGGAGTGCAACTTGTTGGAGACTTAGTGACAAAAGTGTGGTCCTGGGTCACAGCAGAACCAGTGGATCCCATAATTTGAGTTAGAGGAAGGGAGCTTATGAAGTGAACAGGACAAAAGTGACTCCATCCAGGCCAGAATGTACCTTGCTTATCTCAAGCAAATAACAAGTATATCATTCATTCCTTACACTGAAAGCTCTAGGGTCCAGTCATAATACTCCACGTAGAACTCTAATGGCCTTGTTTATTTGTGCTGTGCTGGGAAATGATGCAGGGAAAACCTGAGTCGTGTTACTCAGGGACAGTCATGGCAGTTATGACTCAAGATGGTCAGTTGTGTTAAGTTGAATCCCAGCAGTACCCAAAGTGAAGAAGTTGTGACCTCAAAAGTGAATGTAGTGGTTTGTAATAGTCTGTGGGAAAAAAGAAAAAGAAGCCCGTTAAAGAGATTAGGAATGCCTGTGCTGGTGAAAGTTGTATCTTAAAGTTACAGAAACTCATGTCCCCAATCCTATTGTGGGCATTCTGTGTACCAAGCGTAGTTCATGTCCAGGTGACACAGTATTGAGCAGGTGCACAAAACTCTGCTTGTGTTGTGGCGGGACGGGAGACTGATTTCCAGCCAAGATGTAGAGTATGTATAATATCAGAAGGATGGGAACTTTGTGGAGAAAAAGCAGAAAGGGGGAATAGAGAATAGCCCAGATGTAGGGGGAAGGCATTTCTGGTTTACACAGAAGCTCATGGAAAGTCTCTGAGAAGGTGACATTGAACATTGTAAGAGTGCAGCTCCCATTTCCTGTGATGAGGCATGTTGAGGATGCCATGGTGTCTGTATGCCTATCTGTCTCTTTTAAATCATGAAGCTTTTGACCATTGGAGGCAGACAGTCTTATCTGAGTGGGAATGCAAGACCATACTTCACTGGCAAGCCTGGAGCTCGGGAGTTAAACTTGTAGGCTTCAGTGTCTGGATGGTTTCAGACCACAAGCTGGGGCAGTTCACAAGGGATCTGGTGCAGATCCCCAGGAGGATTCATCTGGATTCGAGGCCTGCGCGCCCTGCAGATGTCAAGGTAGGCAGGACAGACTGCTGAGAGAGGAACCAAAGTGAGGGGAGCATTGTGTTATGTGGGCCAGGGAAGAGGCATGTTTATGAGGAGAGGGAGGGTAACTACTGTGTTTTAACTGTGAAGGACAGAGAAGTGGAGCTGCTTCCATGGAATGGTCAGGCAAAGGAGACTCTGATGGATCTCAGAGAGAATGGAAACCAGAAACTGAACACAACACAAATAGAACTCTTTGGGGAACTTTTACTTTAAGAGAACAGATCAGTGAGATTTGAGTTGAAAAGGAATGTGATGGTTGGGCTTTGATTTTTTTTAAGGTGGGAGAAATTTCATCTTGTTTGTGTGTTGATGGGGAAGCTCCAGAGGAGCATGATAAACTGCCGAGATGCAGCCTGGGAGGTAGTGATAGGGAGATAGCTGATGGCATCATCTGATGTGACACAGTGTTTGGTAATGTGGCACAAGTATGAGTGGCCTGGTCAAGAGCCCAGTGTCCACCCAGGGCCAGGAGGGCATAGAGTTTATGCTAATGCAAGGATATACCTGCTCAGGAACACAGGCAGTCTGTGGATAGGTGAGAAGATTTTTATTCAGATACAGGTGGATGGATATGGCTTGTGAACAGATTCTTTCTAGATATATCAATTTCAATGAAACAGGAAATTCTTTCATCTGCTTATAGAGAGAATGAAGAAAGAGAGGTGTAGATGAGGAAAGAGAGTATGCAACAGCCACACTGTGAGGATGAATAGGATGGGGAGATGCTCCAGCATTGTCTGACAGAATGCAGTCTGGTTGGGAATGGTGGTCATGAATTGAATTTGAACCAACCAGCCAGTGTGGATTCAACTCTGGATAGCAACTGTGGAAAGGCAGAGTGTGGGGGTTATCCATGGATATTGAAAGAGATTGGCAGAACTTCCAAGACAGCAACTATCGTAATGGCCCAGTTTAATAACCCTGAACTGGGTAAGACAGGATCCACAGTGAGTTGGGGTAAGACCAGCAGGTTCTGGTCAGGGAGAGGCTTGTCAGAACTTTTGGAGTTGGGCTGCTGCTAGTTGATGCATGCTGAGAACTGAGTTAATGGAAGAAAACATTTTGTAACTTGGAGATTTAGAAAATACCCAAGGAACTGAGTGGCTGAGGTGGCAGTGTAGAAACATGCATGGATTGGGAGGTAGAGTATTGGAAGACTGGAATTAAGAGAAATCGTGGTAGCTAGGAGATAAAGTCACTTGAGGGTGGGAGGAACGTTCTGGCAGTGGTCCAGGGCATGGGTGGACTGTGTCAGAGCTGGACTGTAGAGAGGGTGAAAGATGGTCTGAAAGCAATGAAGAGCAAGTGGCCTCTCTGACACTGTGACTCATTGGTAAGAGGGGTGGGCAGAGAAAACATTGTGTTTAGGGTCACTTCCAGGTTGTCCTCTTTGGAATATCAACATAGTGAAGGGAACAGTCATAAAAGTGACTGAAGCAGCTCCAGCCGTGGGCATAGGACTGCTTTCTTGTGATTTCTAAGAAAATCTTAGGGCCATCTTTCTGTGTTCATGCTTTTAAAGTTACTATAAAATGAGGTCGGTGTGATTAGGTTGGTGTCATATTTTTAAGAATATGTTCTTAGGAAATAATATTAACTCGTATTTCTAAGAACCAGGAATTGGAGCCTCCAAAAAAAAAAAAAAAAAAAAAAGGCCCTAAAATCTGATCTAGGAGAGTATGACCTCTAGGAAGAAAGTGTAATATCTAAAATACATTAAAGGATTCAGTGGCAGAAGTCTGTAATCCTAGCCCTCTGGGAGGCTGAGACAGGAGGATTACAAGCCCAACTTGGGAAACTTAAAGACTCAGCAAGACCCTGTCTCAAAATTTAAAAAAAAAAAAAAAAAAAAAAGAAGGACTGGGGTTATATCTCAGTGTGAAAGCCCTGGACTCAATCCCCAATGCCACAAAGAAAAAAAAAAAACATTTAAAATTTGCATATTTTACCTCTTTGCTTGAGGAGTATAAAATGGAAATTCCAACAATTCTGAAACTTTTCTTCTAACTAATCATCTTAATACATTCTAATTCATTGAACAGAGGCGGGCTCGCAGAAAGACTAAGTGAACTACAAAATCGAGAGAGGTCAGCCATTTCTTTGTGGAGACATCAGTGTGCTTCTTACCAAAAGACTCTTTCAGGTAAGGTATATGCAGACATCTAAGAGAACTGCTTCAAAACATTTCAGTTAAAAGGAGTTTTTTTTAAACATTAAAATATATGAAGTTTATCTTTACTGTTTTTGTGACTTTAAAAATGTCTAATTTCTTTTGCACATGAAAAGTGGTACATAACTAATGTGTACACCTTGGAAGATAAATGTACACTCATCAAAACATCAGTGTGATGTTGTTTGCCCTGAGTCTTTCCCACGACCTGCAGAAGTTTCATTATGTCCTTTACTTATCATTACTATTATAATTTTTGTGATAAGAGCATTAAAGATCTACCCTCTTAGCAAAATTTAAGTACACATTGCAATATGGTTAACTGTAGACATTATGCTGTATAGTAGATCACTAAACTCACCTTGAGTAACTCAAACTTTATACCCTTTGATCAGTAGGATCCCTGTTTTTTACCTCCACTCTGCCCCTGGAAGCTACTGTTTTATTACGTGCTGGAGGAACAGCACAGCAGTTAGAGTACTTTCCCAGCAAACACAAGGGCCTGGGTTTGATTCCCCAGCACCACATTAGCTGGGCATGATGGCACACATCTTTAATCTCATCACGTGGGAGGCTGAGGCAGGAGGACTGCTGTGAGTTCAAGGCCAGCCTGGGCTACATAGTGAGTGTAGCACCAGTCTGGAACATAAAGCAGACTCTTGTTTCGGGGGCTGGGGGGAAGAGTACAAAAAGAAATAGTAAAATTATCTTTTTGCAGATGATGTTGATATTCTATATCTAGAACACTCTACACAGTCTCTACAAAAATGTTAGAACTAATAAACCTAGCAAAATGAACATATAAAACTCAGCTCTGTTTCTGTGCATTAATATTAGATTATCCAAAAAGGAAATTGAGAAAATAGTGTCATATATTATAGTATCAAAAAAGAATACTTAGTTTTATGCTTAATGGAAATGAAAGACTTGTATTCTGAAAACTAAGACTCTTCTTTTTTTTCTCTGTTAACTTTAAGTCTGACTCTAAGTCTAAGTTAACTTTAATCTTTTAAGTCTCAAAAATTGTTCCAGAAATGAGTCTGTTCTTAGAAGGTCTAATGATGCCTCTCCAAAAGCTTCTTATAGGTCAAACAAGACTTGTTAGATATCAAATGTGGAGGGATTTGCATTATACTTTTTTTTCTCATCAAATCTAAGCCAGTGCCTTTCAGACTTTTGTAACTACAACCTAAAGTAACACCAGTACCTGCACCATCTCCTAACATGTAACTGAAATAAATATCTTCCAGACAACACTTAAAAACCTTTAATGTGTGATACAGTGGAATGCATTCTTTCCATTTGTCTGTTTCTCACTCTCTGATTGAAAATTAGCTTATTTTAAATGTTTCTTTGGGTGGTGGGACACCACACTTACGCTGTATTAAAGAAATTATTTTTATGGTCTACAATTTTTTTTTTTTTTTTTTTTTTGCATGCAGTGTGGTCATAAGGAATAGGTTTCAGTAGCTCAGGGCCTCTCCATTGGTTCTCAATGTGTGCGTCTCTGAGTGGAGCAGACAGGGGCTTCCCTTGAGCCCTGGTACTTTTGTCTCTGACTTTTCTTCATGTCTGGGATCATTTTCCTTCATGTGTGTAGGAAGCTCTCTCAGCTCTTAGAGTGCTTACCATGCTCAGTACATGCATTAATTCCCTTGGCACGAATCTTGGCCTTAACTTGCTCTCTTACAACAGTGCCAACCTGCAAAACATTCCTCATGGTCTTCAGATTTGCCTGGTATGTTTGTAAGACATTACTCTTTGGAGAGCACCTGTTATGTGATACCTCTAGTATTACCTTTCCTATAGGTGCACATATATGGGACTGAAGGAGCAACACCATGTTTCATAATAGACCTAGAGAACATTTATCAGGTGCCTCTTTTTCCCTTTGTATTATTTTGGTAAGTCACTGGCAGATGATAGTCCCAACCAAAAGGCTTATGTAGTCTCTTATTTTTACTATAGTCCTGATGGCACTGAGTTGTTTTGACCCTTTTGTTGAATTACAGCATGAATGTGAATGTTGCCATTACAAACAAGTGACTTAAAACTCTTGTTTCTTAGCAAATTATTTGATAATAAAAATATTCTAAGGTCTAGAAGAACTCCTCCTTCTCTAAAACAGTGTTCTTTTTCACAGTTACTTCTGGTGTGATTTCCTCATTTGGAATTTGGAGAGGAGTAGGTGGACATGGTCATCTAACTGAATCTATTATTACTAGTCTCTCCAGAAAGATCTTTGGAGCACATGGTTTAATTGTCTTTCATGTACCCATACTTGAGTTTGAGAAATATTTTTCTAATAGTAGGGTCCCCCACTCTACCTCCTCCCTATTCTCTGATATATTCTACTCAAGTATTATGCTCTCACCTATTACACATTCCTGTGTAATACTTTTCAGTTCTTACTTCACTTATTCTAGCTGTCTCTTAGTGGTAGGCTTCATTCACATTCTGTATTAAAGTAGTATAAAATCTGAAACATGCATAAGTGAACAAAAACGACCAGATACATATTGCTCAAGAACGCTTTGCCATTTGTAGAATTCATGGGTTGATCCAGTGTTACACTTATGACATTGTTTTTGGCATTTTTTGTATCAAAGATCATAAGAAAAAATTATCATCTTTGCAGCTTATTTAATCAGTTAGAAAGTGAGGTATACATAAAGACTGCCTAGTTCTGTTATTCAAGGAGGTCTTAACACACCAGGTTAAGTGTGTGTGTGTGTGTGTGTGTGTGTGTGTGTGTGTGAGAGAGAGAGAGAGAGAGAGAGAGAGAGAGAGAGAGAAAGAGAGATAAATGGCTCTCATCATTGGAAGCTACAGGGAAAAGTCTTTATGCTTCATGCATATTGGTTTTGAAAAGGTCAGCAGGCCTTCTCTCATTCTTCTCTCATTCGTAACTTCCAGGTTCAAGTTTAGTGTAGAAGAATGCTTTCTTTTCTAATCTTTACCAGAAATATATGAAATGAATTTCATTGGTCTGGCTGAGATAGAGCCTCTCCTTGAACTAATCTTCATCACTGTGGTGAAATATAGCGAATAGTACTCGAAAACATGCTTGACTCATGATTATTGTCTTTTCAGACTGACTTAAAATCAGTAGGAATCATTTGTGATTCTACAATATCTCATTTTATTTTATTTTTTTCTTTTTCTTTTTTGAGACATGGTCTCACTCTGTAGCCCAGGCTGGTCCTGAACACATTGGTGTAGCCCAGGCTGGCCTTGGACTCAGGACAATCCAGCTGCCTTAGCCTTCTGAATGCTGGGATTACAGATGTTGCTACTACACCCAGCTTTATGTGGTGCTGGGGAATCAAACTCAGGGCCTTGTGTTTTCAAGGCATCTGCTATAACTGCTCTGCCATTCCTCCAGCCCACAATATCTTGTTTTAATCTTTAGTGATTCATTTATAAATATTAGCACATACATGCTTAACCTTTCAAATGTGAGTGGCTCTAAATTAGAATTAATTGCTTTTTCTAATAGTCTGCCTACTTTCCAGTAATGTAGTTGCCTTTTTAAAGTCACTCATAGGCTTGTGAGCACCCATTTGCCCATGTGTCCTGTAGGTAGCTCCTCATTTACACTTCTGTAGGCAACCCCTCAATCCTACTCCTGCAGGTAACCCCAATAAATCATGGGTTCATTAAATTGGACTTTGGTGCAGTTGTTACTTTGGGCCATGTGCTGTACACTGCTTGGGGTAGATAGACACTGGTGTTCATGTCTCCCTAGGAAAAGGATATTCCTGTGACCACTAAATAGGTTTTGGTTATTCTTTATGTTACTAATCATTTGGAATTTAGTTTGAGGTCCTGTGTACTATAAACTTTTGCTTTTGTTTTGCTTGAGCCAGAAAAATCTATCCTGGTGACATAGTTCTTAAGCATGCTTCTTTGCTGCTCTGAGTCTGCCTCTCATCTTCAAGAGTAGTTACACAAGACAACAGTAATCTGGGATTTCTTCATGACTGAGTATGAATGTTTGTGTGACTGTGTTGTCAGTGAGGCCATTTTGAATTCTCTGTGTGTGTATCTATGTACACGTACGTGCGTGTGCACTGAGCTACATCCCCAACCCATTTCTATTTTGGATTTTGAGACAGGATCTTGCTCATTTGCCCTGGCTAGGCTTGAACTTGTGATCCTCCTGCCTCAGCCTTCCAGAGTACTGAGATTATAGGACTGTACCACTAAGCCCAACTTAGTTCTGACTTGCAGAGAGCAGCTTTGTATTGAGGAATTGGGATGGGTGGAGAAAACTGTAAGCTAGAGAGCAGGCTTGGGCAGGAGGAATACAGCAAGTGGTTGCCAGATACACAACTCCTCCTGGAACCTGGCCACTAGATGTACTAGACCAGAACACTGGAGGTCCTGCTTGTATGCCAAGTGTGAGGAGTTCACAGAGTATCCTTGTTCCTTTTCCCACATGAGAAGGTAGATGCTTATTCTTTAAAAGTTTCTAGAGATTTTCTAGTCTCCACTTCTGTTTGGGCAGAGGGTTGGGGGAGATAGATGGAAGCATGTCATCCAAACATGTGCTCTGATTATGTAGCCATTAAATGAAGAGATGGACTGGGGACAAAGCGCAGTGATTAGAGCACTTACCTAGAAAGCATAAGGCCCTGGGTTTGATCCCTCAGTACCCCATATTGAGTGTAGTGGCTCACACCTGTAATCTCAACACTTGGGAGGCTGAGGCAGGAGGATTGCCTTGAGTTCTAACCTAGCCTGGGCTCATAGTTGAGGACCAGTCTAACCTACAGAGTGAGATTCTGTCTCAAAAAAAAAAAAAAAAAAAAGGAAGAGATGGGTAGAACTGGCTTCCTGGACTCCAGTGCAAGTTATTTTCAGTGCTCCTACACTTCACTGATGGAAAATATTTTTTTTTATTCCTTTGCCAATTTCCTGTTAATATCGCCTATAAAGGAATAACCAGATATTTCAAATTGAACTTTGTCCGGTATGGTATCTGTCAATTTTGTTGGCTTTACAGTGCTGGCATATTATAAATATTTTTATAGTAGGCAAATTTGTGCAGGCTTTATACTGAACCATAGGTTTCTAGAAAGTGAGGTAAAATCTTCTGCTTGCTTTCTTACTTCCTTCATCATTCCTCTCACTGAATTGTCATCTTTGGAGGGTTACTGTCTACAAACACATGCTGGAGGCTTCCTTTATGAAATAAAGCATTTAATATGCAAAATAATTCTCCAAGACAGAGATATTTTTCCAGATAAGGATATGGTAGGTTTAGTATATACTGTGAGCATATGAATTAAATCCTGATTTGTACTCTGTCAAGTCTATATTCTTGTTTAATAATAACCTTTATTGGCCTTTTTGGGCTGGAGATCTAAGGAAGCAATTGATCAAAGAATCAATAAAATTAAAAATACTAATGCAAATGCAATTTTTTTTTCTCCCAGAAAAAGCAGTCTTTCCAGATGTAGGTCTGTATTTCTTTTCATAGGACATGGCATTGAAGATTACAAAAAAAAAAAAAAATGGATCTGTAAGTATGTCCTAAAACTTTATGATTATGACAGTGAGGTGGAACATTGTCTCCTTTATTTTTGATACTAATATATCCTGAAATTATTAGACACTGTGATCTTGGTTTCTCAGTGCAGTGATTTAGCACAGTGTTGAGTAAGAATCTTTGGAGACTGAATTAAATATCAAGTGAAGTCAAATGTGTGTGACAGACAGCCCGCAGTGGAGGGTTTGAAAAAGGAGAATTTTTTGTTTGGCTCATGGGCACCAAAAAACTTTTTTGGAATGTTTCTTTCAGTTTCCTTTTTTAAATTTTAGAATGGAGAATATTTAATTCTCAATGAATAAAAAGCAAAAGCAAAATAACCCAAAAAGCTAGAGTCAGAAATTCATCTGTTAATTTAAGGTATGAATGTGACTGTGCTCATATATTTTTCTTTTAGAAGTCTAAATATCTTTAAATTTCAAATTTAGTTTTTTCCATTTTCTTAAATTTCTTATTTTGCAAGTCTTTTAAATCTTCTTATGTCCTTTAATAAAATATATTTTCTTTTGATAGAACCTATTATAAATATATATTAGGATGAGTATCTTATTTGGTGTTTTGATTACTCTGTGGCTTGGCGAAAGAATTGCTACTTCCAACATAAAACATATTTTTCGATATGTGGCAACTGGGTAAGAGAAAATCCTACTAAATAGAATAATTCTGTCTGTTCCTAAAACCAGAGACTAAATTGTAATAAAGAGCTGAAATTCAATGATGGATTAAAATGCCTATATTATAGCTTTGGTTTGAGTGAGCCCTCCAAATTCACATGTTGAATGTTTAATTACCAGTGCAACATTGTTTAGGGGAGGTTTGACAAAGAGAAGTGTTGTTCTCAAAGGAGTGGGTAAGTTATGAAGATAGCAGTTGTTATAAAAGCATGTCTGACCCTGTGCTTACTCTTTCTCTAGGGGATGGCTTCCACCAGGTTATGACACAGATGGAGGCCCTCACCACACCAGGCTCTCCAAGGCTCTCACACTGAGCTGTTGTACATCCCTAGCCTATTTTGAGTTTTGATTTTGAAACAGAGTCTTGCTAAATCACTAAGTTGCCCAGATTGGGCATGAACTTGGAATCATCCTGCCTCAGCTTCCAGAGTGCAGAAATTACAGGACTGTGTTGTCGAGCCTGATTAACAGATACAGGCTTTTTAAAATGAGTCCCACCCTGCTACCTACCTGCCAGTCTCTACTGGATGATGTAACTCTTCACTTTTAGAGACTCTGTTTAGACATTAAGCTTGGATTTTGTGAGTTCTTATTTTTCTTTTGCTAGTTTAAAATTGTGATTTTTTCTAAACCTTTTTGCAATAAGAATAAGTGTTACATTATTCTTTCCACTGTGACTTATCTTCTCTGCCTTATTTTTTCCCCCTGTATCTGTTACACTTTGTCCCTTCTAAGTTGTGGTTTGGTTAATTTTTCAGGTTAGATTTTCATTCAGAGAAGTAGCTGTAGTAAGGGGAAGGGTCAAAAGTCTCCAGATGCTTTTATTTTTTTAAACTTCTTGGTTTCTGAAATGTCATACTGAAACTTATTTTTGGTATAAGATAGAAATAAATGAGGTAGTGGAGTTCAGCTTTCTGCAGGAATGTAAGTGATAGTTCCCTGTTCATTTCTCTTCCATGTGGCTCCAATAGGTGCTGCGCCCCGGCCCTTCATCCCTCGTCCTCACTAACCCTGAGGAGTAGCGCCTCCTGGAACAGAAGGTAGCCAGAGCTCTATGTGCTAGCCAAGAGAACTGTGGACTTTTAAATTTTTTTTTAAACAAAAAAAGACTGATTTTAGGGAATTGAGGGAGAACAGGGCCTCTAGTCCTTTAAAATCTGAAACTTTTTAGCTGCCTATTTTTGTTAAGCATAAGGTTTTTAAAATAAATGTAAGGTCACTTTCATTATCTAAATAAAATATTAATTTATTGAGTTTTCTTTAAATTGCATTGTATCAGGAAGATAGCAGCTAAGTAATATCTGGTTTTTTTTCTATAAAATTTTCTTGTACCTTTATTTCTGTGTTTGTTTTAGTTGCTTGAAACAAATTTTATTTTTTCCCACACTGGTGTGTTATCTGTGTCTAAATTGCTGGTGATGATGAAATGGCAGGAAGTGAGGGCTACAGACACCAAACAGGGCACGTCAGCACTCTTTGATTCATTCAGCCAGAGCTTACTGAGGGACAGTGCCTGCAGTACTCTACACTAGGCTCTGAACAAACCAGATCTGGTTGCCATAGTTGCAGTCGTACAACTTCTCTTTTACTGAAATTTGAAGAAGAGAAAGGAAGGAAAGCAAAGAAAGAAAAGGAAGGAAAGAAAGAAGGATAGAGGAAGGAAGGAAGGAAAGAAAAGAAAAGAAGAAAGAAAGAGAGAAAGAAAGAAAACAATGGCTGGGTCCAGCAGAAGCATATAATCCCAGCACTTTGAGAGGCTGATGCAGGAAGATTGTGAGTTCAGAGCCTAACCTGGACAACTTAATGACTTAGCAAAGTCACTTAATGACTGTCTTAAAATTAGAAATTAAAAATGGGTAGGGGGTATAGCTCAACACTCTGTGCTCAAACCCCAGTATCATATCCCAAAAGTGTATATAATAATTTTAAAAACTTGGTATTAAGATATAGCTCAGTATGAAAATTCTGCACTCAATCCTGGGGTACCTTCATGCCACACAAAGGGAAGGGTGGGGCCAGATTGAGGCGGGGAGGGAATATTGTTGGGTGGCATGGGGCTGCACCAGACAGGCGGTGGAGGCTGTGGATTGAGCTTCGTATTTACTAGCGAGTATCAACTTCCTTTGTCTAGTTTTCAGGACAAAAATCAAAATAAAGGCAGAATTATGGAATAGTGGAGATTTTATCAGTAGTTTTCACCAGAAAATTATATTTTAAGAGGGCATTTTTTTGTTACAGTTGTTTATGGAGCTAGGGATTAAATTCAGAGCCTTCATATTAAGCTGCATCCCTAGTCCCTGCTCCCCTTTTAAAAAATTTTTGTTTGAGGCAAGGTCTCAGTTACTGAGATGCCCAGGCTGGGCTCTAACTTGTGATCTTTCTGCCTCAGTCTCCTAGAGTGCTGGAAATATAGGTATGCACTACCATGCCCTTGGCTGAGATTTTGACTAGCCCATATGGTAAATATTTTCCTATCACACAAAATCATTATCACCAAAAAATTTATTTAGATTATTACAGTAGTTTGACAAGAAGCAGTTTATTTAGTATATGTTATATTCAAGCAAGTAAATAAAAATACATGATAAGCCCGAATTCAGAATAGACCAAAATTTTGGTTTAGAAGTACCTCTACTATATGAATATTTGCTTCTATTGAATTGTCATTTTGTGTTGAAATTAACAAATGTTACAAAGCAAGTACTTCCACGACTACTAGTTAAAAAATAAATGTTTTTCTAATCACTGTTTTTTTGCTACTAGAGAAATAGAGTGAATTTGTTTATCATTTTTTAATGTTTTCACGACGTGGTTATGGTAGTTTGCTTAATTTTTAAAGCTTCACTTCCTGTTTCGCTCATTCATTCATTCATACACTTATTAAATAACAGGTATGTGCCTGTCATTGACAGCTTTCTTTGTCATAACATTTTCCTTTCTTAAAATACTAGATAGAACTTTATTGTTTAGAAAAACAAAACAATGTTTCACTTGAAAATATGTTAGTAAAGTCATATTTATTGAAGAATATTTTGGAACATAAAAAGGAATAAATATTATTACTTAAGGAATTTAAAAGGAGAATAACTTAGTAAATTACCCTTAAAATATTTTGTTTACATAGTTTCAGGATTGAAAAAAATCATATACTATTACTTACCCTAATGATTGTGATAAAATGCTCAGATATATACTTCCTGAAAAATTCTGGTGCTTTTAGTCTTTTTTCACATTATATACTTATTTGGAAGCATTAGTGAATATTATAACAACTCTTGGAAGACAACAAAGTTTACCATGGAAAGATGTTAGCACAGAGTTCTTGTTTAAATATAGCTTTTGTAAGAAAGAATTTGTCCAAATCAGGTATTTTCACAAATAAACAAGGCACACAAATGTGAAATTATAATTATACCCTGACTTCTATTTATGAAGTGCTAAAAACTTAGACCTTTGTGTCAGGTAAAAAAAATTCACTAACAAAACTGATTTTTCCAGTGTTGTGTTTTTTTTTTTTTTTAAAGTGGGGAATATAGTTGTTCTCTGTCCTTGAGCATGATTAGCTGTGAACATACTAGGAGGCTGGATCTTGTCAACTCCAGCACTTCCTGACCTCTCCTTGTCACCTTCATGACCCTCAGATGAGCCTTTCTGAGCTCTGGGGTAAGGACTGGCGAAGAGACGGGAAGTCCTTCAGACTGACCCAGGTGCCTTGGCAGTGCAGCCCACAGAAGGCAGTTCCTGGAGCCTCCTCAGAACGTAACAGCTGTAGCTTTGGTGATGCTGTGTACCTACAGCTTTTCAAGGGGCTCCTCTGAAGCTGGGTTGTGCCAGAAGTGGAAATTGAGGGTCACACTCACCCCTGGGGAAAGAAGAAGTGTCAGCTTAGGATTTCTATACAGAAACAGCAGTGCAAGCTGGAAGAGACAAAAAAATTCCATGTAGATAGTCTATATGTGTGTTTATTCCTTTGGTTTAGTATTTTCTAATACTCACTTGAGGTGGAAAATAGTAGGTTGATTGTTTGTACCAAAGCAAGTTGTATGCTAAGATCCCTTATTTAATTGAAAAATGATTATTAGAAAGTACATATAGTTTATTCTCATTCTAACACTGTGTATTTAGTTCCAGTGAAGGAAGTAGTGTGGTCAACTGCCATTTCACTTGGCCAAATTCTGATAGTGTTTTATATCTTTCAGATCATAGGGTTTTTGTTTGGTTTGGTTTTTGTTGTACTATGGATTGAACCCAGGATCTTTTGCACTGAGTTATATCCTTAGTCTTTTATTTTTTATTTTGAAATAAGGTCTCACCAAATCACTAAGTTGCCCATGCCAACCTCAGTCTTGTGATTCTCCTGCCTCAGCTTCATATTTTTAACATAATATGGCAAGTGTATTAGTTTGGATTCTTTCGAAGACAGAATTTACAGATTTTATCACACAAGGATCTATTAGGAAGGCTTACACATCCAAGGATAGAGATAGTCCAAGATGGCTGCTCAGCTGTGAAGTACATCTCCTGTCAGCGACTGCAGGACACCTGGTGAGGTGACAGTCTGGTGTAGATCTCTGTAGATCTCGGGGTGAAGATCAAAGCCTGAAGATCTGCAGTAACAGGCAAACAGGCACAAGTTGAGACTGGAGTGAATCTGTGCTGAAGATCTGCAGCGTGTAGGAAGTTGGTGGGTATCTGTAGACAGTTGGCAGGGTGAGAGCTTACCCAGAGTTAGAAGCTGTGACAATCTACCTTCTTCCTTCCTTTTATACCATTGGAGTTCCATTTGGACCTCCCACATCTGGATGTGTGCTCTTTCCTCATTGGCCAGCCCACAAATCTCTCACACTGGAATCTAGGTTGGTTCTCAATTTCCAGTCTAGGCATGGTTCTCAAATCCTAATCCTAATGGAGGTGTGGTTCCTAATCTCTTCAAGTTGAAATAATCCCTCCACAGTCACAGCAAGTTTAAAAAAATGTATTTGTATTTAGTTTAAGAAACAAGGATGAGATGAGTTGGAAGGGTTATTCATTTTGAAATTCATGCTCCATTGCTACCTTATTATCTACCATTCTTGTTTGTAAGGATTCTGCTTGTGACCTTAGCATGGGTCAGCTCTGATTTGGCGAGAGGTTTTGCTTCAGTTCCTTTTTTTAACTTCCTCTTTTGTTCTGGGGTCAAGGGAGCTGACTCTGGAGTATCTCCAGCTTCCCTCAGGCCAATAAAACCAGGAGGCAATTACAGCGGTCAAGCTTTATTTTCTCCTTTTTTTTTTTTTTTTTTTTTTTGCAAGCCTCTCTCAGCAGTGGAGTTTAATATGATTCTTTGTAGTCAGGGGTCAGAAGAATTCACATGAGTACCCCTGGCTGAATGCTTCAGCTCAGAAACAAACTCTAATTTTAGTTCACAGGTAGAGTTGTGAGTCTAATTTCCAAAGATTAAGTGTGAACTAGCAGAGGTCAAAAGAGTTCATTTTAGACCTTCGTAATGTGGTAACTTCATAATTTTATTTAAAACAGTAGTGAGGTCTGATCAGTAGAGGAAATGATGCTTAAATACTAAGCTCCGTTTCTAGTTAATGTATCTGTCATGTCTTAGCTGTTTCCTCCATATCCATTTTTACCTTCATTTTTGGAAATTAATCTATAAAATGACATTTGGTGATTCTTGGAATTAAATAATGCTTTTAGATTCCTTGTGAGTTTATTTAACTTGTACTTTTTCCATTTCCATTTTCATGAAAAATTTAAATAATTACTTAAACTATAAGAGTACTTTTCCTCTGTCTTGTAAATGGCCCAAAAATAAGACTA
Source organism: Ctenodactylus gundi (assembly GCA_004027205.1). Classification (NCBI taxonomy): domain Eukaryota; kingdom Metazoa; phylum Chordata; class Mammalia; order Rodentia; family Ctenodactylidae; genus Ctenodactylus; species Ctenodactylus gundi. The sequence continues at coordinate 191,764 of PVKB01001140.1, read as the reverse complement.
CAAAGCAAAGTAGTATGCAAAATGAGCCTCCAGCTGAACTCTAAAGGTCTCCTAATAAGTAAAAATTTACTCATAGGGTTAAATTGGAATCTCATTCATAAAGAGAATTATATAATGTAGAAACCTCTGTTTTTTGACATTCAGAAAAGTATATCAATAAGGCAGCATTGTACTTCTTGGCTTACTCAGTAGTCTGTCATATTTTGCTCTCCTGGCTTAGGTTAGTGTCACCCTGGCATTTGTTCATGCTCTGAAGTCTTGTGCATGCCATCTTCTTCTTTCCACCAGTGTAGTCTTCCAAATTTGTTTAGATTATTTTTGTTTTCCATGGGGCTAGATGTTTCCACTTGGGATTCTGTGGTCTCAGAAATCCTTTAAATATGTAGGTCCAGGCTTGATTTCTCATCTTTTGGGGGGGGGGCGTGTCTGATGGGGAGTCTGCCACCCCTTTGTTTTATTGGTGGTGCAGCTTGAGTCTTCAGCAGGAAAGAGATCTAAGAAGATTGCTGCTCACCTAACAGTACTTTTTATCTTTTGAAACAAATATAGTGGTAAATTTATTTTTCTGTTAACAGTATAGGAAACTTTTTAGCTGGCAAATGGAATAAACAAGTTTTTGAATTGTGTCGTTGAAAAACATTGGCAGTTGTGTTTTTGTAGTGAGATAGGGATTTGCAGGAGCCATGTCCTGGTACCCTACATAACCTCCCCTTCATCCCAGCATGATGTGGCTTCTTTTCCACCCTTGTTTGGAAATCAGCACCTTTCTGACTGATGCCTCGTGGCACTCTCATAGCTGGTCACCTTTCTCAGCTGCAAGAACAGTGCTCTTCATTTTCCACATTCATTTCTTTTACATCTTTTGCTCACTCTTCTGCCTGATGCTTCAGCATGGGTTCTCCAGGCTTCTGTCCTGGACTTCTGTACTTGTTGTTCCAGTGTCCTTCCTGGGTTATGGGAGATCTTCATGGCTACCTCCCTTCCAATATCTCCCAACTGCCTTTGTGTGTCTTACAGGGACCCCAGCCCCCATCCACCTGTACCTGAGTCCCCTCCCTGGCCTTTCCTGGCAGTGTGTGATTGTACTTTCTCTTACAGCTTTCATCCCATCTGGTCTCAGATCCTTGTGGTGATTCTACCTCAGGAACTGCCACATGACTTCATGTGTCCCATGTGGCTGCCTTTGCCTTGGTTCGGCCACTCACCATCATGCCAGGATTGTTCTGTTCATCTCTATCTGGTGTTCCTATTGCCAACATTTCTTCATTTTCATCTTATTGAGATCACTGTCCCAAGAGACAAATCTGGTAATGTTACCTCCTGTTTTTAGTGTTTCATGGGCTGTCTGGTGTCTTTAAGTAAATGTCCATCACCTTTGAGTTTTGTGATGCGCTGTGCTTCATCACATTCTTGGCCTTACTCAGTCTCAGCTCCCATGATCACTCTTTGTCATCTCCCCCACCCCGTTGCCAATGTGTCCCCGACACTGAATGCCTCCATCCATGATCAAGCTGTGGCTTCTGTGTTATAAGCTTGGCCACTAGGTCTGGTATGCCTTTTCGCGTTGAGTGCTTTGTTTATAGTTACACTTGTCATATTGTATAGTATTACAGTTACATAAAGTATAAGTAAATAATCACTATAGAGTGCTACAAACATGTACAGAGCTTACCTAGGAATCCTGACCCATGACTGTTAACTCAGGAAACCAGTGGTAAATTTTAAAAGGTTATGTGACACCAAAATGTAAAAATGACCCCAATCAGGAGAAACTGGTTCTGCTCTTAACTGCCAGAGTTGAAGGCCTCTGTGCATACTTTGTCTGTGCCTATTTCTTTACAGAGAAAGGGTGATTATATGAACCATTAGGTTATTTCTACTTCAAAAATTCTGTGTTGCTGTTGTACCTTGACTTGTGTGTTTACCCTGTGTGGATGTTTTTCTCAGAGCATTTTTTAACTTTGGAGACCCTGTGTTTGGTCTTACAGTTTTCTAATATAGCACTCACTGGCCCGTTGTCACAAGAGAGGTGCTCTAATACATATTGGTTGCTCTGTGTTTTTGTTATATCTTCTTTTTTAAAATCTGTAAGTGAATTTCCCTTCTCATTTCTCTTTCTTCTGTGTCAGTGTGTTACAACACTGCGGGAGGAAGGTAGCCCTAGGCTGTGGGACCTACTTAGTGCTAGCATTTGTAAATTTGCTAAGTTCCCATTCCAGCATACATTGCTCTGGCCCATTGTAGGTTTTATCTATTTCTACCCAAATGAAGTGCCTTGTTGGTGAATTACAAGTTTTTCATTAAAATATTCTTTGTTGACAGTTATTACAGAAAGGGTAGAAAGTTGAGGAGTTGTAGTTGTAGTAAGGATTAAGGACATAATGGCAGTAGGGACACCCTGGATTCTGTCATCTCACTAGTAACTGTGTTCTACTTCTTTGCTACATAGATGCACAGTGAGTTGGCTTTATGGTGGAGATGCAGTTTTGTAAGAATGTGTGTGCACTGCTGCTGTTCATAGAATAGAGTAGAGGAGGGTAAGTTTGTGAACCTTTAAACACTGGAGAACTAGAGTGACCACCCATGATTAGAAACTTGCTATTTTAAATTTGGGTTCTTGAAAATATTCCCACATATTTATTTGTTTCTCAGTTGATGCTGCATTTTTAAAAATAGACATACTTACATATCTATTTCTGTACGTTAGCCTTGTGACCCGTTAAAACTTGTTTTCAAAATGGTTTTGAAAAACATGTTTTCTCAGTCTAAAGTATTACCTACTGAAGTCAGAATAGGAATTTTAAACCAGGAAGTTTTTTTTCAGTAAAGAACTCGCATTCTGGATACAGAGAGTAGAGGGGTTGCCAGTCAGCTCTGTCCATGTACATCGCAGGTGGTCCTACTCCCTTCAGTCACTTCCACCTCAGTAATCTCAGTTGCTGTAACAAAATAGCATGGACCGTGTGGCAGAAGGAGCAGACATGCATTTTTCAACAGTGCTTGATGCTGAAAATTAGGGAGCAGCACGGTCAGGCTTTGGTGAGGGACCTTGTCTTGGTTTGCAGGCAGCTGCCTTCTCTTTGCGTGTTCTCTCTGCTTGCTCATGTGGAAAGAGCACATTCTCTGGTGTCTCTTCTGATAACAGCAGTAACTCCTGCAGAATAGAGTGCACCCATTAGACCTTATTTGACAATAGCTGCTTCCTTAGAGGCCCCAACTCCAAGTACACACTGGGGTTAGAGCTTCAATATACATATTTTTTGGAAACATAACCACTGTCACCTTTTGTCTAGTGTAACTTTTCTGAGGAACATTTTGCTTTCCTAGAATTTTTAAATGCATTTTTCTTACTTGGATTTATATTAAAGTTGAGGCCTTCAGTTGTCCGTTCGCTTTCCAGATGACTGTACAGGCTACCCCTGCAGAATTATGGTGATGTACCCTGTGGTTCGTACCTCTGTGATAGTGCTCTGAGGGCCCTGAGGTCCTTAGCTAAGGACTCAATTGCTCCCAGTCCTTATGGATTATGATAAACATTCTGGTTGCCTGATCAGTTTTGTCTAGTTTTTAATTTTTTTTAAGTGTTTAGTTTCAGATTTCTCTTTCATGCTTAGAATTATTGTGGGTTTTGAAAAAGAATATTTTAAATGGGTGAAGAAAAACAAAAAATGTGGAATCAAGAAGTGAAAGCACAATTGTTTATAGTTGTGGTTAAGAAATGTGTCTGTTCATCATTACCAGATGACTTAAAATTTTACAGGGGAACATAATTTTTTTTGAGGAAACTAATTATACTGTCAATGGGTAATTTGAATTTCTGTAGAATTTTTTAAAATTTTACAATCTAGATCTGTTTAGATCTGTATGACTTATGTTGAAATTATCTGTGAAACAAAGCTGATGTCACTTTACATTTGCTAGAAGCTAAAATTTTGATTTGCCAAATATTAATAACACAATCAGGGATTTATTAATAACAGAGGCCCACTTACTGAATACTTACTGGAACAGGTCATTGCTAGGTGTTTTAGAATCACAGAATCAGTGGTAAAATCAAGCAAAGCTGTAGTTAAAAAGAAAACAAAAAGAAAGGAAGAAAACTCAGGCATGGTGGTAAACACCTATAATTCCATACTCTAGAGGCTCAAGCTGGAGGCTTGCAAGTTTGAGTCCAGCTTGTGCAACTTAGTGATTTAACAAGATCAAAATGGAAAATATAAAGGGGCTGGGGCTATAGCTTAGTGTGAAACTTTTGGCTTCAATCCCCAAGTACTGCAAGAAAAAAATTGTTTGTGCATATGTGCATGCTTTTGTGCACGAATAAATATAAATCAGCTGGTAGTGCATGCTAATTTTAAAAAACAATGGTACCTTACAAACAGTACATAGACAAAGCATCATTTGGATTTGCTTTTGGAATATATTTATTTTTTTGTCTTTAGAGAGAAAAATTGAATCAAACTTGAATCTATTTTCTGGGTACCTGCAAAGTACAGTGGAGGCAAAGGGGAGGCACATCCTAATTGGTGGTGAAGTCAAGATCAGAAACAGAGTTGCCCAGTTGTGTCAGCTTGACCATCCTGGAAGCTGCAGAAGAGATTAGTAAAGCAGACTTCTGGGGTGTCTGGGTGGTTCATGGAAACTTGATCTTGGAGTTTGTGGCTTTGCTCATTCCTCCCTGGCCACTGTTCCCCTGCTCTGCTTCCTGGCCACAATGAACTTAGCGTCTTTGTGCTGCCATTCCCTTCTGCCCTGTCTTTCTGCTTTGAAGTCAGCTGAACATGGACTGAGGCCTTTGAAACCTTGATCCAAGTAACATCTCTTTCTTTAAGTTATAAGTGTTGGGTTTGCTGAGGTTTGAATCTAGAGTGTCCTCCAAAACGCCTCATGTACTTGGATGTAGTGAAATAACTGTGGAACTGTGTGCTGGACGGTAAGGCCTGGCTGGAAGGGGTGGATGCTTGGAGCTTGATCTGGAGGGATTGTGTCAACTTGTTACAGTTAAGGAACACCAGGGCAGAGCTTTCATATGTGTGTATGTGTGTTAATCACTTATGGATATGGAAGTGAGGGAGTGGACCCACCTTGGGTGTAGAGGCCCCAGGTGGCAGCTTAAAGTGAGTAAAGGAAGGAATAAGTGACATTGTTACAGCTTCTTCCTAGGAATGATGTAGTCCTGCCTAAGTCTCCAGACATCCATGTGCTCCTCACTTGGCTTCTGTCTAAAATGCCACGAGCAGCTCTAAAGTCTCTAATATGTGTTTCCATCATTGCCAGCTGTCTGTGAATGGACCATGGGAGATCTTCTGAAACTCTATGCTAAATAAATCTTTCCTCGTTTAAGATGTGGATGTTGAGTATATTGTCCCAGCAACATATAATTACGATAGGTATTTTGTCACAGCTATTGCAAAGATAACTAAAACTGTCCTATAAGGTTTTTATTTTTTTACTTTAGTATGTGTTATAGTTCATTCAGTTTTCATATATTTATGGATAATGAATGACTCAGGTGCAGCATAGAATTTGTGGTTTTAGAGAAAATTTTTCACTTTTTGTTAAAATAGAGACGTAAATAAGAGGTACAGTGAAAAAAGTTTTGTTCAGAAAGACATTTACTAGGGAGACATTGCTACAGTTCTTTGTTAAAGCATGATTGTTTTTCGCTTCATCGCAGAAATAATTTAAGGTTGCTTGAATGAGGTTGTGGGATTTGATATTAGAGAAGTTAAAAGCAACAGGTAAGTAGGCTTACCTACCTTCCCTTTCCCTCTCTGGTCTTTCCTCCACACATCCCATCATTTGCCTTTCCCTTTGGCTTCTCATCACTGGGCAAATGCCGAGTTGTTGCACACATTGTGGTGGAAAACCTGTCTCTTCCCTCTGACTATTGTTTTCTGCTCTCCTTTGCATGTTCCCCAGGCTCAGGCCCACTGTTTAATCCCAAGAAGAACATAAGCAGGCTCTTTGAAGGGGTGGAATGAACTTTTGGGGGAAATCTGAAACTTCTAAGAGGAATATAGGAGCCACTGAAAAAAATACTTTAAATTTTTTTTTTGGCTTGTAGTTGATCATAAGAATTAGTATGAAGAAATAATTGATTTGAGGTTAGAATATTCTTGTTTAAGTGCAATTCAAAGATTCTAGATAGGCATTGAATTCTGTTTATATAATTGAATAATAAAAATTTATTGATTTTTTTTTTTTTGGTTCAGTTTTATAGTAAGTAAGACTATGGCCAGAGCACTGAGATTTGGCATGGGTTATGGACCACACTATAAACATTATCATTCACAATGAAGTTAGAATTATATGGAATTAAAATTTTGTAGTAATGGAAAGGATTATAAACCCTCTTAGTTTTGCATCAATAATAGCAAGTCCCTAGATAACTATTGGAGGTTAATTGAATAAGTAAGGGAGTTAAGGTATTACTTAATATTTCACAATTAACTAACAGAAGTACTCCACATAAAACCGTTATGTTACTGGTTATTTTTTGTGACAGGAAGGAACATAAAATACCATTTTATGAAGAGAAAAATGTAAAATGATTATAACATGATGATTTGTTGTGAGTGCAACAAAGAGAATTATAATAATCATACATTACAGTGACTGTTGTCCAGAGTTTTGGTTAAGGACAGAGGTCCTGTCTGCAGAGTAAGCAGATGGACTTTTATTTTTTTAACCCATGTTTTAAAATTTGAATATGAGTGTCCTACAGATTCATTGACGTGTTAATTACATATAGTTTGGGGAAACTTATGCCTGTATGTATCATTTTTGACCATTTTCCCTTTCCTCTAACTGTTTCCCTCCCTTTTTTTTCCTTCTCACTTTCATCATTGTTTCTTCCCTTTCCTAGCTGTCCATCACCACTCTTCTTTCCCTCTCTCTTATGTTAAGATATATAGCAGTCTGATATGAAAGACACTGTGCAGTACTAAATATTTTGTGTCTGATCCATTTCACTGAGCATTATTGACTCAGAATAACTCCATTTTCTTGCAGGTGCTTCCAGTCTGTCTGTTGAGACACAGTTGTACTTTGAGATCCCATGATATCCATTCCAGACCCCTGTACTTGCACGAGTGTGCTTTTTCTCTCTTTCTGTGTGCTTTTGTGTGTCTATGTATGTCTGTCAATCTCTGTCTGTCTCTATACCTGAGTACTTGCATGCATGCTGAGTGAAGACTGAGGGGGAATAGTGGCACTTAGCCACTGAGGAACACTGGCTGTTTGTTAATGAATTGGCTTAAAAGAGGAAAGGAATTAGAAATTTCAGAGAATTGTAGGACATACTTTTTAAAGCAAGATACTAGATGGGTTGGAATGTTAGGTTCCTTATGAAGATAAAGAGAGAGAATAGTGGAGAAAAAAATCCCAGTTTAATACAAAGTCAATGTTCGGATAGTCAAGTAGATAATTTAACATTATTGGAACAACTGTTATGAAAAGTGTGTTAGAAAAATTTATAGAAGTTCTCATCCTCTATAAGAGAATAATTTAAAATTCCCTCCACACATTAAAAACTAGCTTTACTTTGGCCTTTTTCATGTAACACTTATTGTGCCCAGAATACTTGTTAACTCATTGCTATCATGTACATAGGATTATTTGAATTGCCATAGATATAAATGAACCCTGGCTATGTATACATTTCAGTTAAGTCATTGATGTCAGTTGTCGCATATAGATTTTGTTCTCTTATCACTCAATTTTTTGTGTCTTCTTGGTTATCTAAAACCAAAGACTCAGCCAGGCTCCATGGCAAAGCCTGTAATCCTATGGTCTTAGTTACTTTTCTCATTGCTGGGACAGAATACCCAATGTCCACAACTTTAGGGAGGAAAGATTTGTTTTAGCTCACAGTTTCAGAAGGTCACAGTCCATTTACAGGCTGACAGATAGAAATGATGCAGCAGGCCTGGAGCTGGAGATAAAGCTCCCCATGGCATGGCCAGGGAGGAGGCCAAGTCTGGTAGGAGGGCAGAGCTAGCACACGCCCCTCCCGCTCAAACCCAAAACATCCACTCCTTCTAGCCAGGCCCCACCTCCCAACAGTACACTGTATCCGTAGGTACCTGAAGCTTCTGGGAGACACTCCACATCCAAACCGTAACATTCTTCTCCTGGCTTCCAGAAGACTCATATCCACTTTCTTATTCAAAACGCATTTAGTCCTTTTTTTTTTTTTTAAGATTGTAAAAGCTTTAACACTTTCAGAACTACTAAACAGTCCAAGTCTAAGGTCTCCTCTGATACACAAGACAAACTCTTCAGCTGTGTGTTCTTGTGAAAACCAAAGAGTTAAACACTTTGAACATACGATAGCACAGGGTTAATATTCCCATCCAAAGGGGAAAAATAGAAGGATAAAAAACAACTGGACACATGTAAGTTTTAAACCCAGCAGATGGGTAAAATCCTGTAGCTCTAAGTCCAGCACCCAGGATAAACTGGTGGGGTAAAGTGTAGTGAGCCTTTGCTTGGGTGGCCCTACTCCTATAGCATTGCCACTGTCTGCAAAATTCATCTTCCTTTTGGGCTTGATCTGCTCAAAGCCTGCAGCTTTTTTTCAGCCAATAATCCATACTCCTGACTTTTCTAAGTTTTGGGGATATCCACTCAACCTCAGGCTTCTCCTTTACCAACTTCACACACTGCCTTCTCAGGGGCCATCCAAGGCCTTCCTCTGAAATCTGGGTGGCAGCCTCCATGAACCCACAACTCTTCTGTTTTGCAAGCCTGTACAGCCAGGACTGCATGGGTATCACTCATGTCTACCACTGGATTGAACAGTAGCCTCACCCCCTTGAATAAACACTATGGAGGTCTTTGAGTTCTTAGATGACTGAATCCCCAGTGACTCTCTCTTTGGCACTATGTAATGCCCAAGGGTACACTTCTCAGAGCAAAGACTTGTCCTTCCATTCTTAAATTCGTAAAAGGTGGAGTTCTTGTTGCCTTTTGAGATACCCTCAAGACATCTCTCCTATAGTCCTGATTGTAAGTACTTGGCTTCTTTTTAATGCTGGTATCTTTAACGTCCATATATTCATCTGCCCCACTACAGGCCCTTTCATTTTGCAAAACTGCAAACTTTAATATCATTTTCTGCCATTTTTCCTGCATTTTGCCGTAGAGTTGGCAAAAAGCTGCCAACAACCTGAACATCAGGTTGCATTGATATTTGATCCACCAGATTAAGTAGTTCACTGCCCTTATTCTCAGTTTCAGGCAAAGTCTCTGGACAAGGGCAAAATGCTGACACACTTTTTGCTAGAGCATAGCATGCATGGTTGTCAGACCTTTTGTTGATACACTCCTCCTTTCCATTTGAAATTTCTTGAGGATGGTCTTTCGAATCCACTTTTGTCAGCATTCTGGTTTTCTGAACTCTAGCCAGAATCACCCATGAGCTTCAGATCAGAGCACTTCAAGCTTTCTCAGCTGGCATCCTCAAACTTTCCAAACTTATCCTGCAAACCAGTTCCAAAGGCTTCCAAACCACATAGTCATAGACAGTCACAACAGTGACCCCACTCTTGGTACTAATATCTCTCTTGGTTACTTTCTTGTTGCTGGGACAGAATACCTGATATCTACAATTTTAGGGGGGAATAGATTTATTTTAGCTCATAGCTTTAGAAGGTCACAGTGTGTTCATAGGTGGATAGCTGGAAATGGTAAAATGGGCCAGAGATATGGATAAGAGCTCCCTGTGACATGACAGAGTGGGAAACCAAGTCTAGGTAGAAGGGCAGAGCTATCACACACCCGTTCAGCTCAGGACCCAAGCATCTACCCCTTCCAGCCAGGCCCTACCTTCCAAAGGTACACAGTATCCATAGATACCTGAGGCTTTGGGGGAACACTGTAAAAACTCAGATACTCAGGAGGTTGAGGCAGAAGGATCTAAAGTTTGAGTCTTGCTTGGATAACTTAGCAAGAGACCCTATATCAAAATAAAAAATAAAAAGGCTGAGAATGTAACTCAGTGATAGAACACCCTGGGTTCAATCTCTAGCGCCACAAAAATAAAACCTAAAGACCTATTTTTAGAGCAGTTAGCTTAAAAGTAAATCCTCATTTTTTTCACCCATTGAGCAAATACTAGCCTTTAAGTTAAGTACTGGTTATTTCTAACTAAGAATTATGTTTCATCTGCTAGTCGTATGTATGGATAGATATTACTAGAACCTGTGCTGTATTTTCTATATAAATTTTTATGCTGTGTGTGTGTGTGTGTGTGTGTGTGTGTGTGTGTATGTATGTATGTATGTATGTGTGTGTTTTTTTTTTTTTCTTCAGTGCTTGAGACTGAAACTAGGGCTGTTGTATCACTGAACTACATTCCTATTGCTTTTTAAAGTTTTTGAGAGAAGATCTCACTAACCTACTATGCTGGCCTTCAATTTGCAGTTCTTCTGCCTCAACCTTCAGAGTAGCCAAGATTTTAGGCATGTGCCACCATACCCAACTAATATTTTTAACTTCCAGTTTACTAGAGATGTTTTGGTCCTTGACTTGATTTCTAAGATTAAACCTGCCCTGAATACTTAATATCCTTAAGGGGTCTTTGGCCAACTTTGTTTTTCTGTTTTCTCATCTGTCAAAAAGGAAGAATAATACCTTCCTGACTCTGTTTTGTAGAGTTATTGTGATCAGTAAGAGAATCAATTTGAATATTCCTTGAGCAGCTTGGTGGTAGGAGAAGGACTGCCATTATTGCATACAAGCTGAGCTGGCTGAGTCTTGAGCTTTCCATGTTACCTGCCGAATTGCTGTGGCCTCAGGCACAGCTCATGCTATGACTATGACCTTTTGAAAGTGAGGTCACTCCGAATAGGGAGATAAATATAGATAGAATCTTTGAGGATTTCACAGGAAAGAAATAATTTATTCTGGGTGGGATTCAGGAAATGCTTCCTAAATGAGGTGGTATTTTGACTGAGTCTTGCAGCGTTCATGGAAAATGTCCTGACGGCATAGAAATGGCCTTTTATGTACTCTGCATCTAATTGCAAAACACTCTTCTTTGTAAAATGAGTATCTTGTACTTGGATTAAAAACTTGCGTCAAGCACATAATTTGGCACAGGGTGCCCTATGCTTTTATGCTTTTTTTCCTCCCCTAGTCAAGGCGGGAACTTGTATAGCTTCATTTTCTTCTGGGAAGGCAGGTGCTGGTTTCTTCTGTGGCCTCTGGAATGTGCCCTGCCTGATGGGTGGGAGAAACAGCAATGTTTGCTACCTGGTGCTATGAATGCAGTGATGCTGATCATAGCTTCCCAAGGCTAGCAAGCTTAGACACAGTTGTCTAGGGAAGTGCTGTGGGCAGTCGCATACCCTATCTCAGCACATAGACGCATACTGTTGATGCTCAGGCAAAGAGATGGAAAGTTGGGGGTTTGACTGGGAAGTGAACAAAGCAAAAGTAAGAGAGAGAAAGAGAAAATTAAACTCCAGAAAAATCCTGGCACTGTCTAAATAGTGGTTTTTATTATTCACTGTTTACCATTTTGTTAAAAATGGTAGGGAAACTCATCTTTGTGTCTGTTACTAAAATTCATCTTTGTGTCTATTATTAGCAAAGCGCTAAATTAGATACTTTATTTTTGTTCCTTTCTGTGAATTTGTTTTTTGATATTAAAAAATCCAGAGTGATAGAAAAGCGTAAGTGTACTCACCACCTAGAATTAATAACACATGTTAATCTTTTGTCTTTTTCGCTTTACATATTTTTATAATAGAAACAGTATGACAGATTTGAAATCCCCTGGCCTCCTTCCTGAGTCACAGTCCTCTTTCTCTCTCCTCAGAGACAATAGCTACCCTGACTTTCCTTGTGCTCTTATTTTATATTTGTCTGACATATGTATTCATAAACAGTACTGTACTGGAACATGTGTGTTTATGTATTTTTGGTACGAGGGATTGAACCCAAGGCGCCTTCCCACTGGGCTACATACCTAACCCTTTTTGTTTTTTTTTGTTTTGTTTTGTATTTTGTTTTTTTTTTGAGACAGTCTCACTAAGTTGCCTTTTGCCCAGAGTGGGTTTAAACTTGTGATCTCCCTGCCTCAGTCTTCTAGAATGCTGGGCATACAGATGGTTGCTACCATGCCTGGCTGTTTTGTTTTGTAAATTACTTTAATGGTGTATATCTTAATTATTTCCTCTTGTTTCTGAGATCTCTTTATCTGAGTTTTCCAGATCTGGTTCAGACACTGCAAGTGCCTTGTACTTTCCTTTAGTGTGAAAATATCATTAATATGTCATTCATATGGAACATAGTTCTACTCTTGCCATAATATTAACATGTGTGCTCCTTCGCTAGGTTTCCTGGAATGTGTTGGTTTCTAGGTCGTGCCTAGGATTTCTAGGCTATAGGCTTTCTAAAGTCTCATCTTCATTTATGTCTTTTAATTCTCAAAAACGTGTACTGGGACAGGTATATTGTGATGTCCCCATCACATATAAGCAAACTGGGAGATTGAGATGCCATGTAACTTGGCCAACTTTGTAAGAAAAGTAGTAATCAAATCTGTATTAAATTTAAAACTAGAGCCCAGCAGTCCATGTGGGTCTTCACCTGTTAATCCTCATGATTATTAAAGGAATTGCAGCCAGCCAACAACATGTATGATTTCAAAGCAGAGAGTCAAAGCGGGTAATGAGGGGGAGAGGGCATATACAAAAGGACCAACGATAGCCATGCTCCTTTTGTTGTGGTCACTGAAGGAGGTCAAGTTGGAATCACATTTTGTGAAATGCTGGGTCTGAAGTTTCTACATATACATGACTTTCTTCATGATAGAAGACTATTTTTTCAGTTTGCTCAAAAATGTATAATTAAATGCAACATGCATGCCTTTTTTGATTAAAGAAAGATGTTACAGTTTGTATGATAGAGTCTGTATTTCACTTTGCATTGGGTGTAGATCATGTTCTCCAGGTGCAGAAAGCTATCTGAATGTGAATCTTCTTTTCATGACCCTTTATTCACAGTTGAACTGTGTCTTTTGAACTCATTTTTGCTTTTGTTCTTTTCTTCTAGGTAGAAAAACTGGCGTATTAACAGTGAGAATTCTAGAGCTACATGAAGAATGTACGATGCAGGTTGCCATGTGTGAGCAGCTAGGGGTGCTCCCATCCTCCAGTCCTTCTCGAGGTGTGGCCCCTGGGCCTGGTAACAGTCTGAAAGTTCTCTTTACCCGGGAGACTACAGGATACCTTCACGTGCGTCCACAGGACATCATCGTCATCTTCCCTCCCTGGTAAGTATAAAGAACTGACTCTAGCACTTACCAGCTGGGAGTCTGTCTCATAAGAAAAGATACTTTTAAACAGGAACATTTTTGTCACTTTATTATTGAGAAATTCCAGGGAAAAAAAGCCAGGAATTGACGTAGGTTTTATTTAACAAAAGCATCAAATTGTCTCTGATGGCTTGTTTATATTTCTAGCAGTAAAGATTTGTTTAATTGTTGTAGGGGATTTGGGATAGCAACCACTTCAGGATTCTTTTCCAAGTGGTGTGTTGCTATAAGATTTGGCTGTTTTTAAAAAATTCTTTTTAGTAGAATAATTTTAGCAACAGACATTATATGACCAAAGGGTAATGTATGTTAATTTAGTATTTCTTTTGCTGGTCATCTATAAGGGAAAGGATAAAAAGCATAAGTGAAGACACAGTAGGATTTGAACTTAAGGAGCATAAATGCTTATTGCATCAGAAATTATTTTCAGGAATACTATGTTTGGTTTCTTTTGCATGTGATACTAATTTTCACCATGAAAAGAAGAAAATCTTGTTACTTTTAGGGAAAAGTTTGAAGAACCTTGTTTTAAGTGCTAGTCATTACTTTTATGACAGTTTTTAATTGTTTCAGCCATCTGAGAAATTCTTAGATTCATAGATTTGAAATCAACAAAAGATCTGTAACCTGCTTTTGCAGAGAAGGGATCTTCAGTGTCTGTAGTAAGTGGCCAGCACTTCCTGGTGCCTGCAGTGCATCCATTTCATTTTCCTGAGGGATCTGGCTCCCATTTGCTTCTTCTCTTATTTGGCTCTTCCATCTTCCCTTTTGGCTGTTTTTAGTTTCATTCTTTGGGTATTGTTTTGCACCATAATTGGAGTAGAGGTTGAATAAATAATCCAGGAAATCTTGCATTTGCCCTAAAAATGATATGTCAGATCTTACTATTTTCATATACTGTGCCATGGAAAGGAAAAGGATTTTTGCTGTCTGGAAAGACAAACTGAAATGCTTATGTTAAGCAAACTGGATGGTTCCAGCTATTAATGCTATCTTTAGGAATTTTAACATACCCATAGAAGTGTAAATACTTGAAATAGAAGTGATTTTGTACATTTCATTGGAGTCATTTGACCTAGCTTTCTTAAAAGAAAAGCTCTCTTTCTTAAGAGAGTTTTTTTTTTTTCTATCCAAATAGTATCTGAAGTCAGTCTAAATGGCATTGAAAAAATAACTTACACATTTGGGAAAAGTCAGTCTAAATGCCTTTGAAAAAATAACTTATACACTTGGGAAAAGTTAAAATACCTAATGAAAGTACTCAGTAGTCTTTTTATTTAGCATAGAAACACCACTGGACTGGAGACATAGCTCAGTGGTTAATTCACTTGCTTAACATACTCAAAGTCCTAGATTCAGTTCCCCAGCACTACATAAAACTTAGCTGGGAATGGTGGCACATACCTGTAATTCCATCACTTGGAAAGCTGAAGCAGGAGGATTGCCTTGAGTTCAAGGCCATCCTGAGCTACATAGTGAGTTAAGGAATGATATGGACTAGAGTGAGACCCTTTTTCAAACCAAACAAAACCAAAATAAATAAATAAATAAATAAAATCTAGTATGTCATAGTACGTATTTTTTTCCCTATAGCTGCCTAATGTTTTCTTCCTAATGCTTTTGTGTTTACTTAAACTCTTTAAATTTAAGAACAGATTTTTTTGTTGAGTAGGCTACATGCTTCTATTTGTTCTTTAGTGGTAATTTTACTTTCAGTGACTGCTTACCCTAAGGAGCTAAGAGTATCTGTAGATGCTAACAAATTTTCATTGAATTTATATTGAATGTAGTGTTACTTTGACTTTACCAATCTGAAAATGAACATGAAAGTAAAATGCCTTCTCTAGGATTAATTGCACATGATACGGTCATGGAATTATACAGTGTAAGCAGATTAAGTTCATTAATATGTAAAATTTGAACATATGAAAATAAGAATAGTAGAATGAATCCCATGTCCTATCACATGGTTTCAACACACTAATGAATAGGTGGGGTTAGCCAGGCCTGTTATCACAGGTATGTAATCCTATACTCTGGGTGGATAAGGCAGGAAGATTGCAAATTATGACCCCAGCTTGGGCGGTTTAGTGAGACCCTGTCTGAAAATGAAAATAAGAAGGTAGCTGTGGTTGGGTATGAGATGTAGGTTGATGTGTTAAAGCTAAAATGTAAAATAAACCAACCAACCTGCCAGCTGAACTTTAACTGCCAAAGAAAACTCAAAGCTTTAAGTGTAATATGATTCCAAGGAAATGACTCATAAGTTACAGAGATTTCTTTTTTAAAGAAACCAGTGAGGTGATTTTTCTGTGATGGTATTTAAGGAGAAAACACATCTTACCAATTAACTATGTCCTTCCACCAAATCTGATGCCACAGTGAGGGCTAAGAAAAGGTAAGCATGTACTGGTTCATTAAAATATAACCAGGAGAGTCCTTACTGTACTGATTATTCATTCAAAACTATGTGTTGGTACCAGGTACTTTGTTTCCTCTCAGAATTTATATCTTAATATGAGGGAAAATTAAATCTAACTTTCCTTGTTACCATGAATCTCTGTTTCTCTCCTCTTCCCCACCCCTGTGTGTGTAATCACTAACCTCACATAATCATCTTTTAAATGAGCACTTAGTATTCTACTATATGGATGTATCATAATTTAAGCAATCTCTTATTTGGAGCTTTTAAGATTGTTTCCCACTTTGCGCTGGTTAAAACAGTACTTGAATGATATATTCATTTTGATATACTGTTCTGATTATGTGCTTAGGGTATTTCTAGAAGTAGAAATTCTTAGACATAGAATATGAATGGGCTTTGAGTCTTTTGATACATTGTTATCACCGTAACCTATAAAGGTTGTAACTGTGCCGCTGCATATTTCTCAGTCACAATTTTTTTTTTTTTTGAGACATTCTCACTCTGTAGTCCAGGCTGGTCCTGAACTCACTATGGAGCGAAGCTGGCCTTACACTCACAGCAATCCACCTGCCTCAGCTTCCTAAGTTCTGTGCCACCATGCCTAGTTTACGTGGTGCTGAGGAATCCAACTCAGGTACTTAGTGCTTGTCTTAGCACTTACTAGCAAGCGCTTTAACTGATGAGCCATTCCTCCAGTCCCTCAGTTTTTTTATTTTTTTATGCACAGTATGCTATAATTGCCTTAAACTTTTCCATGTTCTCAACATTTAGTGCATGTTGACATATTGGGGGGTTGGGTTTGCCATCGTAAATAACTTTGTAGTACTTAATATTTTTTTTTTATGGTACTGGGAATCAAACTGAGGACCTTTGCTCTGAGCTACATCCCAGCCCGTTTTTATTTTTGAATTTGAGACAGGGTCTCACTAAATTGTTGAGTTGCCTAGGCTGGACTTGAACTTGTGATTCTCCTGCCTCAGGTGTAGTAGATATTGTTATATGTGTAGCTCTATACCTACTTCAGATTGTTTTTCAGAGTGGGTTTTAGACATTGTTTCAATAGATTAAAAGGATATATCTTGTTGCTATATGCCTTCTTAATATTAAGGTGTTGTTGGTAGACTTTATAGCAGAGTACCTGGCATTGGTCAAGTTGAATCCTTTTCTTTCTATTTGTTTACTAGTAACTTCTCTTTTGTAAATTGTTTTTCTAAACCTTTACTCATATATTTATTGGGGAACTATGAATGCCTCAAATTTTACATGTGTTTTATAAAGTGAAAATGTTTGTACAGTTAAGTCAGCTATAATAATATTTTGCTTCTGCCTTAGTACTTAGAATTCTGTAACTTGTTCATGTCTTAGTGCTTTGGCTAAAATTTCCAAATCAAAACTTTTCCCCTGCTATCTTTCCATTGCCATTGTATTTGAGTAATAAGTCACCACAATGATATTGTCAGTCTTTTTATGTTCAGTTAATGGGATTGATTTGTGAATTAACATGTATTGAGTATTTACTTATAATAGGCCTTGTACTAAAACAAAAGAGAATAATACTCCAAATGAAGGACATATTGTCTCTGTCCTTAAGGTAGTCACAATTTGTTTGGCGATAAAGGTGATATAAAGAATTATAAAAGACTGGTGATTGTTGTAATAGGATTTGTGTAAGAGCTGTGAAAACAACTGGAAAATAGGTCAATAGGAGTGGGTGATTGTGTGTATGTGTGGTATGTGTACATGTGTACATTGAGCAAAGAACAGTTTTGAGATGTGATGCCAAGCCAAGGATAGCTTCTTCTTAAAGTTATTGATGCTCTCTCTGAGCTATAAGGGCTAAGTTGTGAAGAACCAAGGGAGAGACCATCAGGATGTTTGAAGAGGAAACCACATAAGCAATGACCAAAAATCCAGAATGGCACAGTTGTAAGACATACATATTAGGAGCATCTTTAGTGCTATGTGACCAGAGTGGGAATTCTAGGGCTGGGGTGGCAGAACATGAGGCCAGAGAACTTCTGTACATTGTTGGTGCATTGAGACTGAATTCCATGCTGTCCAAAGAGAAAGAGTTTGTTTACTGGGTGGGATTATCTTCACGTTGGGACAACCAGGAAGTCTATCTTGTCCCACTGAAATTATAGGGCACCTTGAGGGCAAATAAATAGAAAAGTAAACCAATGGATTATGGAAAGGAAAAAATGAAGACCTAAGAAGTAAATGGTAGACTCTGAAAAACTGAAATGAGGGAGGGAGAGAGAGAAAGAATTTATGTTTGTATGAGAAAGGAAGTAAAGCCAATGCTCCTTTTCAATGGGTTGTTCTTGGAAGCATAGCCTTAGTCTAATATGTTCAAATAACCTTGGTAAAGTTCTGCCCAAACATGGAGCAGTTGCTCTGCTGAAGTACTGCTCAAGTTTCCCTTATTAAATGTGTTATGATTTTCAAGAGAGAGAAACAGAAACTGAGCGGTGATTTGGAACAAAATATTTGCAAGAAAATGGCCATCCCGTGTCCTCATCTAAGACAGTGGTCAAAAGAGAAACTAAAGGAAGTGGTGTAGAAATCTTTGTCTACCTAAAAAAGCTACTGATTCAGTAGTCCCTAAAGAGTAGAAGAGTTAGATTTCCAGGACTATCATGAAATTGAACTCAGATGCCTAATTCTCAACAAAAAGCAAAAATATACAAAAAGCAGTAAAATATGAGCTAAAAATATAACTAAATGTTAAAATTTACTAGAGATGTTCTGTAGCAGATTCTAACAGGCAAAACACAGGAACAGTGAACTTGAAGTTAAGAAAATTGAACTTATCCAGTGTGAGGAACTGCAATAAAAAAGACTGAAAATTTTAACAGAGCTCAAGGGATCCAAATATCAAACCTCACTCATTATGGTAGTATCAGAAGAAAGAGAAAAAACAGCAGAAAAAAGAAATAATGACTGAAAACTTCTGATTTAATTAAAAAGTTTGCACAGTCAGGAGGTAGAAGTAGGATAAACTCGAAGAGGTCTGCATTAAGACACCTTATAGTGAAGTTACCAAAACAAACACAAAACATTAAATGCAACAAGAGAACAATTTCATGACAAGGGATCTTTACTTGTGAGACGTAATTTTCATTAGCAACTGTGACAACCAGGAGGCAGTGGGATGGCATATTTAAAGTCTTGAAAGCTGAGAATAGATCTGACTATTGGTTTTCTGGTCATATTTCCAAAAGAAAGAAAGTCAGCATATCATAAAGACATACACATATCTATGTTTATAGTAGCACAACTTATAATAGCTAAGTCGTGGAAACAAAACTAGTTGCCCACCACCAGAGGAATGGGTAAAGAAGATGTGGTACCAATATACAATGGAATACTATGCAGCCCTGCAGCCATAAACAAAGATAGACATGAAGCACTTGAAAAATGGGGCCACCTTTATTCAGTAATGCTCAGTGAAATGGACCACACACAGAAGACTATTGACAGGTTTCCCCCCTGTAAAATTCACAAAATAATTACAGAAAAAGACCCCAAAGTGAGAGAGAGGGTAGAAAGAAGGGTGATGGACTGCCAGGAAAGGGATGAATCACTGAGAGTATGTGTGGGGGGGGGGGGGGAGACATAAGGTAAGGGTAAGGGAGGAGGAAGAAGCCAAAAGTGATGTAGTCAATGTATCCCCAAGCCATATGTTTTCAATGTATAATGAAATCTGTTATGCATTTTTTAAAAAAAGTTACCAAAACACACATGATCACACCATAAGGAGGACTGCTTTTCGAGCATACCACACTTTGGTTTTTTGCATAAAAAATAATTACATTACAATAATAGAACTTTATTCCCCACCAAATAAGGTCTTGAAAGAAATTGTCAACCAGGATGGTACATCTAACAACATTACCTTTCAGGTTCAAGATGAAATTATTCGTCTTGCCAGATAAAGCCAAGATATTTCCAGAAAAACAAAAACTGAAATTGTTATCTGTATGCTTGCCCAGCCCCCTACCCCCCAAAAATAATGACCATCATGCTTAGTGGTGTAAGTCAGAAGCAGAAGGTGAAGTATCAAATTGTTTCTCTGATATGAGAAACCCAGATCACAATTATTTCATAGAATTTAATGTGGGGAATAATGGGAAGTGGAGGGGATGCGAGGAGGGTTGAAAAGAAAGAAGGGAAGCATTTGTAACTTTGCCACAATATATATGTGCACAAAATACTCAAAATCAGTGTGAACTTTATGTTTTTCACTTACACATATTAATAAAATGAGGGGAAATCTCCATGATTTTTTGTATGTATTGGCCATTTTTATATACTTATTGACTATTCATTTCAGTTGCCCATTTTTTCAATTGACTTTTTTATTTTTGGAATTTTTTTTTGTTCTTTATATATTCTAGATATTAGTCCTCTCTCCAGGGAGTGGCTAGCAATTTTTTTCATTCTGTAGGTTGTTTCTATATTCTGTGTTTTCTTTGCTATACAGAAACCTTTTAGTTTGATACAATTTGATTTGTTAATTCTTGGTGTTATTTCTTATATGATTGGAGTTATATTCATGAAGTCATTAGTCTATGCCTATGGATTCATAGGTTTTACCTATTTTATCTTTTGGGAGAGTTAGTGGTATAGAACTTTGAACCATTTTAATTTGGTTTTGGCACAAATGAGATAAACATGAGTTTAACCTTCTTTATGTTTTCTTGGCACAATTAGTTAAAGATGCTATCCCTTCTCCAGTGTAAAATTTTAAAACCTTCACTATATGTTCTAATCACCCCATATACGTATAATGAAATGTTATTGCCTTGAAAAGGAATGGAATTCTGATATGAGTACAACATGGATGGATGTACCTTGGAAACAGTCTGCTAGTAGGAAGGCAAGTAATACTTGACACCACTTATATGATTTACTTAGATAAGAAATTTATAGAGAAACAGAGCAGAAGTTATAAAGGAGAATGGGGAATTAGTACTTAATGCATATAGAGTTTCTGTTTAGGATGATGAAAAGGTTCTGGAAATAGTGGTTAAATTGGTCTGTTTTCTGCTACTATAACAAACACTTGAAGCTAGGTGATTTTTAAAGAAAAGTCTCTCTTTTATGAATGTTTACTATATGCAAGTACAGTGCCCAAGTCCTGAATTTCCTTCAACCTTACGATAGCCCTTTAGAAAGACTTTACTGTTTGTCTTCTCCATTTTCTGTATCAGGAAACCGAAATGTAGAGGTTCATAGAAAGTAACAGTCATTACAGTCAGACTTTGCTGTGTCTAACAGAGCCAGTGGTAAATGCACATGTCTGTGCACAGTCCTGTTGTGGTATTGGCCCTGTCATTCATACTTGCTGTTTCTGAGGAGAGGTTGGGATGGGCTGTCATATTGTGCAGTCTGGTTGTGAGACTGAAACAGAACACTGGCTTCTGTCTTACCTGAGCGTGAAAGCTGTAGTGTGACCACAGACAAGAGGTCCACAGGAGAAGGAGTGACGATGACCTTACCCCTGTACGCCATTATAGCTGAAGGGGCTGGTGGGATGAATGAGAAATGCTGATTCTTTAGATTTAAAGAATCTGAGTGGAAATAGTACTGAGCTCGCACTTGCCAGAGCTTAAGATCCGGAACCACATTTGCCGTCCTTCCTTTTGTGCCTTGTGTTCATTTTTACCGTGGCAGGCAGATAACATCTGGGCCCTTTCACACGGTGGCTGAGGAGAGCTGAGAGCAGCACACTAGCTCCTTGTGAACCAACTATTTCTGTTTAGCTTTCTCTGTGACATTATAGAAACATAAGTACAACCCTAGAGTCCTTGCCTTCACACAGTGCCTACACAGGAAAATTGACAAACTCAGGTGACAATTTCACAGAGAATTGTAATTTTGTGGAGTATTGCAGTATTCAAAAGATCAAGTAAAAATTCTGCTTGCTGGGATTGCGTATGTTGGGTAAAGCCAGTGGAGACATAAAGATAGTTGTACTTTTGATTTTTTTTCCTGAGAATGTAATTTATTAGGATGAGAGGATGGGAGAGAAAGTTTATTTACTTCAGAGAAGCTGGTATGTCTCTGATCTGAAGACAAATAATTCTGATGTAGCCATACAAGCAGCTGCTTGTCAGAGACATGATGCAATTTGGACCAAACTGTGAAACCCAGTAAATAAGTTTACCGTTGAAGTAATAAACTTGGGGTTAAATATTAAACATTATTGAATGAGTGGAATGTTTCATATCTAGTGCAGCCGTCTGATTGGTCTATTTGTATTCTTTATCACAAAGGTAAGGATTGGGAAAGCAAACAAAACATTTCACTGTTTAAATTTTTTGTGCTTTCTGAGCATGGTGTTCACCGGGTAGAGTATTAATGAGCACAGCCTTGAGTCTTGGCCACCAGCACAGCCTGCAAGTGCCTACACAGCAAGGGTGTGCTGGCTACAGTGCCACTCTGCAGTGCTGCCTCCTGGGTGGACATGCCCATTAACACTCTGTGGACCCTCCAGTCTAAATACTATACAAGAGCATAACAGTATACTTTGCAATTCAATGTAGATATATTCTTGCTTCAGTAAGAAACAGCCAGATTTTTTGACTTTGGTGAGTTCACATCATAGAAGCATAACATATTTTTCTGCCTGTGTGTGTCACAGCTGGAATGAAGGGTTTCCTTAAACTTTTAACTGATTTTTTTCTACGTAAAGATAATGATCTGTAAAATAAAAGTAAAGGATAGAATAGAGGTGGCCTTTGGCTGGCTTCTTCTCAAGATGACAGTGGCTCATTGTAACTGCAGAGAGGCCATGCAGTTTTCCCCCCTTTTGTGGGCACTGTTTCCTCAGAATGATCCTTGGCACTTTTGGCCTGTACAATCTCCTAATTCATCTGCTCTGTTTCCTTTGCTCCTTCCTGCCGTCTTCCTCCTGATGTCTGGTAGTCAGACTGTCTCCAACATGGCACCATGGTGTCCTCTGCATGCACTCATTTGCAGCACAGTTGACTCTGTGGTTGTACCTTGGCCTTTCCTCCAGTCCTGTGAGCTTCTTTAAATGGACAAGTATGACTTGGTTTCAGCAGAAGTCTTGGCTTTGCGAGACCAACCTAGCCATCTAGTCTCCATGTTTTCCCGGATCTAAAAATTAGTAACAGCCCGTTTCTGAGAAACCTGAAGAAGGATGGGAATATATGTGCTAGGATTTGCCACCATGAAAGTACATGGGTTAGTGAATCTTCCTGCCCTAGCAAATGGCTTGGATGGACGGCTCATGGTAAGACTCAGGAAATGAAAGTCTTCACTTCCCAGCGTTGCTCTCCTGCTTAGTTAGTGCCACATCGACAGGGAGAATACATAGGTGCAATCATGATGCCCAAGCCTCCAGTTGGCCCCATGTGGAGCTTGTCTCTTCTGCACCAGGAAAGGATACCGGGCAGTCATTTCCTTAGGCGTTTCTTATTCGGTAAAGAATACTGACTAAAGGGGAGACATCAAGCTTGTTGGTCAATGATTGCTAAGTAGAGGCCCTGTCTTTTATGTATTTAACCACAAGTCTTAAGCACACTGTAGAGTAAATGTTTCTATTAAAATAGGTCTTCTTTTAGTGTACTGTGCAAATTTTATATATATTCTAAGAATTCAGAAGTAATTTTTGAAAATATGTCTGTTTACTATAAGCTTAATAACTTTTCTCAATAAAAATGTCATCCTTAGCTCTTTTAGGGATGTGATCTTTTAAGAGTAACCCAGAGGTGTGAACCCCAGTGCCTGATAGGTTCTCCCAGCCCAGTGCCCCAGTCACAGGATCCCATTTCATGGTAGTTCTGAGCATGAGTTTTTTCTGGGAGACCTGAGACCTTGTCAGGATTCTACTTTGTGTATTTTTCTTGCAGACAAATCAATAATATAAACATGGAATTTGAATCTTTAGTCTCTTTTCCATTGGTGACTTCAGAGTTATTTTTCTGGCAACAGAAAATGTAAATGCTGGTTTGATTTTATTCTAGCATCTATACTCAAGATTTTAAGAATTGCTTTAATTTAAGGTCTGAGAATCTGGTCCAACAGAGTTAATTTATTACCTTTCTTCCTTTGTAGGATATTAGTACAATTTGTCAATTGAATTTTACAGAGGAGAGAAGAGAGTTTACACAATGCAAATGAAGTTGATTTGCTGAAAGCAACATAAAGCAGTCTGGCAGTTGTAATTAACATTTAAAATCCTCGGCTCTCTTGGTTGTGTCTGTTGTCATTTTTATCCACAGTTCCATGAATGTGCATTTACAGAAAGCCAGCTCTGTAATATTACTGTACATTCGTTAGACATCTGAAAAAGCAATTATGTTCTAGAAGTAACAATTTCAAGGTTTTCTTTAGATATTAAGGAGGTGACAGCAGGAAAAGGAGAAAGTATCTTGGGAAAGGAAGATTTTCATGTATAGTACTTAAAAGCAGCAGTAGTCCTCTAAAATTTTGCACAGAAGCCAGGTACATTACTCTCTGCTGGCTACTTCATAGTTCAGGGAGCTGCTCAGAAGACTGAGTGGACAGGGGCTTTAGCATAGCTAGTCAGGTATTCCACGAAGGTGATGGAGTCATCTGGTCTGTTCTCTCTCATCTGTTTTATTTTTAACTTCTTTACTTTCTTTCCTTAAGAGTCAAACCAGATATTAAGGAATAGATATGTGTTTGTTAGAATGCCATTTCGTAATAAAAATAATTAGCTGGGTATGGTAATACATACCAGTAATCCCAGCTGTTTGCGTGGCTGAGGCAGGAGGATCTCAGGTTCAAGTCCAGCATCTTTTGAGCTACTCTTTTCACTCCATGTTTGGGTATGCTTATAAGTATGTCAACATGTGGCAGTTTTGTTTAGAACTGTGAGTTGAATTGTTAATAGTTACCGTGTCATTTCTTGGACAGTCAACCACCTGTATTGTAGCTAAGTTTCAGGAGCTGCTGGCAGGGAATGAGTATTTAGTGGAATTGGAGTAAGGATCTTGGACTCAAGCCTTCTAGCTGGTTGCTTTGTGATAGAAATTAGGCAAGCATTTTTGATTGCTGTGAATCTCCCTTCCCATAGCTGACATCAGTAATTGCTTAATTGAGGGTGCAAGAAGACTGAAAATGTATGAAAATGCATGTATACATATCAGTAAACTGGGGAAAAGTTAAAAAAAGAAAATGCATGAAAATATCCAGCATACTGCACAGTTTAATAAGTGATAGCCAAGTTGAAAAATAGTTCTTAAATTGGAATACACAGGCAGTGATATTCTGTGTTATGTAGAGTTGCCTTCTGTTTGTCCTTCCATGAGGTCCCTAGCTTCTTCACAGGATCACTAACCCAGGGACCGCTGCTACTGGACCACCACCACCTCCAACCCTGCTCTGATTCTTCATGAACTGAAGGCTATGTCTAAGTCACTAGGTCATACTTACTGCTTGTTTATTGTGCATTCTGCCTTGTTCCAAAATGGATCTCAGTTGGCTTAACAAAAGTCTTAGGATTCAAAGTCTAGAAATTTATACATGGGAGAAGCAAGGAGAGACTATGATAATGGAGGAACCTCAACACCAGTGCCGTGTACTCTGGATTTTGCGTGCAGGCAGACCTCTTACACAAGAAAAGTACAACAGTGTCTGGTGGTGAAAATAATACAGAGATAAAGTATCATATAAAAGCAAACAAACCTGTGTAATGAGGATGATGATGATTCATTCTCTTAACATATTTTTAGTGCAAATTGCTTGTATAGCAACCCAGTGCTGTTCAGTGAGATATTGGGTTTTATAGTATTTAATGACTCTTTTACTATGAGAATGCTTTTGAGCATCTTTGGACATCATATCTGAATGAGTAATATGGAGATAAAAATATAATTTACATTTTTTTTTGAAGACAGGGACTTGGTTTTGTAGTGCAGGCTGGTCCCAAACTCACTATGTAACCCAGACTGATCTCAAACTCATGACAGTCCTCCTGCCTCAGTTTCCTCAGTGCTGGGATAACAGGTATCCCTCACCATGCCCAGCTACTATGAGGTAG
Source organism: Ctenodactylus gundi (assembly GCA_004027205.1). Lineage (NCBI taxonomy): Eukaryota > Metazoa > Chordata > Mammalia > Rodentia > Ctenodactylidae > Ctenodactylus > Ctenodactylus gundi. The sequence goes on along the minus strand of PVKB01001140.1, from coordinate 165,973 downwards.
TACTGGGGATCAAACCTGGGACCTCATGTTCCCTATGCAAGCACTGTAATGACTGATCCATACCCCAGAATGCCCCCCTAAATAAAATGTTAAAGTTAATGAAGTGTAGTGTCTGGTATCTATAGGAAAGAATAAAGGAGTTGAACCTTTAAGCTACTACACAGTTAATATCAGTTCTTGCAGACTCGGTGTTGGTAAGTGTCGAGTGGCAGCAAGTTTAAGGTTCTACTGCTGACAGTTCATTCTTTATTCAGCAAATATTTTTAGAGTGCTAAGTCATGGGGATTCCTTCATGTCAGAGCCTTGATGGAGCTGACAGTTTTGTGTCAGTGGCTGCAGTATGGTAGGCATGATATGTGGTGTCATACAGTGGGTACAAGAAAACAAGACCAGAGAGACAGCCATCCACAGGACTCAGAGCTGATTTCACCTGGGAAGAAGTTGGAAGATGAGCCAGAACTGAGTATAGCAGAGAAAGTAATGCCGTTGAGTGGGATGAGAGGGTCATCATGGAGGAGAAGGAATGGCCGGGGGTAAAGATAAGAGTGCTCCAGGCACCTAGGACATGAGGAACTCGCGCTGTAGGCAAAGAATAGATGCAGACTGGAAAGCAGAGGAGGATCCACAAGTCTGTGCTGAGAGAATGTGTAGAATGGCTAGCAGCTGGATGGGCATCAGGCCTGGCGATGGGGAGGACCTCTCAGTGGGCCAGGCAGGAGCAGCGAGGGGAGGCAGCACTTGCAGAGTGGAGTGTCCTGCCTGGGCCCAGAACGATGTGGATTGGTTGGGGTTTCAGTTTGCAGCTGGAAACTTTCGGGTTGGCATACTGGGTAGATGGTGGCACCTTCACCAAGATGGAGGAAGCAGAAGGGTCAGAGTTAGGATATTCTTTGAATCATGGTTAAGGGCATATTGACCTTTAAATATCAGCAGCCATGCTGAGGTTGCTGAGAATGAAGAGCCCGAGAGAAGCAGGTGCCCAAGTAGAGGGCCTGCTCCACTTTGCAAAGAGTCCAAGTAGAACCCCTGAACATGCCCTCCGTGATGCCAGCAAGGACACGAGCCCTCAAGGTTCTGCCCCAAGAGGTGGCATTTCAGATACAAACAAGCATTAATTTCTCATTTAAACAGAAATCTTACCGTCTTCATAAAGTGTAATTGTACTGTGATACCAGATGGCCTTTGACAGTAGACTGCCGATAAAACATACACCTGAATGCTGTATCTAAGGTTATCAACTCTAAACCAGTTGAGCTTAGAGGTACATTCACAAGAGGCAACTTTAGTTTTTGAATAATTGATGTGAAATCATGTTTAATTAGCAGAGGCAATTGCTCATCAATATTATTTATAATTTATGGTAATAAGGTAGTAGAGGATTGCTTCCCCCTCCAATACCCATGCTCTGTATTAGACATTATCTCTTATCTATGGCATTCTCTTTCACAAAGAAATTAAATAAAGTTTCACATATTTAAAATATAACCTGCACATCAAGTTACATTTATTTTTTTTGTTTCATCAGTGTTCACAGAGTAATGGAAAGAAAACTGGTGAAATATTTTAATTTTACTTTAAGCCAAAATAAAGCATGAAAAAAACTTTGAGATCGCAGTTGTATACATATGAACACTGATCACAGAAAGATGCTAATTCATACAAAAAAGTATTAGATTTAATATATGAATTAGATATCATTTTATCAGTTCTTTCTTTGTCATATCAGTCTAAATTTAACATTACATATTAAAATACTAAAAACCAAAAAGATTGTAATACAGACACAATGTGGGAAGGTAGATATCTGTGGCTTTGTACACAGTCTAAGTCTCTTCTTTACAATAGCTTTTCAAAATATGAATGGCCCTTTACATGCAGTAGATGTATCAGATGAATGTCGTCATACAACTTAATATGTAGGAAAACAGAAAACTTCTGTAACAGTTACATAGCAGAGGTGTTTGTGGAGAAGATTTTACTTCAACACATTCTTGGATAGCATTAAAGAAATAGAAAAAGAGAGCTGGAGGAATAGCTTAATTGTTAAAGTGCCTGCCTATCTAGCTCAAGACCCTGGGTTTGATTCCACAGTACCCCATAAGCAAGGCATGGAGTGAGCTCAGGACGTGCCTGGACTACAGAGCAAGACCTTGTTTCTAAAAATGACCAAGAGTTTATATCACTTTCCAATAGCGCTTGGAAAAAAAAATGAAGTCTACTGTGGTTTTGAATTTTCTAATTGTATTACAGAGAGAACATAAAAAGGAAAAGAGAGAGAAAAACAGAAAATGTAATCTGTTACAAATTTCAAATACCTGCCCTGTCTATGGCTTGTATTTGGATTGCTTTTCTGATGACAGTTGGCTAAATTCTGCCATTCTGAATTGTGCATTCAGATTTGCTTTTGAATAATTTTTCTGTTTGATCTTTGTTTTGTTTAGGGAAGCATTCACTTCATTTAAAAGTGGTATAAGCTCAGTATGGTAAAAATGCAAAAGAAAGGGATATGAGGCACAATTCTCTTACAGTGCTTATAGTACAAATCTTTTAAAGGACTGCTTCCTCTTGGATCTGACTCCACAGTGGATACGCTGATAATAGTGCCATAAGCAAGCCTTTGTGAGGGGCTGACAGCCCACACGCCAGCTTCCACTACCCAAGTGAGAGGGGGAGACCTTCAGGTAAGAGCCAGAATGACTGCTGCTGCTCAGAATTCTCCCCTAGAAAGTGCTCTCAAGACTGCCAGCTTGTCCCAGTGGCTCCAGGAGTCCAGGGCAATGTGTCAGGAAAGAATTTGGAACCCATTACAGATGAGGGTTTAAATAATCCAAACTCTAAAAGCAAGGAAATCTTGGAGCAATGTCATCCAAGCACTAAAAAAACATAAATGCCAACCAAGACTACTATATCCAGCAAAATTATCTTTTAATTCAAAGGGAGAACTTAAAACTTTCCATGACAAAGACAGCTTAAAGGAATTTGCATCCACTGAGCCAGTATTGCAGAAAATACTTAAAGGAAACTTAGAAAGTGAAAGGGAGACCAGCCACACCAATGACCCCAGAGAAAAAGTGACAACAGCTAGAGGAGAATGAGCTGAGAAAAAAGTAGGTTGGTAATCAGTGAAATATGAGTAAATAAGTTACGAAAGTTAAGGAATTCTGAAATAGCTAAATTTGCCTCATGTCTGTCACTTTAAGTATATTTATGTGATACAGATTTGACTTCATTTAATGTAGCAATGTGATATAGTTTTAACTTTGTTTTGTTGTAGCAGTTCGCTTATCAGGTCACTAATGAAAGTTTATCTATCCTAAGGAAACTGATTGATGTAAAGATAACCTTGTGAATGTACAAATATGCACCTTCCAGTATTCAGCTAAGGCAACTGGATGTTATGTATTTATTTATTTTTTTCTCTTTCCCAAATTAGTCTTTTGAACTACATGCTTATAGTTATTTTCTAATGTGAACTGGAGGGTAAGGCCAGGTGTAATAATAACAACAAAGATATAGGAAAATATGGAAAAAAAAAAACTTTTGGTGAATATCCCAATACAGGGATTGGTTGGGTTCAGAGAAGAGATATCAAGATCTAACTATTGTGAACCCATTAAAGGAATAGGAAGCTGAGATAGAGTGGTGACTTAAGTGAAATGACTTAGGTGCAGAAGATTAATATGTTAAACACTATATGGTTTCTCTGATTTGGAAAACCCAGAACACAGACATTCTTTGGAACCATACGAAGTGATAGCCAGAGCCGGGGAAGGGATAGGGAGGGGGTGGGAGGGTAGAAAATGGGAAGGGATTGTAAAGTTGATATGATACATAGATGTACAAAACACCCAAATTGATTGTAAATACTATGTATTACATTTGTATATTAATAAAAATAGTGGGGGAAAATAAGAATTCAAGTCAGGGAACAACCCACTCAGGACCCTGTCCCAGACAGTAGGAGCTTTTACTCATTTATTTGTTTCTAAATAAATACCTATTATTCTAAAAGAAAATAAAAAGAATTAAAGCTTGAAAAAAATAAATAAATAAGCTAATAGAACTGTAATTTGGTGGGGTGAGGGGAGTAAGGCTTACCAATCTGGAAAGCAGGGTATCTTTTACTCAAGAAGTGAGCTGTATTTACTCAGACTGAACAGTTCAACTCCACAGTCCTGTGAAGACTGTGGTAGCTCTTAGTGCTTACCATTGGCTTTCCCTTTAGTTTTTTAGATGATGGTTGGTTAGCTCATCTGGTTTTACCTACAGGTAAAAAAAATTGTTATTTTAGTTTCTAAGGTGTTGTGTCTCACTGTGCTTTGAACTTTAAAATGAATCATAGTAAAAAAGAAATTGTAACCACTGCCCTTGGATTTATCTCATTTGAAACTCGGGATGGAAGAAAAGATAAAATAATGCCATGGAGAATTTCTTCTTCTACTTTATGACTACTTGCATATTTTGAGTCTATCTAATGAACCAACATACTCAGTCTCTGTTCTTGCCTGGTGCCTGTACTATAGATTCAGAGGTTAATGCCAAGAAAAGATTGATGATCCACTAGTTCAAATATAAAGGTAGATTTAGTGTCCAAAGTAGATTAGGAAGAAAGCAATTTAAGCAGTTATTTTAAGATATTATCTCATAGAGTTCACTGAATTGTTTTTTCTCTTTCTTTTTTCATTCTTTCTTTCTTTTTTGAGGGGTAGGGGTTGTCGGTTTATATTTTGAGACAGGGTCTCGTTCTCTGGTTCAGTCTCGGCTCTAACTCACTATGTGGCCCATTCTGGCTTAGAACTCATGACTGTCATGCTACCTCAGCTTCCCAAGTGCTAGTATTATAGGCATGTGCCACTACTCCCAGCTATTATGTGGTGTTGGGGGATTGAACTTGGAGCCTTTCACTTCCTAGGCAAGTGCTGTGACTGCTGAGCTACTCCCCAAACCTTATTCACAGGATTGTTTAAAAGCTGTACTTTAGACACAAACATGTTTGCCTCCTAGTGTGTGGGTGAAATATTTGATTATATTGTCTCAATAATCTAGTGAGGGAATATCCTAAGACTCTAGATGTACCGTTTTATACAAGATTTGTACTTGAAATTTTCCAGCCTTACAAATAAGGAAATTCCAAGCATTCTACAGTAACAGATAGTGTTAGTGGGTATCTGGTGGATGACATCAAATGTCAGAATGGTAAACAGCTTCACCCACATAAATTAAAAATGCATCATCTGGGACCAAGTGTCCTGGTGTTTGCAGTGATTCGGGCAGCAGGCTTGGCTTTCCAAGCTTATGTAGGGTACAGCTGAGCCTCAGGAGGAGGCCCAGTGCCTAGTCTCTCCCATGCAGGCCAGCTGAGGCAACAGAAAGTCCGTGTATCTGATTCCTGGAGCTCTTTGAGATGATTCTTCTTCATTCCTTTATGATGATTAATCCCTCATTGGGAACACATTGGTTTGTCAGATGAAAATGATAGCCTACATGTTAACAGGATTATTTTATGTGTACAATACCAATTTTATTAACCTCGTCAGTGTTTTTCTGATGGAATGTTGATAAATGCAACCATTCTTTGTTACAAAAACAAAAGTTAAGGATGCTAAAAAATTAATTCAAGATAATTGGCAAATAAGGATCTGAAGCCAGCAGTGCTCATGGAATACTGAATATTATGAATTGTTATTACTGGAGAAGTGAAACTTTTTTCTTCTTAAAGGACAGTACAAGACACTCAAACTAGAGCTGTCTTTTTGACATTACTCTAACATATGCTGGGTGCTCTTCTGACTGACTTAGTCACAGTATCATAGGATTTTGACTGCGGAAATGGTAATGCTATTTTTGTGTGATTACATTGAATTTAGCAGTTCATAACATATGAGTGAGATCTGGGGCAGAGGAATGTAATTTGATATTTGTATATCTAATAAGTGAAAAATTGAGAATTGTCATGTAGCTGTTTGGCTCCAAGACTAATAGCAATAAAGGAGGACTTAAAGATGCCTGAGGATTTGGGCTGGGAGTATTGCTTGGTGGAAGAACGCTTAGCTAGTGTTCATGAGGCCATGGATTGAATCCCTAGCACGGCAAGTTGGGGGAGGGGGTATGTTTTAGAGATGGTGGCATTATTCTGAAGCTTGATGGATACCTGGGATACACAGATGGTACACATTTGTCAAAACTCAAAACAGTTCATTTAAAATTTGTGCATATCTTTGTAAATTTTAAGAAAAATTTAAAATACTGAACTCCAGTTAATAATAAACAAGCTAAAGTGTTGGAGGGAGAAGTTGACTAAGGTCTGCAGTTTACTTACTGATAGATATACATCCAATGCAAATTAGAGTTATTGGTGGCTAGAGGAAGAGATTTATGTTAGGCAAGTACAATGTAATACTAATGATAGAGTATAGGGGGTATTTCTTATAAAAGTGTTTAAATTTTTCTGTGTGTTTAACATTTTTCTTAATAGAAATTATAGAATCTAAAAAAGGTTTCAGGGTTGTTTTAGAATATAGTATCTGCAAATAGCAAAAGATATTTTCTGGTCCTAATTATAAGAAACTCATAGGAGAGTGTTGTGGTTTTGAGCTGGAGTGTCCTTCAAAAGTCTCATGTGCCTGTGGATACTGTGTACTGTTGGGAGGTGGGACCTGGCTGGAAGGGGAGGATGCTTGGGGCTTGACCTAGAGGGGTGTGTGCTGGTTTTGCCCTTCTTCTTGGACTGTTTATGTTCTGCCATGCTGTATCTCTTATCTCTGGAGCACCAGCTCCAGTGGAAGCTCTGGCCGTGGACCTGGCTGGCTCCAGCCCTGCCATGTGATTCTACCATTTTCCAGCAGCCCAGCTGTGACTTTCTAAAACTGTGAGTTAAATAAATCTTTCCTTCCTCCAGTTGTGTGTGTTGAGTATTGAGTCACAGTGACAAAAAAGTAACTAAGACAGAGTTGATTCAAGATACAAATAAAATCTAAACCCATGAGATTTCAAGGTTGTGGGGTCATGTGTATACCTGGGAGCAGTGTTCTTAGGAGAGTCAGGGGCTATGACTATAAAACAGGAAGCTCCTCTAGCACTGTATATTTTGTCTACCAGTTTAGTCAGCTTTCTGTCTCTGACAAAATACCTGAAGGTAACAACTTTAAGGAAGAAGAGCTTATTTTGACTCAGCTTCAGAGGTTTAATCTGGATCTAGTCACTAGGTCTGGGTGAGACAGTGCATTATGGCAGAAGGGTTGTGGTGGGGCAAAGCGGCTCACCTTATAGAAGTCGAAAACAGAGAGAAAAATAGCTTCAGAGGAAGGAGCCGGAAACACCATAGCATCCCCAAAGGTATGGGCTTGCCACAATGCACTCCCTTCAACTAGACCTTACCTCCTAAATGCCTATGACTTCTCAGTAATGCTACCAAATTATTAACCCATCAGTGATCCTCACCTCATGATCATCACCTTCCAGAGCCCCACAACTGAATTGGAGACCAAACCTTTGGAGAGCATTCTAGATCCAAAGCAGAACACCTTTCACTCAAGGTATTCTCAGCCCTAGCTTAGGGGCTGCTCCAGTGTTTTTGCTCAGTGTATAATGAAGACTGTAGACAGAATGAGTAAAAAAGGAAAAGTGAATTTAGGGAAACAGTTACATGAGAACAGCACGTGAGAGTGACTTAGCCAATATATGATCGTCAGAGTTAGCACTATATAATCATGTTTATTGGAAATTTCAGGACATAGAAAGTTCTTGACTCCTGTTTGTTGTTAAAGTATTTATGTTTTAGGTATGCTAGTGGTCTACTTTCCTTTGAAATATAGTCACAAATAGGTGATAGTTTAACTTTTTAATATAGGCTGAAGCCACTATTCATTATGTGTTTCCTACTCAGAGTAATTAACAAACATTTTGGGATAATTCTCCATGTCCTAGCATTTAGTCCTCTTGTGCTTTGTGGTGGGAACTCTGATGTTGTCCACACTGGCCTGAACTCTGGCTTCAATTGATTCTCTTGAGTAACTGGGGTTATAGGTGTGCACTGCTACACCTGGTTAGTACCTATATCACTTGTAAAGTGAGGATTCTATAGTTGATGTTACAGTGTAAGTTGAATATGATATTAGGTAGCTCATGGCTGTGATCCTAGCACTTGGGAGGCTGAGGCAGGCGAATTGTCCTGAGTCTAAGGCCATCATGAGGGTGCTATATTTATTAGTCTGTTATCTCATGGTGGGTTCATAGCTGAGTGTGCTCTTTGGAGGTGGGGCCCATTCGGAAGAGATGGATCACTGGGAGTGTGAACTGGAAGAACACATCCTTTCTCCAGCCTCAACTGTCTTCTCTCCTCTTCTCACCTCACCTTGCCTTTCTTTCTGGGTGCCTGTTGCTCTGTTGGTGTTTCTTTGTCTGTGCTTCTGGCCGTTATTAGGTGAGCAGCTTTTTTCTTCTGCTATGTAGATATAACCTGGAGCCAGACCACTGTGGACTGAACCTTCAGAAACCATGAGCCAAAATAAATCTTTGCAGATGTCAGATAATTGGTACTACTGAATGGAAGGCTGACCATATAGAAGAACAAATTGTATGACAAACAGATGCCTCAGGCTTACAGTATTATATTGCTCCAAATGGCTCCTTTTTGCCCTTTCTCCTCTTTTTGCTGTCGGCTTTTTACTTCTTCCCTAAAGCATGTAGTGGTCTACAGCCCACCTTAGACCCTCTTGCCCCCTTTAGACCCTTCTTTTTTGGAGGACTGCTTCTGGTTTTGTTGTGTCATAGCCCTGGTGTAATTTTACGAAGTATAGTTTTGACCATGTGGCTCCCCTGCTCTAAAATTACAGATGGTCCCTTGTAGTATATATTAAAGCCTGCTGCTTAGTGTACATATTGAAATTTCTCTAATACAAGTGTTTCAAGTGTATTTTCTATTGTTTAGCTCCACAATTTGTAGCCCAGTTAATGAACCAACTCAGTGTTCATATTTATACCCTCACTCTGCCTGGAATGTTGTAATTCCTCATTTAAGACATCACAAATTCCAGTTCCTTATGAAGTCTCTTCTGATTCTTTCCAGCTGGATGAGTCCTCTCCAATGTTTGAACCCTGTAGTTGTGGAGATGTTGCTGCTGTTGTTATATACCACTTGTCTTACCCTGTTTAATATGAGCCATTCATAGGGTGGTCCTGTCTTCCTGGTTTGTGTATATCTGGCTCCATAAGAGCAAAAACTTTGCATATGACATAGTGCCATGCAGAGAATAAATCTTCTGTAATAAAATTGGCTATATAGTGGAATGACATTTCGGACTCATCTATTGCATAAAGGCTTACCTTTAAACTTGCAACCAGTAAAAATCCCAGAAATAATACCACAAATACAACTTTCAAGATACTACTTAAGCAGATATTAAAAATTACTTTCTGGAAAACATTTAAAAAATAAAATCATGCTATGACATTCCAAAACTAGAATATTTTTTAAATACTGTGATTTATTTTGAACACTTCAGGATCAAATAAGAAAATACTAAATGTCAACCAATTCCTATATTTGAAGACCTATTTGTATTTCAGTAGCATTATGAAAGAAAAGTTGAAAAACTTCATAGTTGCTCTCTACTGACCTTGGCATTAGGTCTAGAGCCTCCCAGTGCCCGCAGGTCCAGCAACGTGGGGGTAGGAGCCATAGAGAACTCACAGTGAGGACATTCAGTAGTTTTCTCCTCACTGTATCACTGGACTTGAAAATGGCTCTAGTAACAACTTTTTTAAGAATACTTTCTCTAAGCCTTGAGCGACTTTTTAAAGATTTTTATCTTTTTTGTTACTATTGTGGTAAGATTTTGTCTCCTAGGAACTAGTCAGTTACTATGTACAACTTAAAGCAAAAATCATTATTTCAAGATAGCACAGATTCATTAGTTCTTAAATAGAGCACTATTTTCATATTTCCTTTAAGGAACAGAGAAAATAAGTTACAGAAACATTCTTTAAAACTTCGAACCGAGTAAGCTGGGAAGTTGCCATGTGTGTGATGTATATATGTTTTTCAGTCATCTTTGAGCTAATTCTTACCTAGATCTAAGAATGATTTTTTTCAGGGGAATTGTCTTTGACTCTATGTTCTTTTTCCCCGATTGATGTGCATGACATCAATTTCTGGGGTCTCAGACATCTCTGTGGGTATCTTGTTGCCCTGTCTTCTTCCCATGTTTCCCATGTTGAGGGACTTCACTTTAAAGGCCTAGTAAAGGGCTTTCTTCCAACAGCTAGGAGGTTGTGGTGGGGGGAGCCAAAATTCCTCTGAATTCTATGCTGAGAGTAGACAGTGAGGGAGAACCATTCAGTCAAGTGGCCTTGGAGGTGTCTTGTTCCCTCCTGACCTCTCAGCAAAGCTCTCCATTTGTTCTGGCTTCTCTCCCCTAATGGTGGGGCTCTTCTCCCTCAGGGGTGCTCCCACTACACCAAAGACATTTCAAGGGTTGGCGACCTTTCTCTCCTCTCTGCAACTGTATTTTATTTTTGTTTCTTCCTAAGTACTGTTTAAGAGTAATCCCAAAAGCTCTGTTGTGCTCTTCTAAGCTTTCTTCTACTTTAAGCAGTTCAATCTTGAGCTTTTTAAAATTTTAAATAGCTCCTGCTTATGTCATTGCCTCTTATGGCTGCCAAGTGCTGCATCTGATCTGGCCTCCTAGAAGTCTTTTGTAGGAAGAGCTTGCATTGTGTTCGTAGTGTGAAGGTTCATTTTTTGGGGGCCGGGGCTACCAGCTGCTATTTCCGCTTCTCCCAGGTCCACACTTACCTCAGTTAGAGATTCCAGGAGGGCTTTTTTCCATCTGCAAGTTGCCAGTCATTCCCATTTATTCACAGTGGGCCTGGATCTGCTTCATGGGCTGCTGTTTACCTCTACTTCTAGTGTGTTTTTTGAAGGTTCTGGCCTTTCTGTGGCCTCCTTTTAATTGTTGGGGCTCCCTTCCTGTCCTAGATACATTGAACAGGCAGGATTTTTGTTTTTTGTTTTTTAATATATTCTCACCTTTTTTAAGTTGGTCCATGAGGAGACCTTGTGCAGCTGTCTTACTTGGCCACCAATACATGAACGGAAGTCTCCCGTGGCTTGATATCTTTGATTTTGGTATGAAATTAACATTAATCTCAGAGAATAAGTTGATACATTTCCCATGTTTCCTATTTTTTGTAAAGCAATTGTGAACTGCTATTACTAACTTATTTAAATATTTGGTAAGACTTATTGGTGATGGCATCTGGGTGCTATAGGGTTTTGTTTGATGAAGTTTTAAAAATTACTATTCTGGCTTGGAGATGAAATGTTCTTCAGAAGCTAATGTGTTTAAGCAGTTGGATCATGAGGGCTATGACCTAACCAATAGATTACTCCAGTGATGGGTTCATAATTTAATGAGCTCTTGAGGATGACAGAAACATGATGTAGGAATTTAAGAGGAAGTGTGTCCTTTGGTTCCTTTGATGGCTCTGTTTTGCTCTGGCTTCCCAGTTGCCATACGGTCAGCAGCCTTGCTCCACTGCACTGTGCTCACCATGATATTCAGCCTTACTGTGGACTCCAAAACAACAGTCCAGAGACCGTGGCCCGAATCTCTGAAACTCAAGTCAAAATAAGCTTTTCTTCCTCTTTTTCTGTTTTTTTTTTTTTCAGGTACATACTGACTCAATTACTTCATTCTTCTATAATTTACCTCATGAGAGGACATCCTAAGGGGAAGCATGTTATTGGCCAACTGATTTTCTTCTTCAGTTTGGGAAGTTTGTGTCTATAGAAGTCTGTTCTTTTTAAAGTGTCATATAACTCCTTTGATTTCAGTGAGGTTATTCAGTCTTAATTTTCAGTCTTCTTTTGGTTTTTCTTGGTCTACCTAGTGGCTTGTCATTTTGTTGATCTTTTCAAAGATCCAGCCTTTGGTTTAGTTCATTTTCTTGTTTTCATTCATTTCTGCTTAAATTTTGTCAGTTTTCTTCCTTTTGCATGCTGTGGGTTTATTTTATATGAATTTTCTTAAAATGAAATGTGAGGGTGATTTGAGATCAATCTTGTTTTCAATATAGGCTTTTAGAAGTGCAAATATTTCTCTAAACACTGCATAATTTTATTTGTTGTGTTTTTCTTTGTATTCCTTTGAAAATAGTTTCTAATGTTTCTGTGATTTTTTTTCTTTGACTTGTTGGCTTTTTAAAAGTGTGATAAGTTATACCTGTATGTCAATTTCCCAAATTTTTGTGCTATTTTCTTCTTTATTCCATTATTATCAAGGAAGGTATTATGTAATGTCTGTTATTTTATTTAGTAGTTTTCCAGTGCTGAGGATCAGATTTTAGTCTTTTTAAGTATCCTGAACATATTGTCTGTTCTGGAGGATATTTATGTGCATCGATAAATAATTTGTATTTTGTTATCAAAAATATTTATAATTTTTTTTTGTTGTTCAGCAGAACCACAGCTTCTGAATTTGCTTGATCTTTTAGTCAGGATTGCTGGAGTCATTATTCTGCAAAGATAAAGAATGTAGTTTTATCATCCTATATACAAAGATAGGACCTTGAGTATCTCTCTGTCTGTATCCTGTCTGATTGTTGGGCAGCTGTTGTTCAGACATCACTCTAAAAGAAAGTGCAGTCGAGAAACTACATGAGTCTTCCTTTGGACAACTGGTTAGTTATGTTAATTTAAAAAGAGAATTGTGGTATTGCATGCGGTGCTTTCTTACTAAAAGGATGCATACATTTGTATAGATAAGTGTTTTAGAGGTACCAAGGGAGGAATGAAAAGCAAGGTGGGTCCTGATATCTTTTTATAAATTGACCATAATGCCTATGAATGAATACTACGAAAATGTCAAGAACTGTGACTTTCATGTTGAAAGAGAGAAGGATAGATGTTGTATGTTTAGCTATCAAGGTTCTGAATGGAGGACACCACACTAGTCTTTCTTACCCTTCTCTTGCTGTCTCTTTCATGAGAGGACATCCTAAAGGGAAGCATGTTATTGGCCAACTGATTTTTTTTTTTTTTGCATGAGTTTCATAGTGCACAGCAAACAAAGACATTGACCTGTATTCTATCTTGTTTAGGGTCAGCGGTTTTCTTATCAAAGCATTTGAGGTTAAATGTCCTTCTTTGATCTAATACATTCTAATATTCAAATCAGTGTTGAAAAGCAAACAACATTATCGAAATTGATTTTTAAAAAATAATACAGTAATTAAAGTATGGATTGTATATGCTACTTTAGTGTCTCTGTAAGCCTTTCAAGACAACATCTAGGAAGATTTTCCTTATAGCCACTATAAAAATAAAATCAAATTTCTTAAATGTTTCTTTTGGCCCATCCTAGATTTTGCTTTTTTTTTTTTTCCTGTCAAGAGAAAGAGGACATTTTAACCACTTTAAGACTTGTGTGTTTGCTATATTAACTTAGACATAGTGAATTTTTGTGTGTTCAGCCAGTTTATGGTATGTTACCTAATCAGTTTTCTTTTCCATAAGAGAGAAGCATAATAATCTTTTATATCTATCTTCAGATGGTTATGTGCCCTTACCTTGCTTGTTCATTCAGATTTCTAATCTAGGGTTTCCTCATTTAGCTTTTTGATGGAGTACTAAGTAATTGCTTCTTCAACATGTACCTGTATTGCTTATTAAAGAAAATATTTGTCGTTATGATTACTGGACTTTTAATTACTAGAGTCCATTTTATTTCAGTAACTTTCAGTATCCGAAATTCTAGCTGTATTGTTATAGATAACTTGGAAAAGCATTTTATGTATATCGTCAAGCACTGTATTGCTCTCTGCCCAGGAGGTTCTCCATAAATATCTGTTGAATGTTGAGAAATTGGCTATTGCAAATTTAAGCACAGAAGATATGAAGGGTATGTATTGCAGTATTTGCTTGATGCATGATCCATGAACCCATTACACTGATAGGTAACTAAGGATGGAAGTTTTTACAAAGTCTGGACTCAAATTTCTGTAATATAATTTGACATCTTCCAAACGACAAGATGTATCTTTGCACTAGAGTACTAGAGTTTGTTCCAAAAATCTCTTGTACTTTTTCACTATCTCTAACAAATTATCTCTCTTATTTAAAATTTTTTTGTTTGTTGCTTTTTTTTTTCCACTTCTTGGGGTTGACCCCAAGGAGCAGTGACCTGCAGTCCCCTAGTATTTCCCTCTCCACACCTTTAAATTGTATTGCCCAGCCTGGACTTGGACTTGCACCTTCCACTCCCACCTCCTGAATAGCTGGGATTACAGGCATGTGCCACAACGTCTGGCTTCTCTTTCTCCCTTTGAGCCAACTCAGGTATCCTGGATGGCTGTATAACCACTTGGGCTTCCTTGCTATTTATCTGAACATCCTTAGAAAGTAAACAGGTTGTCATAGAAGTGTATTTAGGTAACCTTTGTTGCCTTTATTTCTAGCCCTCTGTGACTGATTTGAGAGAATTAGGCAAGAACATAACATTACTTAATCAATGAGATGTACACTGTTCTCTGACTATAGGCATAATTCCAATCTCAGCCAGTTGTAGATAAGTGCTTACCCAAGAGGCTGAGAAAATGTACATAGGTCACTGAAAAACTAAAGCTTGTACTAGAGAAAGGAATTAAAATACTTGTATCAACAGTGAGAAATTGAGTATCATGGCTTTCAGAAATAAGGAACATTAATGACACAGTTGGGGCTGGAGGAATGGCACAGTGGTTAAAGCCATTGCTTAGCAAACTCAAGGCCTTGAGTTGGATTTCCCAACACCACATAAAAACGAGTGTGGTGTCACACATCTGTAATTTCAGCACTAAAGAGGCGGAGGCTGGAGTTTTCCAGTGAATCTAAGGCCACCCTAGACTACATAGTGAGTTTAGGACCAGCCTGGGCTATAGAGTGAGACCCTGTCTCAAAAAAAAAAAAAGAAAAAAAGAAAGAAAAAAGCATAGTATTCAAATACACTGATTTTCCCTGGCCTAACGGTGAGACTAGAATTAACACTCAGATTTCCAAGCTGGGAATATTACTGGTTACTTTATCTCTCTGAACTTTTAACTTTGTTCACTTACTATTTGGCCATGTGCTTACATAGCCAATACCTTGTATGTTCACCAATATTTATAATTCTTTAAAAATATTATCTTCCTAACTCATATGTGATATGTCTTCTGATTCATTGCGTTCTCAGTTCTACCTATAAAGTGCAAACGTATGCCTTCTGTGTGTAGTGCTTACATTGTATTTCTCAAAATTGTTTCTGCATGTATATTGTCTTCTTTAAATCTTATGGCATTACTAGATATCTAGAGTCAGGTGCAGACTGCGCAACCCAGTCTAGGTTGTATGCAAAGGAAAAATGTATTTGCTCACCTCAGAGTAAAATAGGGAGGAGAGAAGGTAGCAGACACTTCCAGCAGAAAGAGTACCATTGCATTTGCTTGCCATATTCCTTATCTGCATAAACTTCACTGAGCTTTCCTAACAACAGCATTAGTTCTTGCTAATAGAAAAAAAAAGTGTATTTTTTCTTATTCTCTAGAGAGCAGACGCACCATCTCATCAGCTTCTGTAGTCAGCTCCGCCTGTGCAAGCTCTCAAAGTGGTAACATTTCCTGTAGTTTATGCACTTGTCCATGTTGTCTATGTAATCAATTGCATGGTTAGTGTCATCTACCCATACCATCTAAAATAAGGGACAAGAAGAAGGAAAATGAATTAATGTTTATAAATACATACATGCCACACTGAGAAAGGAACTAACGTGCATAGCTATTGGAATTCTCAGTTCTACAAATTATTACTATTCATTTCACAATTCATTTGTCCCCTAAGACAGTCCAAGTGTCACATGGTACATTGAGCCTCGCTTACAGTTTTGCCGGAAGAAACACGGCAACTAGAGAAGGCAAAACCAAATCTCTGTATCCATCATAGTGGGAATACGCTTGTTATGTTATTTTGATAGAAGGAGCTCAGTGTAAATTCCCCCATCACTATTTATCAAGCTGGTCCCTTACAAGTGTTGCTGCACCTGGCAAGTTGGATGCTCTGTGTTGATAAATAGGCTTTATATATGTTGTTGCCTTTACCACAGGTCACTTTATTTATGAGCATGTGTCTTTGAACAAGCCCTGGGCTACTGTTGAGCACGCCAAACGGGTACTTACAGTTTGACTTATCAAGTCCTCTGTTTTTGGAGAGGCTTTCTGAAGGAGGCTTTCACGTGGGACACTGATAACCAGCCACATGTCTGTTCCAAACCATCTTGTTACAAGTATCTCAATCTTTCATCTCACATTTTTGCTTTTACTTCTGAACTTGGGCTTGTTGTAAGTCAATATGGCTACTACTGTAAACTGTATTTGCTCGAGAATCAGCTAGCCAAGGTGATGTGCCCTGAGTGTCCCCAGCCATCGTGCTAAGTGCTTGCAACTATCTTTAGAATCTGCTGGGCAAACTGGACCTAAAATGGTCACAAAAAGCCCTGCCTACCTGTCAGGGCTTCTTCTGGGGGACTGTGAAACTGTTAATGGTCTTCCTCCAGCCACGCCCATGTCACGTCTACTGTACTACAGCTTGCCCTGTTTGTCCTTAGACACTCTTTCCCAGGAGACCATGAATGTTAGTTAAGTGAAGGTGGGAAGGTGGGGCAAGAGTGGATGTATTAAGGCTATAAACTTCCTATTTATGATAATTACTTAGTTTCAGACATTACACATGGATATGCTTCACACACAGCTTTCACTTGAAGACAGTGTTCCTGCCATGTCCATCTCTGTAGTCAGGCAAATCCAACAGAACCTAGTTCATTCTGGATCATGTGGCCGTTTAGTGTGCCATGGTCAAGGATTCACCGTTATCTCGTATGTACAGTTGTCCAGTGTCCGCTAGGAATCAGTATTAAGCCAAGATCTATTTGTTAAAGGTAAAAATTAGTAACTTGCTAAGTAGATACTGGCTTGGCACTGAAACCTTGTGATCTTCTATGATTCTGACTGTCCCGTTCAGATATTCCCATTGATCATGGAGGCTGAGAGCAAAGTTACTTACACTGTGTTCTGACCTATATGAGGAGATTTTTCTCAGCCATGCCTTATATTGGTAGCTTCACAGGTCCCTCAGTAAATATTTCAAGGTAATAAATGAAAAGATTGAGGTGTTGCCTCCAAAAGCCAATGGTCCCTCCTTTCTCCTTCTCTCCTTTTTTCTTTCTTTCTCCCCTCCCTCCTTCACTCTCTTTCTTTTGTTTTTTTTTTCTCTCTTCTTTCCTTCCTTCCTCCCTCCTTCTCCTGTTTCACTTGGGAAGACATACCTCAACATACTACAGTTCGTTCCACCAACAGAAATTTTACTCAGAAAGCAACCTCTTGAGTTTTTGTGTAGCATTTCTGTTCTGCCCACTGGCACATACTTTTACTCCTTGGATACCTATTACTTCGTGTTAACATATCCTGTCAACATGATGCTTTCTTGTCATATAGGATGGTAGAATGATTAAGGTTTTCATGAATTATGTTATGGCTCAGAACTGGAGTTGACATACTTAGTACTCAGGCCAAATGTAACATAATTTCTCTGCCTATTCGAAGTAGGAAAACAAATTCATTTGTTTATGTCAGATCAGTAGCTGCACACCAGATAAGGAGATGTGTTGGTTTACTGTGGTGTAGGACACTTCTTGCTTAGCAGTTGCAGCTGGAGTTGATGGCTGATTAAGTTTGTGGAAAGCCACTATCATTCTCAGAGGCCTTCTGTCCTCTGCACAAACCCAATGCACTTAGAATGAGATTCTTACAAGTGTCAGATCCCATGCCTTCTTGATCTCTGATGGTAGCATTCATCTTTCTTCCAAAACAAGCAGCTTTGCTTTTGGTTTGCTGTTTTGGTAAAGAAGTTGAGGACTTTCTCTTTAGTTCTGATCATAACAGTCATCACAGTGGATATTGGTTTTTTAAGGTTTCATCATCCACACTTTAGATACCTTCAGTTGGTCCAAAAGCATTAAATGGAAAATTCCAGAAGTAAACAATTCATATGTTGTAAATTGTACACTGTATTGAGTAGCATGATAAAATCTTCTGCTATCCCATGTAAGAAGAGAACTGTCTTATCCCATGTAGGAAGAGAACTGTGCACATTGCCTGCCTCTTACTTGCTTACTCTTCTTGGTCATCACATTGACTGTGGTGATGTTCAAATAACTGTTATTTTACTTAATAATAGACCCACAATAATGAATAGCATTGCTGGCAAGTCAGATATGCCAAAGAGAAGCCATGATGAAAGTTTTCAATTTTATTTTTTTTTAAATGTGGAGATTGCCAAGATCTATAGTATAAGATAGAGAGAAACAGGATTGGGGTAGGGAAGGGAGGGAGAATATTCACATAACTTTTTTTTTATCATTACATCAATCACTTTTCTTAGGATAAACTTACATCAGGACTGAATAAGTGAATTAGTACAATAAACAAATTTAAGTCTATATCAAATTGTGACATTAAATGAACTTAAATCTATATCACATATTAACACTTAAAGCAATAAATATGATGGCATACTTAGTTATTTCAGAATTCTTTAACTTCATAAATTACTTGCTCACATTTCACTAACATTTTTCCAGGTTTGATTTATCATTTTATCTACCTACCCTTCCATAAATTCATGCATACATATTTTTAAGATTTTTGTACCAATTCCTCATGTTGAATATAATTATTATGTTGTGCAATCCAGTATGCTATTACAAATAATAATTATGTGGTGAAATTTCACAGAATTTATGAAACAGCTGGTACTGTTTTAGAAGTGTATCAATCAAATGATTCAAATACCAGTCTATTTTTTTTGTTACACTTTCTCTTTAGATGTCTCCATTCCTCCATGTTTTTTTGGTGCTACTTGTCTCTCTGCCTCTTTCAAAGATTCCTGCAAGTATTTTCTGCAATGCTGAGCTACCGGTTGCAGATTTCTTTAGGGATTCTTGGTCATGAAAAACTTTTACTTCTCCTTCAATTTTCAGGGATAATTTTGCTGTCTTTTAAAGCTTGAAATATTTTGTTCCAGGCTCTCCTGGACTTTATAAAGTTTCCATTGAGAAATCAGAAGTGATTCGAATGGGTTTGCTTGGTAGAATAATGTCTGTTTTTCTCTTGCTGCTTTTACTATTCTCTCTTTATGTTGCATTTCTGAAATTTTGATTGTGATATGTCATGGTGAGTCTCTTTGCGGGTTGAGGTTATTTGATGTTCTACAAGATTCTTGTACCTGAAAATTAATTTCTTTTTCTAGATTTAGGAAATTTTCTTGCATTATTTTAGTGAATAAATTATTTGTAACTTTGGTCCTGTCTTCTACTCTTTCTCCCACATCTACAGTTCTGAGATTGGTTCTCTCTGAATCATCCATCAGCTGTTGTATCCAGCTATTTTGCTCACTTCTAACTTTGGAGTCATGCCTAATTATAGCGTTTGTTTCCTCAGATTTGTTTTTCAGACTTACTTTGTCTGAAATTCTGCCCTCACAATGTTTAAGTCAACTTCCTTGTTTTAAAATGAGTTTTTCATATCCTGAATTTCACCTAGATTTCTTTTCAAAATGTCCACTTCTCTCTTAAAATGTTCCTGCATATCTTGCATTTTCTTGTTTACTTCAGCCAACTTTTTATTTGTAGCTTCTATATGCTCAGTAAGCTTTGTCTCTATTAGAACCACTATTTGTTTAGTTAGTTCCTCTTTAAGCCCACTGACCAATTCTTGGATTTCTTTGTGAATATCTTGTTTGAACTGTTTTTTCAACTCATCTATTTGCTTTTTGACTTCCATATGAGTTCCACTATTTCAGGGCTCATGGGATTAGGTTCTGGGGTCTCAAGCATGTCTGTGGGTGTCCTGTTTTCTTGTCTTCTTCCCATGTTTCTGTTGTTGAGAGACTTCACTTGATAGGCCTAGCTGAGAGATTTCTTTGAATGAATATGAGGGTGTGTAGGGGGACCCTAAATTCCTCAAAGTTCTATGCTTAGTGTAGGAAGTGAGAGAAGATGGAACAGCCTTATGGCACCTGAGTGTCATGGTTACCATCAGCTCCTTCAGCAAAGCTCTCCCACCTCCTGGCTTCCCTCCCCTGAGGGCTGGTCTCTCTAACCTCAGAGGTGCTCCTTCAGGAGGTCCGCAGCCTTTCTCTCCACTCCACAGCTATGTCTCATGCCAGTATTTTTTCCTATGCACTGTTTAAGAGTGACCCCCAAAACCCTGATGCACTCTTTTGAGCTTTCTTCTACTCTATTCAGTTCAGTCTTGGGCTCTTTTTTTTTAAAATAGTTTCTGCTTAGATCATTGCCTGTTATGGCTGCCTAGTGCTGCTTCTGATCTAGGCTCCAGGAGGACTTTCCTCAGGGAAGCTTGCAGTGCGTTTGCAGTATGAACTCCCTGCAGGCTTAGTTTTGGAGGCTGGGGCTACCAGCTGCTGTCAATTCCTCCTTCTCCTGGATCTGTGCTTTCCTCAATCTGAGATTCTGGTCTCTGCACTTCCCTTCCATCTGTGGATGCTGACAGGTCAGTGCCACACTCAGTCGGCTGCTGTTTTCCTCCACTTCCAATATGTCTTTAAGATTTCTGACCTTCCCCTGTCCTTCTTTCAGTTGTTGGAGTGCTCCTTCCTCTCCTAGCCCTGTCAGAGGCTCTGGACTCCAAGCTGGCTTCCCTCTGTCTACAGATGCTGGCAGCTCCCAGCTGTTCACAGTTGGCCTGAGGCAGCTTCCTGGATTGCTGCTCACCCCTCCCCCCAATGTTCTTATAGGGTTTCTGATCTTTTTCTGGCCTCCTTTCAGTCGTTAGGGGATCCCTCCCTCTCTTAGCTGCATTGAACCGTCAGTTTTTGACTATGTTCTCAATTTCTTAAGTGGTTCCAGGAGGAGACATAGTGCAGCTCTGTACTTGGCTGGCTGCCATCTTGACCAGAAGTCTCAGATACCTTTTATTGTAGTATATTGATATAATTGTTCTGTCATTGGTTATTATTGTTAGTTGATAAATTAAACTTTATTGCAGATTTGTATTTCTATGAAAGAATGTAGTATATATATAGAGTTTTTTATAGGTAGTGTATTGGAAGAAGGTCTTCTGTTTGGAGCCAGAAGTTTTAGAACATGCTCCTAATGGATATGGGATCCTGTTGTCCATGGGTCAAAGCACAAATAGGGAACTTATGCCTCTTTCTCGATATATATTTTGCCTATAATCTCTGATTCAAAGCAGATAATTCTTACTATCCATTTGTATCTGCCACCCGTGGGGCCTTCCACCTGACTGACAGGATCAGTCTTGAGTTTTCATTGATCAGCATCAGCTCAGGGACAATAGTTGTTAAGTTCTGAGAAATCTGATTATTTCTCTTTCTCCTCAAAAATTGTGATACTTTGGGAAAGAGTAGAAAGGCAATAAAAAAAAGGAGGACAGTTTAAGTTTAACAATTTTATCACTGAATAGTTCTTCCTTAAGGGTCCAGTGTCTCTGCAGTTAGGGGCTATAGTCACTGACTAACTCCTCTGGACCAAGAAAGATGTTGACTTTGTCATACTGGATCACATGAGGCCTCTTCATGTCATTTACAGATCAGACGAGAGTTTCCCAGGCTCTCCAGCTATTCTGATTCTACAAACCCCTCATTATCTGTTTTCCACTACATACTCCTATAGCACAAACCATTACTTTGGCCCTCCTGCCATTTAGGGTCACTCTGTGCTTTTGCCTCCAGACACTTAGCTTTGGTACCTCAGCCATTTCTGACCATCACAGAAGTTAGGACGTACCTGAGGAACATCTGTATTGCTGACCTTTCTGTCCCTGGCCCCTGGGGGTATAGGTAGGAGGCAACTGAGCAGGAGCCAGGGAAATCTTAAGTCCTTGTTTTATCAAGACATTTCTGGCATCTAGGTCTCCTGATTTCTGTTCTGGAGTGCTGTTAAAGAATACAAGTGTAGAAACTTCAAGTTACCTTGTTTTAGGGCCTAGGGGAGCGCCATTTATAGAGGTACCTTTTGGCAGCTGTTGGGAACTCTCAGGTTGTTTTTCACGTATCTTTCACTGGTAACGTGTTTCAGTCATAGAATATTCCAAGCTACTTTCATGTCTACCTTCTATTTTATGATAACCTTATCTATAGGCAAAACTAGATTTCTTCAGTCCCATTATTAACCAAATATAAACCTTGACAAAATGCTTTTTGCCAACTATGTATACCCTTTTCCATTTTGTGCAGTTTTCCTTAGAAAAAAATATACTCACTACTTTTTAGCATTTATGAAGTATCCTCAAATGGAAAGTTTGTCTTTCTCGTGAGAAGGATTTGGAGGCTGGACTTTTGGGGTGGTGTACTGGAAGGTCTTCTGTTTGGAGCCCAAACTCTTGTTCTTCACACCTTTGTCTACATACTGGTGTCTAGGGTGACTGGTTTGCTCGTTGTTACTGAATTATTACCAGCACCACCCTCAAAAAAAAAAATTACCGACAAAAGGTTTCAGAGATTAGTAGTAAATTTGGGTTAGAAAGCGAGCTCTGTTCTCAATACTGTCAGCCTTTAAAAGCATAGCATGAAGGAGTTCTCTGTGATTTAGGGCAAGTCTCAGTTGCTATCTCTGCCAGAGGTTCTGCTGGAGGCTGGAACTTCCCGACAGCCCTGACTGCGGAGAGGTGGAATGCGGTGCTGACGTCACAGCCGCTCCTGGGAATGTTTTGCATTCCTCTTCCTGGCAGTGGTCAGGTGGCTTCCAGCAAGAATGAAGGACAACAGCTTCCAAAGAAGAAAAAAAGAGAGAGAGAAGGAAAAGAACAGTTTATAATCAAAGTATTGTGGGGGAGGCACTTTTATTCTGAGCCAAAATTGAAATTAGAGCCAGATGTCTTGCATTCTGGTGCTGCACGAATGCTAAATACATTTATTAATGACTGTAATAGCTGAACTATTTGGCTTTTCACTGAACTTGAATCTTGAAACTTTTTAAGAATTAAAAAGGACTTCTTAGCTTAGGCCTTCATATGAAATGTTAGCTATGAAAGCAGCAAGAATTGATGGACTGGCCCTGTTTTAAGTTCTGTTCATCTTTTGAAAACTCACTTCTAAAACAAAAGAGTCTCTGTCATCCATTCATGTAGTTTTTGCTGTTCAAATAAATCCAAGCCTTTTGGTGAATAGTGAAGTAAACCCTATTTTAGCTTCTGCTGCAGAATGTTTTTTCTCAAAATATTTACATTATAGAATGTTATTTCTGCCCATTACATTACTGCTCAAGCCAGATATTCAAAATAAAACTTAGTATATACTTAATATACAAAAATAGGTCAAAGCAAAGTCAGACAATTTTGAAGTAATGTGTACAACAGAAAAATGGACAGTAATTGAGTTAAGTTTTAAACTTCATATATGTTTTCCTTGTTGTCTCTATCCTTTTGTACCTTTGTTAGATTTTGTTGTGCTGGTTTAGCTAATCACAATTTGTGTGTCTGCATTTTGAAATAAAATACTATAATTTTTAAAAAAACCTATGCTTCTCAGTAGCTTTCCACATATTTTGATATAAAGTAAGTTACATTAACAATAGTCCTGCAATTTAGGTGAAATCTGTGTGAATATTTCCTGTTATACATTGAAATGGAAAGTTGGCTTCCTGTTGTAGGTCATGTTGCTGGGGTAAGGAATTTCCAGAAATGTGGAAAAGTGCTGACTCATGGTATACAGTGGACTGGTCCAAAAACAGTAGAGCTTGAGGGAGTTTTTCTCAGCTCTTGGCTGAAGTAAGCAAAATATGTGACTGTAATGTTCTATTTTATTTTTAGATGTAAGGGTGGGGGTGGAGAAAAGACAGTTGCTTGGAATGGGACCTTTGCTAGTAGCTTTAAAATGGCTAAAAGTTAGGTTAGGTGTGTATCTAAGTGTCTGTTTTTCTACCGTCTATTATTAGAATTTGAAAACCAGCTTGTTTTCTCTGTAGTTCCCTGCTGTTAGGCTTTTCTGCCTTTTGCCCCACCAGTGTAACACTTTGCTTCCTAAGCTGGGCGGTGACTAACTGTGGGCTCTGTAACCTGTCAATCCTGTTAATGTTGGTATGCAGGGGATTGGTTCAGAGAATAGCCCAAGTGTGGCACCTTTTTGTGTTGATGATTAGAAGTGTTTGACCCTAATAACAACTTGCTGTTATTAAATCTTAGCTGGCCAGAGTTAAAAAAAAAAAAAAAAAAAGCCCCTAGGATTTGTTGCCTTAAGGTGCCTGGTTCTTTCTGTCCTGTATATTTTTATGTAAGTTAAATTGTCTCAAATTGAAGTTACTAATAGGATTTCTTTGCCATGTGTTTGATATAGAAATGACTGCTAGATTGGGAGTTGGAGAGTCTGTACAGATGCTCATCTGGTCTCCTAAGAATGTATCTATCCCCTCTGCAAACAGGAGTGTCTTGTATCTGTGCTGAGGACCTGAAAAAGAGGGTGGGTGCCTGTTCTCTGCTTCAGGGGAGGGATTTGTGTCCAAACCATCTACAGCTCTGCACCCTGAGGCACAGACAGGGCTGTTCTCAGGTCAGTGCTAACAGCTAGGGACTGGTTTCTCTTGATCTGTTTCTGATGCTGTTAGTTGCTAACTAAAAGCAGTTGAAGTAGAAGATACTCAAAGAGATACAAAACTAGAAAGCAAATTCTAATGAAGGAGATGAGTGAAACACAAATATGTATGGGGCAGATAGTCAGATTTCTGGAAAGAAATGTAAAGGATTCTAAACAGTGTACTTCAGACTGCATTGTTTATGCTTAGAGGTTACCACTCAAAACCAGCCTGCTTCCCTGGCATCCACAACTACATCCCCCTGTTTCTGAGGTGTGTCAGGAGAATCTTGTCAGTAGGTGCCAGATATTCTGGATGAGAAATGAGTACCCAGGTGTGGTCACCTTTGGCTTTGATATGCACTTGTGTAGGAGAGGCTGCACGTGATGAAGGGGCACTTAGGGCCTGCCATGCTGTTATGAAACATACTTTAGAAGGGTCGACAGGGGCTGGAGGAATGGCACAGCTGTTAAAGCACAAGGCTGTGAGTTCAATTTCCCAGTACTACATAAAGCTGGGCCTGGTGGCACATGCCTGTGGTTCCAGCACTGAGGAGGCTGAGGCAGGTAGATCGTCCTGAGTCCAAGGCCAGCTTGGGCTACAGAGTGAGACCCTGTCTCGAAAAAAAAGAAGGAGCAGCCATCCCTTTCAGTGAGCAGCCAACAAGTCTAAAGCCAGGACAATCACATGTGTGTTTCTGTTACTTGCTTAGGGGCTTTCATGTATTGTTGTTGTGCTTTCTAACTGTTTTTCTCAGTTACTGTAATTCTACATCCTATGTTGTCTGTACTATTTTTCTGTCTCCTGTCTACATACCAAGTAAATATATCTATATATGTACTGTGCTTGTTGAATGAATAAATAAAGTTGTTCTCCTTTAAGACTGAAATACATTCTTACCCCTGTAAAGCATGCATTAATGCACAGGCAGATAAACATTCCACAAAATGCTTTTTTGAAAAAACATATGGTAAAATCTGGGCTGAATGATACAGGCCTGTAATCCCAGCATTCTGTAAGACTGAAGCTGGATTGTAAGTTCGAGCTCAGCCAAGCCACTTGGCAATTCAGTGAGACCCTGTCTCAAAATCAAAACCAAACAATGGCTGGAGATATACTGTACTTCAAAAGGCCCTGGATGGCTGGGGATAAGGAGGACTTGGAGTAAAATGTCCATAGTATAATAGAGTTTATCACTGTATTTCTTCAGGTGTTTAATTCTGTGGTACCAGCGTAGTCATGTGGTACGTCACCACTATCCATCTTTAGAACTTTCTCGTTATCTGAAACATAAATTCTTTACCTATGAAATACTAACTTTATTCCCCTGCAGTTCCCACACCCCCGCACTCCGCACCCACCTTTAGACCCTGGTAAACTCTGTTTCACTTTCTTTTTTGACTGGATGACTTTGCTTTTCCCAGGAAACTCATGTAAGTGGAATCATACAACATTTGTTCTCTCATTCTGACCTATTTCATTTAGCATAATGTTTTCAGAGTTTAACTACCTTACAGCCTTTGTCAGAATTTCTTTTCCTTTTAAGGTTTTATGGTATGTGTTTGCCACATTTTACTTACTTATTCACCTGTTGGGTATTTAGTTTGTTTTCACCAGATAGCTGTTGTGAATGTGAGCATGGGTGTACCACTAATTGCTTAGTTACTGCTTTCAACTCTTTGAGTATAATATATCTAGGAATAGGATTGCTAGACTCTGGTAATTCTGTATTTAACTTCCTAAGGAACTATCATCCTGTTTTCCATAGAAAATACACTTTGTGTGTGCGTGTGTATACCTGCCTGCCTATCTGTCTGTGGTGCTGGGTGTCAAACACATGGCCCTTCATTTGCTAGGCAAGTGCTCTGCCCCATCCCCTAAGCTATGCCATTTTTCCTTTCCACCAGCAATGCAGGAAGGTTCCAGTTTCTCTACCTTCTTACTAACACTTGTCATTTTTTTTTCATGTATTGGTCGTTGCAGTCCCGGTGTTTTGATCTGAAGTGGGATTTGATTGTGATTTGATTGTTACTACTTTAATGACTTCTAGTGTTGCACACATGATACAGTTTTATTAAATTATGAAGTAATCCAGTTAAAAAAGTATTCAGTGTTACCTATGAATTGAAAGACAGTAACAAAAATGTAAAGAATTACTCCTCCATTCTTCTCCACTCTGATACCAGCTCTCCTTTGTCTCCATGCACCAGTAGCTTGGTCTCACCAGAAGCTGCTTTAGGCTTTCCTGCTCTTGGCAGGTTTCAAGAGAGAATGGCTGTCCTCAAATGAGCCAGCTTCTCTGCAAAATATTCAATTTTATTTGGTATCCAGACAATTATGACCACTCATACTGTATCTATTTTAGTTTTCACAGAAGAACCATGCTTTGACTCTCAAGTTATGAGTAATATGTAGACACCAAATAATGGGAAAAGTTTATAAAATGTCATAGGATATTGTGTAATCACGAAATCTATGAAATGTTTACTTATTTTCATGATTTCATATTTAACTTTTGGATGTGTCTGAAGCACATTTTGTTGTGTAGTATGTGATAGGGATCAACTTTACTTTCCTCCAAATAATTTCATCAACATCCCTTTAGGAATAACTTTCCCCTTCTGATTTTAAGTGGTTTTTCAAAATCACATAATATATTTCTGTTGTCATAGGATTTGATTTTATTTCTCTATATTCTGTCTCATTAGATTGATACCTGTTTCTTTTTCATTCTGATCTTTTAAGCTAAACTAATATACTTTTTACAGTTTGATTTTTTTAACTGTAAATTCTCTTTAAGGGTTGTTGCTAAATTAAAACAAACATCTTAAGGAAATGGCCACTACTCAGTGAGCAATCATAAATACTTTGGCATGGCCAGACAACATACAGTTTTGTGAGTTCCAGTTCTCCCCGGGCTGGGCGTGAAGGTTCCATTCTGGCTCCAGCTGTGCTCTTATGATGTGTTCCATGCTAGATTCAAGAACTTACAATAATAAATTCAACTGTGAAACCTAATGTTCCTTCCTATTGTCTGGAACAGACTCTCATAGTAACTTTATGATTGTTTTTTATTGAAACACATTTTATTATGATTTATGATATTTTTCTTTTCATTTGATCAGTAAGTGTTTTGGTAGTTCCATCAAATTTTTAGACATGGAGGGAAGCACAACTGGCTCCCTGAAGCTTTGTCTGGTGACAGTTGCTGCTACAACTGCATGATAGTGTAGTTTTATTATGTCACTTGAATCTTAACATTACTTTTGAAGTTTTATGCTAGCAACAAGAAGAGATATGGAAAACTGATGAAACCTTTGACAGCCAGGGCTTAAATTCTAAGAACCAAAAATTGAAAATAATTTTAATAATGCAAGAACAAATATTCAAGAATATGAGAGAAGACAGTTCTTTTAACTGGCTTTGTATATTTGTAAATCACATAACAAACTTTAAAAGCAAAAAATACTCTGTTCATATCTGAAAAATGTTGGCAAAAATATGACATTATATAATGTGGATTGATATGTACTATTATGAGAAATAAGCCTCACCTTAAATAAGTGTCTTGCATTTGTACATATGAATACTTTGTAATTAAGTCTGATTGGGTAGGGAATTATATTTAAAAACATGATCAGTTTCAAAGACAATTGAGTTAGTCAGTACAAGATCTAATAGCTATTGAAATTTTGCTTCTTAGAGTTATATTTAACTTGTACAGTGAGTGCAGCAGAAATCTGTCCTGGGCCCTCAGAGAGACAGAGGGGTTGGTTAGCTTTCAAGAATCTTAGAACCTCATCTTCTCTATAGATAATATAATCTTGTCACAAGGATTTTGAATAAGGAATATCTATTACTTGATTCTCAGTTTTCTTTGCTTTTTAGTTTTCCCTAAAAAGTTCTAACATGGCATTTTTGGGATAAGCCTCCTAACATGGAGAGACAAGAATGCTATGGTTGCTGTCGATATTCTTCTATTACTCAACCAGCCTGTAAATCATCCCTGTGCTCGTTTGTGATCAACTTAATGTATGTAGGCTTTATGGACAGTAAAGATTTATTTTATTTCTTTACTTCTTATTGAAACCAGTACATAGTCTGAGTGTCGCATAATACAAATTGAACAAAACTGGAATTGTGCAACTGTAGACTTATATCGGGAAAGCTCCAAAAATCCTGTCTGGCTGGATGTGGGGGTGCATACCTATAATCTCAGCACTCTGGAGGTTGAAGCAGGACCATCACAGGTTTGAACTTAGCCTGGCTGGACAACTTAGGAAATCCCTGTCACAAAATTTTGAAAAAGGGGGATGTGGGAAAGTTGCCCAGTGTGAAGGGCCTGGTTCAATCCTCAGTACTAGGCCAGGCGTTGGGGGGTAGGAGTCTGTCTAAAGAGTATTTAGTTTATTTTAATATTTAGCTTTCAGAATTTTTTTTTATCCTTTTTCTCTCTTAGCCCCTTAGCCCATTCTCATACATCCTGTTCCAACCTTTGATAGCCCAGACAAAGAGCTAGAGTTGGCACAAAATTCTTAGCTGTTCATTTAAAAAAGAAACCAGGCTTAGTGGGATACCCCTGTAATCCCAGCATAGGAAATAGGAAGATTGCCTAGGGAATTTAGCAAAACCCTGTCTCAAAATCAAAAATAAAAAATGGGCAAGGGTTATAGCTCATTGAGAAGGTCCATTTCAAAATCTAATTTTAAAAATGTGCTAGGCATATAGCTTAATGTGAAAGCCCTGGATTAGATCCCCAATACCAAAGAAACAAAAGGCCACACTTTTTTTTTTTTTTTTTTTATAATACTGGCATTGAACTCAGGGCCTTTTAATTTTTGAGGCAGGGTCTTGCTAAGTTCCTTAGGCTGGTCTCCATTTGTAGTCATCCTGCTTCAGTCTCCTAGAGTGCTAGGATTTTAGATATACCTGTAGAAGTTACACTCATTGAATACTTTGATTGTGGGCTATTTCTGTTTCTAATTTTTAATTTCAACATTTAATTGATGTGTAAAAACATAAAATTATACATATTGATGGAATACCATTATGTAATGATCCACACATGTATACTTTGTATAGTGTTTAAAGCCAGTTAAAAACATTGTCTTCTCAAATATTTCTTATTTATTATGGTAAAAAAAAACCTTCAAAAACCCTTTCTTTCAGCTTTTTGAATGTATCAACATTTCCCCTTCTTTTCCCCTCACTCTCCCAGCCTCAGGTAATCTCTGTTCTTCTTTCAATTTCTATGAGAGCAACTTTTAGATTCCACATATGAATAAGGTTATGTGGTACTTGTCTTTTTGTTCCTGGCCTATTTAACTTAACATTATGATCTCGAAATCTGTGAATGTTGCTGCAAGTGACAGGATTCTTTTCTTTTTATGGATGAATATTACATACACACACACACACAAACACACCTCACACCCCACACACGCACACGTGCATGCACACACACACACACACTTTATTCAGTCATCATGTAGTAGACAGGTTGTTTTCTTGGCTGTTGTGAAAGGTGCTCCAAGGAGTATGGTAGTGCAGATGTCTCTAAAATGTACTGATTTTTTTAATGCAAGCTGAAGGGAGGCCTTATGAATTTGCTGACAGAGAAACTCAAGTCAGAGAGACTAAATAATTGGCTAAATGTTCCATCACTGTGAACCTTTTGTGACACTACATGTGACTTCAGAAGAGAAGCCATTTTTGCTTCTTGCCTTGCGTCAGTGTTTGGCATACCATGACTACAGCATGTCAAGTTTTTGTGACTCCTTTGTGGTCTCTTGGTGAGAATAGAGATGTTGATGCTGCTGAGAACATACAAACAAACTGTATGTGGCTTCAGGTTCCCGTGAAATGGCTCTTGACCCCTGGTCTTTCCTTCTCGTATGGGTACAGCATGGCTCTCCTGATGCTCCATGTGATTTTTATGGATGTGGTCTTGTTCAGAAGAAAAATAAAAATAAAAATTTAAAAATGCTGTGTAACATTTTGAAAATAAATTTTGTATTGAAGTCTTGTGACAACCAATGCATTCCTAGGAGTTGAGTGTCGGATCAAACGTAGACTGGATAGAATCAGCTCTTGTCTCAGAAGCCTGACCTGTTTCCAAGGGGGTTGGCTCCAAGAAAAAGCTGAGGTTACCATCAGTTTTACTGTAGAGATTGAATTAGAGGTGGTGTCACAAGTTAACTATTAATACCATGCTTTGCTTTTCTCACTACTTTCGTCTTAAGAACAAATGATTAAAGCCAGACATTTCTGTCTTGGGTATTAGGCATCACATGTCGTTGGAAATGAAGAAAACATAGACCATACCAGGAAGACACCAGAAACAATACCCAGATGTCTGGTTATTACTCTGATAGTGGCGAGGTCCATGTAGCCTTTAGACGCATTCCACTTGATTTCTGTAGATGGAAATCTAATCTAATCAGTAGGATAGGATAATAGGGTAGTATTCTGTGTTAATGGAAGATGTTCCTAGTTCTTTGGAATGTGTGAGCAGAAGAATTGCAGTTCCAAAAGATCATCTTGTTCTCCCAGCTCCGCTCTCCTCTGTGGAATGTGAATGTTGACTAGCTAATTTCTGCATACTCCCAACAAGTGATGTATTTGCTCGCATGTGTTTTCCCTTGCATGGTTTCTTTCCACTAATCTGGGAAAAAATTACTTTTGAAACTCATGTTTCTTCTTTTAGTCATTAGCAGCAAGAAAGGCCTGGGAGCTTTAAGGGAAAGAAAAAGTTTCTGAGCCCTGTGCTTTCCACTGACCCTAGGCTAGAGATTCCTGGGTCTTCTTTCCTACAGAGGGTAGTTAGGCTACAGATACCCTCATATCAAAAATCAAAACAAAATCATTCTGCCATATATGCACAAAATTCAGTTGTTTTGTGTTAAAACACACACACACACACACACACACGCACGCACGCACGCGCACGCACACAGTGTAGAGGGGCTTGAGGAATAGCACAATGTTTAGAGCACTTGATAGTCCCTGAGCTTGATTCCCCAGCACCATATAAGCTGAATGTGGTGGCGTATGCATCTCATAACAGCAGTTGGAAGGCTGAGGCAGGAGGAGTGCCATATGTTTAAGGCTAGTCTGAGGTACGTAGTAAGCCGAGGATCAGCTTGAACTACAGGAGTGAGATCCTGTTTCAAACAAAAATAAAAAGTAGAAAATATTTGTTGAATCTTTTAAATATGGCTTTAAACTCTGCCTTTACTACTATTATTTTTTAATTCTGAAAAGTTTTATTTTTTTAAACCATGTGCTTCTGGTTTTGGGCAAATGTTTTTCCTGCGGGCAGTAATATTCTGTATCCAAGGAAGCTTTTTTTATTTTATAATACATTACTTGTGAAATCTGTGATAACCTGGTGGTATTTTTGCCATATTATTTTATGAGCAGCATTTTTAATGAAGATGTAAGGTTTTCTTTTTAAAGCAACTTTTTTCTTACCTAAATTTTGTTCTATAAAATTCTTAGTTTTTATTTTAAACTTACCAAGTTTTATTTGACCCTAACCAGATCAACAAAATTGAGGCATTGCAGAGAACTGATGTCTACTGGAGCTGTGCTGTTGAAGGCCCGATCTGTGGCCAGATAAGGACTGTGGACCAAGAACCTGGCTTGAGAGAAGGGCATATTTCTTACCTGTTTAGACAAGTTTGAAGATTGTGTGTTCTTTAGGGGAGGAGTCTGGCCAATGTAGGAGCTGTCCTTCCCTCTTCCTCGCTGTTGCCTTTATCAGTCTCTATTCACACACCATGTGGACCACAGCGAATCACCGATGTGCACCCTGCCCCATCCACACCCACCGTCTTCTCTTTGTTACATAGTGCTGTGCCATCCATTATGTCTCAGATTTTTCATTTAGTACTAAAGACAGCAAGATCAGACCAGAGTCTTCTAAATAAAGAAATGCTGGCTTACTTAGGAAAAGAGAAGTGGAATGTATTCTATCACATAGCCTAGTTTCTCTGGTAACAAAATTGTAATTTGTGGGCACCATTATGAAGGCTTTCCAGAGAACTGTAAGCCCCTGTTTTCTTGTAATGCATTGTCCACATGTCTCCTGAATAAACACAGCAGTGGCTAGAATGATTATCCTGAAGTATCAGAAATAGCATCCAATAGTGATTCAACTCACAGTTTTATACTCCCAGAACTAAATGCTGAATGAATTTGGGATGAATTTGTTGGAATTGACACCTGAATTGTATTATAATATAAATGTGAATTTCAGACAAACTATGGGATATATTATACCCAAAAATTGTACATTGTATATCTGAAATTCATATTCAGTTGGGCATCTTGTATTTTATTTGATAAATCTGGCAGCTTTACACTTAGAGGTAAATAATGCAGAATATTATAAATTGTGGACAGCAGGTAGAGGTCCTGGCCTTTTCCGATCGGCCCCCATGCAGCCTCAGGTTTTCAGGCTCTGAGCATTTGCCTGCAGTTCCTTCTCGGCGCCCTCTGACAGCCCTGGCCAGCTGGAGGTACAAGGAACAGGTGTGGAAATGTATGATAGTTGAAGGGGTGCTTTGACTGAAGTGGGTGACTGTCCTAATTCTCCTAGGATCTCAAAGCACTTTCATACTGTTTACTCAAGTGACACAGAGAGCCAGAGGGGAGTTGAAAAGGTGTGATGTTAGAGAGGGTCTAGAGGTTAAAGGAGAGTTGGGAAGCATTAGTATTAATGTGGTCTGCAGTAACCCAAGGGGAAAGAGTGGAGCTAGCAGATCTCAACTAAGGATGCTGGTTGTGAAGATTCAGGCATTTCCTGCATCACTTGAGAATGATTTAGTATTTTGTGAGGACCTTTTGCAAAAGGATGCCTTAATTTCCAAAGAACTTCATGAAAGGTATAAAGGCCACACTGAATTGGAGATGCCACACCCTATTTTGAATTGAATTTCCTGCTAGTTCTGATCTGAAGCATTCTTCCCGGATTAGAGTGAATTCAGTTCCAGTGTTTGCTTGTAAAACTGAATCCAGTCATTGTATTTGCAGTTTGGCTTCTTGCCTGCTCTTAAAGTACACAGCAGACTTAAGCTAGTTACTCCCTATGATTCTGTGTCCACCGTAGAGAGGAGGGAAAGGAGAGGGGAAAACCCAAGGAGTGACTGAGTTCATTTACATACTGTGCTGGCTGCCTTGTCTTCACATGAGTCTGTGAGGAAACCTGATGCTCCATTTACTGGAATAAGAGATGGCATGGAAAAAAAAATGTAGCTTTGGCATTACCAACTGAATAACCTAGTTCTCCTTTATTAGCAAGTACAAATGAGAATATATGAAATTTTATGTTCCTCCCTGTTTCCAAAGTATAAAGAAAGAACTTCTAAAAAGACAGGTTGCAAGTAACCAGGTGGCATCACTAGCTGGTGGACCTGACTGTGCCAACAATGTCATAGAGGGAGCATTGGGGCATGGACACAGCAGAACTGGAATTGTGGGGAAGACCTATGGGGCGCCCCCATCTCCCTGGCATCATAGAAAATGTAACTACTGAGTCTAATCACTTGAGTAGCTCTAGGGCCACATGGCATAGCTAGGCAGAATATAGATCCTAACATATTCACATTACTTCTTCACAAAGTGTGAAGGGGTCTAGAAGGAAACAGTGGCACCTGTGTATGTGTGTCCTTAGGAACAATGCATTAAGAGTCATTCCCATGAAAACTTAGAGCCTCTAAATTTGGGGAAGAAACAGAAAGGTGGAATGATGTGTTGTGGGTTTATTCCCAGGGTCCACTCCGTCTCACTGATGCCATTCAGTCATAACCTCAGGAGCACTGAAATGATATAGAGCTTGGTGAAACCATAGCGTATGTGTCTCTAGCTATCCTAATTGAGTTATTTAATTCTAATCTGGCCTATTGAATGAGGGTCTTCAGACTTAGTTTGCATGCTTAATTGAATAAACATCAATTAATTTTAGCTTACTTTTAACAAAAAGCATATTCTTGCTAACTTGCTACTACTTTGGTAGGGGCTAAGAGAGAAATTGTAAAAATTTAAGATGTGCATTTTGGTTATAGGGAGTATGTTTTGGGGGCTAGAGGGCCTAAAAGCCTTAAAATCCATTTACGCGACATGGAGTGGCAGACTGAACAAAAGGAAAAAAGTTCCTGTTCCTTGGATATTTGATGGAGTTTATTCATTCAGCTGCCTGGTGCTCAGAGGAACAAATATTCAGAACTGAAGAAACAATTGATCAGAGTCTTAAAGCTACTGTAGAGTCCTTTAGGAATGATGGATCTAAACCCTCCAGGAACTCTTGAGAACACCATTTTAGAAGAGGTCACAATGAAGCAGTTCAAAAGCAGGACATCTGAATTCCACTCTCGCTCTCCACTCTGCTATGTGAGGAACTTGAAAGTCATTACTCCTGGTTCCCCCAAAAAGAAAGTTGAATAAAATAAGAATAAGCATTTCTTACCTCCATCAGAGAATTGAGGTCAGAGGGCAAACCACTGCCCCCAACTCTGGAGTGACAGTCACAAGGATACAGAAAATCCTGAAGCATGACCAGAAGCAGAAATATCCAATTAAGTTAATTGGTAAACTCTTTAAAAGCCCAAGGGCCCCCGTCTTGGAAAAAACGGGGCATGTTTTTATGAATGTTACCTGTAGGAGACCTAGCAGGTTTTTTCATAAAGAACAGAGAAGAATCTCCTGTGCTTTTGACAGGAGGAGAAAAAAAATGTGTTACGTGAAACTTTTCCTGGAAAGAAAGAAATGAACATCTGTTCACCCAAGATAGGGCACAGCCCACACCAAAGTAATGGTTGCACCAAAGTCCAACATGGTGAACCAATGATTTTATTGGGCTGCCTACACTGGCATAGGTAAGGGCTACCTACAGAAGCATGAATGAGAGGCACTACAAGGAACATGAGTGATTCAGGGGTAGTCTCATATCGAAAAGCCCACACCAGCCTATATGGCAGCTCCTGGTAACCATACACTGTCTCCTGGATCCTGTCTTCCAGTATGGCTGCTGCTCTTCTCCCAGGACTTTCCTGCAGTACTTTCGTCTATCCCATGGCCTCAGATCCTTGAAATATCTGGGCACAGCATCCCCACGCAGGCCTTGAGTCATACCTGTGGGTCTAGGTTTGCACGAGTGGGTGCAGGCCCAGGCACCTGAGGCCTCCATCAGACTGTTCCTACTGTGTGTGCCTACAAGCCTTCCTCTCATCTCTATGTGGGTGGGAGGGTTTGCTCAACAACACCTCACCCCTCCCTCTAGCTCTACGTTCTTTCTACCATGTCTTTTTTGATGTTCTCTGAGCCTTAGAGGAGTTGAGATAGATGTGTACCTCTAGCTAAGCGTTGGTTGCTTGTGTTTCAGCAGCAGTTTCTCAGGAGCTTGACCAGTTGTGAGTCACCATGGTGTATAATTCCATGGCAAAAAAAGTTTCGCACTTAACGACCGATGTAAGCTGACAGCCAAAGTGATCTATGGGTATAAACACAAATGTTTTGAAGACAATTTAAAAGGCCATTTTTAAATATACCAAAACATTATTTTCTCTTCCTCCTCTTCATTTACTGATTTATTAATGAATAGCACAAGGGATAAACAACTAGATAGACAAGATGAACAGAGCAAGAGATAAGGACCAGGCATGAGCTTCCATCCGTCTCGAGTGTGTCACACTCTAGGGTGATCTGCATGTTCAGCTGTCTAGTAGTTTTCAAACTCAGCTTTTGGGGGGATTTACAGAGAAACTTCCTTAACATCTGTTTGTTCAGTTAAGTCATGACAAATCATTTTCTCTTGAGAAACTATTTTATCAGGACTGACCTACTGGGGTTTTATGAGAGAGAGCTCACCTAAATTGGGGTAGGGGCAAGGGCAGGTGGAGAGAAATAGGTAAATCTAGGTCCCTCTGACCTTTCTGTTTCACCCAACGGAAGAAAGAAAAATCACATCTGAGTAACGCTCCTGAAGTCACAGGTGAGAGGCACAGATCCATTTAAAGATTGAAATTTACTCAGGATGCCTCACCTCCCGTACAGCTAACCTCTACATCAGTAGAGTTTCTGCATAATGATACAGGAATAAGACTGAAAGAGCCTTGGGTCTCATACCTTGTGTTAGAAGACATCTGTAGGGAAACCCAAAGACAAAAACATGAACGCCTGAGACATTTTTAGCTTGTAATAACTACATTATAACAAACAGTGAAGTCAGACTAACTCCTAGCCAGATAAACATAAACTCTCACACTTGGAGGTCTATATAACTCAGTTCTTCTCATCCAGTATGTCTTGTCTTGTCTTCCAACCAGAAGCTATAAGGCATTCTAAAAGGCAAAAATCACAGCCTGAAGAAACAGAGTAGACATTATAACCTGATCCAGGTTTGTGGAGATACCAAACTTAAGCAGACTAGGAGCTGTATTGTGTTATGTTGTGTTTTGAGATAGGGTTCATTCTGTAGTCCAGGCTGGTCCTGCACTCACTATGGATCCCAGACTTGTCTTGAACTCACAGCAATGCTCCTCCTACATCAACCTTCCGAGTGCTAGAATTATAGATGTGTGCCACCAAGTCCAGCTTATATGGTGCTAGGGAATCAAACCCAGGTTGTTGTACCTGCTGGGCAAGCACTTCACTATTATTTTCTCAGCCCCTTGACAAGGAGTTTTTAAAGAAACTGAGATTGTAATCCCAGTATGCTGAAGCTGCGGCAGGAAGATTGCCGTGAGTTCAAAGCCAGGCTAAGCTTCATAGTGAATTCAGGATCAGCCTGGTCTGCAGATCAAAACACCGTCTCAAAAGAAAGAAAAGATAGAAGCTGAGATTAATATGCTAGGAAATGCAGCAAGTGTCAAAGGAATCATAGACAATGTGCAAGAACAGATAGATAAAGCAGAAATGCAGGCAGAGAGGTGGAAAACCTAGGAAAGAATAAAAAACATGCTAGAAGTCAAAAACTTGACAACGTAAATGGAAAATACCTTCCCCAGAGGCAATCCACTTTGAACCCCCCTGGCAGATAATGGGAGCTTTTACCTATCTTGTTCCTAAATAAAGAACTATTGTTCTATACCTTGCCCACCCATTTTTTACTACATGTTGGTTATACAGTTTATCATGTTTTATCTTGTCAGATTTATATGTACACCTATCATGCTTTAATCATTTCCCTCTCCTTCCATCATTCCCCTTGCCCCATCTTTCCTCCAGTTTGACATGTATTGGGAGCTTCAGTGTACATAATCCATTTTGATCATGTTCATGCCCCCGTTACCAACACTTTCTCTCCCTTCTTCTCTTCTTCTCATCTAAGAATAATTTCCCTTCTACGTTCTTGTTGTCTTTTTCAGATTCCACATATTAGAGAGAATATGCAAAATTTGTCCTGAGTCTAGCTTATTTTACTTAACAGGATGTCTCCAGATCCACTCATTTTTTCCCATGTGACTAAAGGTTCTTTTTATACCTGAAGATAAACACATACACACACACTATTTCCTTTATTCACGTATGATGAATACCTTTTATGGTCTCTTTAGAATAGACTAGATGTGACCGAAGAAAGAATCAGTGAGCTTGGAGAAATGTCAAAAGAAACTTCCAAAACTGAAATATAAAAACAGTAAAAAGAATGGTATATAATATCAAAGAAATCTGTGATACTTATTGCAAAAAGATGTAATACACTCAGGAGGCTGCGGCAGGAGGATTGCTGTGAGTTCGATGCCAGCCTGGGCTACATAGTCAGGACCAGTCTGTATGACAGAGTGAGACCCAGTCACAAAATAAAAAGAAAAGGTACAGTATATCCAATCGGCATACGAAAGGAGAGGAAAGGCAAAAAGGAACAAAAATACTTGAAGCAATATAATGACTGAGAGTTTTTTTTCAAAGTTTGTGAGAAATACAAATACAAAGATGCAGGAATCTCAGAGGACACCAGACAGGATAACTAAAGCAAAATGTACACATAGGAATATTATTTTTAAATTGCATAGACAGTAAATCTTAAACCAGAGAAGTGGCAGAAACAATAAGAATTATGTCACAGAATCTGTGTGAGCAAGAAAGCATAGTAAAGTGTTTAAAGTAGATTTTAAAAATCAACCAGAATCTTACAAATAGCAAGAATATCCTTCAAAAATGACAAAGAAATAAATACAAGTCAGGCAAAAACTGAGGGAATCTGTTGATGGTAAAGTTGCTTTAAAAGAAATGTTAAATTTTTAAAGAAGAAGGATAATGATATAGATCAGAAACTGAGATTTACATTAGAGAAAGGAAGAACATTAGAGAAAGAATAAATGAAGGTAAAAATATACCTTAGTTGATCTAACAAATGATAGTTTGTTTAAAATGATAATGCCAATACTTTATTCAGTGATTGTAGCTCATTCATTTATGAAATAAAGGATAGCAGAAGTATTATAAGGGATGGACGGGTGAAACTGGCAATTTTTGTTACACAAATACTCATAAAATGGAGTGTTTTTAACTGATAATGGACTTAAGTTTCTTGTATATTGCATATTCGGG
Organism: Ctenodactylus gundi; assembly: GCA_004027205.1. Taxonomy (NCBI): domain Eukaryota; kingdom Metazoa; phylum Chordata; class Mammalia; order Rodentia; family Ctenodactylidae; genus Ctenodactylus; species Ctenodactylus gundi. The sequence continues at coordinate 126,803 of PVKB01001140.1, read as the reverse complement.
GAAACCACTGAAAAGGGTGAACAAAACGGGGGTGGTTCATACGTGAGATAGTGAGAAGAGGGAGGGAATGGTATCATATAAAATAGCCAGTTAAAACCTCAGACAGGAAGAGTGGTGTAAGAATAAAGAAGAGAGAACAAAAGTAAAGAATAGACAACATTAACAATGCTAGATATTAATTCTGCTGTAACTGTAAACACCAGTGGTCTAAACTCACCAATTGAACACAGATTGTCAGATTAAAAAAATTCCAAGGCTGACCAGGCATGGTGGCTCAAGACTTGTAATTCCAGCTATTTAGGGACTGAGGCAGGAAGATCACAAGTTCAAGGCTAACCTGTATTTTGTTTTGTAAGAAATCCCTTTTATAAGTATAAATGCATAGATTAGAGGTAAAGGGGTAGAATAAAAAACAAATGCTAAGCAAAAGAGAACTTCTTAGCTGTATTAATTTCGCACAAAGCAGATTTCAGAGCAAGGAGAATTATTAGAAACAAAGAGGAGTATTACAGAATGATAAAGGGACCAGTTCTCCAAGAGGATATAATAATACTTAATGTATATATTACCTGATAACAGATTTGAAATATATGAGACAAAAAGTGATAAAAACAAGGAGAAATAGAGAAATCCACTATTGCTGTTGGAGACTTCAATACTCTTCTGAAAGTAACTGACAGATCCAACAGGCAGAAAGCAGTGAAGACTCAGTAGAACTGAACAACAGTTCTGATCTGATCGCTTGGATATACTTGACATTTTATGGAGTGGCTTATCCAACAGCTGAACACACACTCTCCTCAAAATTATGCAAAGCATTTGTCAAGGTAGATCACATTGTCGGCTATAGCTAGTTATTTGAAATATAACCCTGTAGCTAAATTAAGAATGAAAAGAAGACATGTCGGTGTTTACCAGTATCAGAGATGAAAGAGGACCCAGGCCTGGTGGTGCATATGAATGGTCCCAGCACTCTGGGCTGAGGCAGGAGAAGTTTAAGTTTGAGCCCAACAAATATTGAGGACAACCTATGAACTTATTGAGAACCTGTCTCAAAAATAAGTAAGTAAATAAATAAGTCTAGGGGTGGGGCTCAGTGCAAAGGCCCTGGATTTTCAATCCCTAGTACTGAAGAAAAAGTAACCATTATTATTGATCACATAGACGTTATTCAAGGATAATAAAGTAATGTTGCATATATTGGGTTCAATCCCCAGTACCACAAAAAATATCCAGCGTGTATAACAATATGTATCTATCACTGGCAACACAGGATTTATTCCAGCTATTTATGACTGATTTAATATTATAAAGACAATGCAGTCACATCAATAGGCTGAAGAAGAAAAATATTTTCCAAGAAATGGAATGAAAAGCACTTACCAGCATCTAGCACCTATTCTTCAGCCTTTGTCCAAACTTGTGATAGAGGATACATTCTCAACTTGATAGTGTCTACAAAAAACCTTCAACTGACATAAAATAGTAAGCTTCACTGTTTAAAAATCTAACTTCAATTGAAGTTCAAATACCAAGTTCACCTTGGAACAGGCCAGTGAAATATACAGTGATACATCTTGTGCCTTCTTACCCTTATCTGTAGGGTTCAATGACCTTCATAGTTGCTAGTGACGTGGTTTGTTTTAGTCTTTGAGGAATGCTTATTCTTGTTTATCTGGTTCATCACTAGTTGTCTTAAAGTTACTCATCTTCAAACAGTTGCATATCACAAAAAGAAAATGAAAGCAATTTTAGTAGGTAGAGGTGAAAACAGTCAGTTGTGCGAATTGTGAGCTTTTTAAACTAATGCATTTGGAGTGATAATCATTTAATACTGTATCAGTCTGTTGCAGTGCTGCATTTAATCTCTAAGTGTATTCTGGTGTGTCCTCTGTCTTTGTCCTTAGCTGTATGATTTTAACAAGCACTTGTGCCTTGCCTTGCTGTGACTGTTTACTGTGCAGTTTTCCATTGGAAGCCAACAGTGTGCATGCCTATAATCCAAGCTTCTCAGGAGACTGAGGCAAGAATCTCAGGTTTTCAGGAGACTGAAGCATGAGGATCACAAATTCAAGGTCAGTCTGGACAACTCACAAGACCTTATCTCAAAAGGAAATAAAAAAGACTGAGGATGTAGCACAGCTTGCCTAGTGTGCACAAGGTCTGGATTCAATCTCCAGTGCTGGGGGAAAAACAAACAGAAAAACAGTAGATAATGTCAGGGATAAATCCTTCGCTGTCAGTGAAACCACATTAAGGGTAAATTGATAATTAAAAAATTATGAAAAATGTAAATGGATAAAACTAAAAAATGATCGAGATGGACTATGTAAATGTACCAGTTTCTCAAGATGATATTATGTATCACAAATATATATTGATAAAAGCAAAAAAGATTAGAATATTGAATTTGGAGAACAAAACAAATCCATCAATATAAGTTGATTCGAGACTCAGCTTACATACATAACACACGAAGGGTTTGAAAGTAAAAAGGTGAAAAAAGATACTCTGTGCAAATAGTAATGAAAAAATTAATGTGGCTACATTATTGGCAAACAAAATAGACTTTAAATAAGAAATTGTTACAACATAAAGAAGGATGACATTTTTAAATATATTTTTATTTTCATTTTCTTTTTTTTTCTTTCTTTGAGAATTGGTCTTGCTCTATACCCAGGCTGGTCCTGAACTCATTGGTGTAGCCCAGGACAGTCCACCTGCCTCAGCCTGCCAAATGCTAGGATTACAGGCAATGCACTGCCACACCCAGCTTTATGTGGTGCTGGGGAATTGAACTCAGGGCCTTCCTCCAGCCTATTTTTATTTTTAATTGACACATAATTGTATGCGTTTGTTGGGTATATTGTGACATTTTATTATATTTGTACAATGTGTAGTAAGTATCAGGATAACTGATATATGTGGCACCTCCAACATACTATAATTTGTTTGTTCTGGAAACATTAAAAATCCCCTTGACTAACTATTTTTGAAACATCGAATCAATTGTAGTCAACCATAGCTACCTAACTGTGCTGTAGAATGTTAGAAATTGTTCCTCCTGTCTGCTCATCTCCTCTCTCCCTCTCTCCTCAGCACATGCTGTTTAATGTTCAGTACAGCAAGAAGAAATAATAATTATAAACATAGACAAACTTAACAAAGGAGTCCCAAAGTATATGAAGCAAAAAATTGATAGAATCAAAGGAGAAATAACAGTTTTACAATAAGAGTTGAAAACTTAAATGCCCATGTTCATTGAGGGTGACAACAACTAGGAGATAAGGGACTGGAGCAGCACTGTAAAGAACTAGGCCTCACAGACATATACACGACACTGCATCCCACAGCAGCGTAATTGTCGTTGTCCAGTGTAGGATAGACCATGAGGCCACAGAACAAGTCCAGATCAATTTAAAAGATTCAGTACTTGACACAGTATCTTTTTCAGTCATGGTAGCATAAAACTAGAAATCAAGTATAGAGAGAAAACTGGAAAATTTGTAAATATATAAAAACTAACATACTCTAGATGACCAATGGGTTAAATCACAGAAAATTTAGAAGATACTTGAAATGAGTGAAAACAAAATGCACCAGGTTAAAACTTACGGGATACAGCAAAATAATGCTGAGGGAAATTAATTGTATGCAGGTACAGTAGTAAGAAGAGAGACATCAAGCCAGTAATGCCATGTGTACATCATAGTAAAATGGGGAAAGAAGGTTAGACTAAGCCCAAACATAGCCAAAGAAAAGACACAAAGTAAAGAAAGGATATATGATCAAGTATTCCACATCACTGGTCACAGTGATTCTGTAAATCAGAATCACAGTATGTTATCACCTCACAACTGCTGTGATGTCACTTACCAAAAGATCAAAAAATAAGTGTTAGCCAGAACGTGGAGAAAGAGATCACTTAGATATCCTGTCAATAGGTACAGTTAATTTGGAAAACATTGTGGCAGTTCCTCAGAAAATTAAAAATAGAACTACTGTATAATCTCGCCAGTTGTGTTACTCAATAAACATCCAAGGGGAAAAACCCGTTCTGTGATATGTGCACCTGTGCTTGCAACAGCATTATGCACAATAGCCAATATGTGGGAGTAGTTTAAGTCCTTAGACAGATTAATCAATAGAGAAAATACGGTGGGTGACATAATATAGTACCATTCAGCCATAAAAAAGAAAGATATCTGCAACAACATGGGTGAATTTAGAGGATAATACACTAAGTGAAAATAAACCAGACATGGAAAAATTCTGCATGTCTTGTTTATATATGTAATGTAAACAAAGTTGAAGTAGAAGAGTGGTTACCAGAGACTGAGGGAAACAAAGAAGGAGAAGACTGTTTGGGGGGATAAACTTTGAGCTCTAGGATAAATAGCTTCTAGAGACATACAGCATATACCATGGTGTGTATAGTTAAAGCATTGTATGCTTGAAATTTGCTAAGAGACTAGGTCTTAAATATTGGAACCACAAGAAATTAATTGAAGTAATAGGTTTATTAGCTGTGGCCATCATTTCATATTGTATGTGTATATTCACATTGTAGGGACCAGGGGTGTAGCTCATCCATTAAGAGCACCTGCTGAAAAGTGTGGGGTACTGGGTTCAGTTCCCCAGTATCATGTAGGGTGGGTATGGTAGCACACGATACACCTGTAGAAAATGCATGAATAAATAGAAAATAAACCTGTACCACTGGGCCTGACTCAAGTTTTTTAAAAAGTATATATATATATATATATATATATATATATATATATATATATATGTATATATGTATCACATTGTAGATGAACATGGTGACATACACCTCTAATCTCAGCACTGTGGAAAGCTGAGGCAGAAGGATTGTAAATTCAAGTCCAGACTGGAGAACTTAGGGGCTTGGTAAGACTGTTTCAAACTAGAAAAATAGAAGAACTTGGTGTTGTAGTCAGTGTGAAGACCCTGGGTTCAATCCCTAATACATGAAATAACTTATTAAGTATATGATTTTATTTACCAGCTATACCTCAATAAAGCAGAAGAAACAAAAATAAATTGACTTAATTATATAATAATGAAATTAAATTTAAATACAGAGATAATCCTATATACTGCTTTCCCAAATAGGGTTGTTATAACAATCGAATCAGGTAATTTGTAGAAAAATGATTTATAAAGAGCTTGTTTATGTATAAAAATTTAAAGTAATAGCATTATTATAATTATTAAACATTTATTACAACAGCAGTAGCAATAAACATTATTATGCTTTTCCTTTTCTAATGGATTAAATTTTTGCTTTAGTTTATCCTACTGTTGTTTTTTATAGAGTGAGCAGACCTGACCTGACTTGACCTGACCTGAAAATTTTAAATCTAAAATGGTCCAAAACTTTGCAACTTTTTTTTTCTGAAGGAGGTCTCACTCTGTCGTCCAGGCTGGCCTTGAACTCACAGCACTTCTCCTGTCTCAGCCTCCCAAGTGCTGGGATTACAGGCAGGTGCCACCATACCCAGTTTATGTGGTGTTGGGGAACCGAATCCAGGGCCTTGCTTTTGTTAAGCAAGCACTTTAGGTTCTTTAGCTATTCGATCAACCTAAAAAACCTGAAACTTTTAAAGCATTAGTGTGATAGTACAAGTGGAAAATTTGACACTTGGCCCTCTGATAATGGGGCACAGTTAAAACCTAGGCACATAACACCCAGTTTATTCAGTCCCAGACGGAAGGAAGAACCTCCAAGCTCCATTGGTTCTAATGCACAAACTTTGTTTCATGTGAAAAGTTATTTTATATATTATATATAAACTTTCAAGCTATGTGTATAAGATGTATATAAAAACAGACAAATTTTGTGTTTATAGACTCCCATCTTCAATATATTATTTATCTATCTATAGATAGATATAGATACCCCAAAACCTAAAAAGAAATCTGAATTTGAAATATATATTTTTGGTTCAAAGCATTTCAGGTAAGGTCTACTTTTATACCCATTGTATAGTGAGTAATCTCTTATATGTAACAAGCACTCAGTAAATGTTAGAGAAGGCATTAATTGTCACAATATAAAATATTTACATTATACTTTATTTTTTGGAGAAGGTGCAAGAGACTATTGAGAACCTATCTCCATAACCCATTTGTTTGTCTTGTAGATGACTTACGTAATCCTTACCATTATATTTATAGCCCAGCAGAGCAATAGTGTGCCATCTTAACGAGTGTATGTCTTTATAAGTTTTAGAGGGCCAAGAGCTCTGATGATCAACACTAGCCCTAGTAACCTTGCAAAGAACGTACAAATATTTGTAGACCTGATTCCTTATTGTTACACTTGAAGATGTGCTTTGCAAATGAGAAATACTTTAGAGAAAGAAGCAAAAGGGTAAAAGAGGTTTCCATTCAGGTGTATCTGTGTCCCTTTTGTCCTTTGGAGCCCTCTTATGCATTCATCTGGCATGGAAGTGAAGCTTTGCCATCCTGTAAGAGCCTAAGAAGATAGTCTGAAAGAGAAGAGCATGAAGAAGGGAGGGAATGTCATCATTGAGAATTTGTCTTTAATAAACAGTAAGACTTTTTAATTTGTTAAAATTTTTTAAATTCCTTACCTGACCTACTCAGGTAATATTTTTAAGACACATACATGAAGTACAAAATGATTTGAAGTCTTACTTAAAATAAGTTATACAGGGATAGGGTGTAGCTCATTGGTTAGAGCACTTACCTAGTAAGTACAAGGCCATGGGTTTGAACCCCCAGCACCACGTAAGATAGGCATAGTGGTGCAAACCTGTAATCCTAGCTCTGAGGCTGAGGTAGGAGTGTCGCCATGAGTTTGAGGCCAACCTGGGTAGTGAGTTCAGAACCAGCCTGGACTACATAGCAGGACCCTCCCTCAAAAAAAAAGTTGCCCAAATTATAATAAAGCTTCTACATGCTCTGTTTGTTTTAGAACAAATTCTACCTGGTGCATACCTTGATGTTCCTACAGGGCATAGCCCTATGTGGGCCAGAGTGACACCTGGATAAATGGGAGTGGGAGTCAATGCAGTAAGTAACACTTGGTAGTTAAAAGGTTATGTTTTAAGTTGGTTTTATTACATTGTGTGTGGCTTTCTCTAAGGCCACATGCTTCATCTGCAGGTAGAACGTGCTCAGGAATCCTCGGTGAAAATTCCAGAACATAGTAATGAACAGGTGGGTCTTCTCATGAGAGTGGTGGCTGCCCAGCAACCCTCTCTCTGGTCCTGCCAACTGCTGTCTTGACCTGCCTGCGCATATGTGGGAGAGAACGCAACATCTGAGACCAGGGCTCCCAAGGAGCAAGGTTTCAGAGGGGCTGCCCTTCCCTCCATCCTCATCAGCATGCCACCAAGGTACAGGAGCAGATCAAAAGACAAACAAGCCTCCTGCATTGACCCTCTCTGAGACTGAGGCTTTCACAGAGTTAGGGGCCAGATACAAGTTTCATTTCCAGGGGCCAGTCTCACTCAGTGTCAGAAAGTAGTGTGTGTGTTTCTGCCTCTACTTATTGTTGTTGTGTTTCTTACAAGCAGTGGACTCTTACCTTGGGGTGTTATTTTAATTTTAGTGTATGACACACCCTGCTGTGGTTTTGCTGTGCTCCTAGTGCTGTGTGACATTGAGGTTTTTGCTCTCCTTATTGTCCTAATTTATTTGTTTGTGAAAGCAATCAATGTAATTCAAAAGAAATTATGCTTCTTTGGTAAAATATAGCTTTAATGTGAGAACTTTCTTATTTCTTTTAAAATATAAAGCATTGTCCCATAACCAGCCTTGCACATTTATCTAATTTAACTGAGGTTTGTTCTGTTTGAAGCTAGACTAAGCCCAGTCTTTGCTTTGTGATTTTTTGAGGACAGTATTTATTAGTCTTATTTTTCTGATTCTTTTATGTTAGTAGTGTCTTTTATGTTAGGAGTTGTTGAGGTCCTCTATGGTCACTCTTTCCAACTTTCTTTTATTGTTTTTCAGTGTAACAGAGTGCATACTTTTGTTCTGAGTTTCTTCATAAATTTTCAATAGAAAATTTAATTTAGGGTACTTGGTGAATTGGAAAACAACAATGTTCAGTCCATGTGATTTGTTTCCTCCCTTTTTCTCCTTCATGCACTAATCAAATACTGTGGTTTTATTCCTGCTTCTGCACCTTATAACCTCAAAACATTCCAACATTAAGATGTTGGTACAAGCTATAATCTCAGCACTCTGGAAGGCTGAGGCAGTAGGCATACAAGTTGAAGACCTGCTTGGGCAACATAATCATCTACCAAGACCTGTCCTAAAATAAAAAATGGGCTTGGGGATAAACAAAGTTCCTGGGATAAATCCCCAGTGCAACACACACACAAGTGTGTTACATATGAAAAGTGGGTTTTAAAAAATATTTTAAACTTACTTTATTGGTATATGTTTGTGATACGTGACAGCTGCATTCATGTTGGGAGATTGGCTCACATACATATGGCATCATACTCATTTTTACTTGCCCTTCCTTTCCTCATGTCTCCAGAGTCTACTTCTTCGTTTCTTATCAAGTATTTGTCTTTTATTCTTTAACTTATTTATTTATGTTTTGTGTTTCTCGTGTAAGAAGAGAAACTACATATTTATTCTTTTCTGATTTATCATGTTTAGCATTATAGTCTCAGGATATATCAGTCTTCATACAAACAAATTCAATTATCTGTATGACTCAGTAGTATTCCTTATATGTACCATATTTTCCTTTTTAAATTTCATTTATTTTATTTTAGTTTCCACTTGATTGTTAGCCACAGTGAAATGAACATCAGTGTACATGTATTTTTATGCAAATGTTGCCTATTTTATCAAGCTATTTTTCTAGAAAAAAATTGCTTGGTAAAATAATATATGACTTACAGCTTACTTTATTTTCCCCAAAACAATTTTTATTAGTCTGTATTTGTGATACAAATGAAGTTTATTCACCTTGAGAAATTGGTGCACCTTCCTGTCACATTGCATCTCAATCAGTTGTCCCTTCCCTTTCCTCCTTCCCTACCCTCTCGGTTTCCCACGTCCTCTCTTCCTCCCAAATCCATCTCCTGGATTCCTACCACCATTCTTTTTTTGCTCCTTTACTTATTTATAGTTTGGGTTTCTCCTGTCAGAGAAACCATGCAGTATTGAACCTTCTGTGTCTGACTCATGTCGCTGAGTCTAGTGCTCATCTTTTTGTTGAGGTCACTGATGACAAGATGGCCATTACTGGAGTTCTTTTATATATATATTGTTTATGGTGAGCTAATCCTTTCTACCTTTTATTTTTAATTATTTGACCCTGTTTGCAGATTGTTATTTATATGAATAGTTAAAGTGATTGTTAAATAATCTTTGTCAACATTTCCATCTCAACTAGAATTAAAAAGACTAGAAAACAAAACAAAGAACCTTGGCACTGTTTTCACTGATCTGATTTTCCAGCCTCCTCGGAGCCAGTTTATTCTTCCAGAACTCTTAATAAGAATTGGCTGAAGTAAAAGTTGACTCACTTGCTCTGACTCTGCTTTTCTTGGGAATTACCAGGTATCTTTCTCTCCCTGAGCTTTTGTTTTCTTTGAAGGTTGTCCCTACCATAGAAGTTAGTGCTATTGGCATCCTAGAATTAAAGTTGGCTTTGTTATCTCTAAAGTTGGAAATTCATATATTTCTAATTAAAATGTCACGCAAAATATTTCTCTATGTTCATAGTTGGAAAAACACTTCTTTTGTTTAAATAACTTTAAACAGTATAGTTTCAAATGATTTGTTGCAGTGCAGACACACTATTTTGAAACTTTTTTAGAATATGCAAATCTTTGTACATCTAAGATCTTAGAGGCTGGGAGCATAGCACAATGGTTACAGCACTTGCTTACCATGCACAAGGCCCTGAGTTTAGTTCTCCAACATTACATAATTCTAGTGTGTTTACCTATAATCCCAGCCCTTGAGAAGCCAAGGCAGGAGGATTGCTATGAGTTTAAGGCCAGCCTACGCTACATAGTGAGTTCAGAACCAGGCTGGATTACAAAGCAAGACCCTATCCCAAAAACAAAAATTCTAATATCTCTGAAGAATAGTGTCATTCATAAAGCAGTCTAATATATCAAATATTTCCACACCTGTCATCGCCTTAAATGTTCTAACATAATTTTTTGTGATACAGTAAGATCATTTGGCTGGTGACAGAATTAGGACTTGAGTTCATGTCTTTTAGACTTTCGCTTTCTGTTCTGCCAGTTGTACTACACTGCTGCTCGAAATAGACAGTATGTCCTGCAAGAATAATAGATTTTTTAAAAATTATTGTTGACACCACTGATGAAAAGCTTAGGAGGTTTTGCTAATTTAATCAAGTGAAGAAAAGTATTCTTTAAATTACACTTTTCTCTCTCTACAGCAATTGGACAGTGGACCGAGAGACTTAAAATGTAATATTTACCCTTTTATTGTGTAGAGTGAGATCTTCATTGTTAATTAAGAAGCTAGAAAGACAAGCCATTCATGTCAACAAATCAGTATATTAAAATCCTGTAGGTAATGGTGACTGTAGAGATGATCCAGATGGAAGGGACCACCAGGCAGGCTGTACTCTTATTAGGGCTGGTGCAGACAGGAGTGCTCCAGAGAAAAGCTTCTTGTCTTGTACAGTAAGTTCCCCAAGTTAGGCAGGTATGTGGTTTGGCCAGTCTGTTGTCCAGGCTGGCCCAGGTGTTCCTCAGAGGAGCAATTGAGATGTATTCTTGTTTTATTTATTTATTTAATTTTTCAGTGCTGTAAATTGAACACAGAGCCTCAAACTGTACCCATATCCCTGAGTAAATGGGTGTGTGTGCTTATACCTGTATATGTGTATTTGAGTAACAGTGCTCAGAGTATGATTGTGGGACCAGCAATATCAGCATTAGCTTAAAATTTGTTAAAAATACAAATTTGAGGGTAAAGGTGTACCCCTTGCCTACTTTTTGCCAGACCTTGGCTCAGTCTCCAGCACCATTACCTCCAAAAAGTAAATTATAGAGTTTCACCCAGAACTACTAAATCAGAAACTCGGAGGTATGGATGAAGCAAACAGTGTTTTAATAAGCCAGTGATTCTGATTCATGCTAAGGCTTAAAATTTTCTAGAATCACACTGGACTCCATGACTAGGACATAATGATTTATGGTTGACTTAGGAAAAGTGGTACTTGTCAGTGTAGAGATGAACTTAGGTTTCTGCTCAGGAAATGCTTTACAACTCAGAGAACTCAGGGTTGGAATGACCAGACATAATTGATACTAAGATATTCATTTTTTTTTCAGAACTGCTTTATATACTTCACATGTTAATACATATATTTGTACCTCATTATAAAGGTTGCTGTTTATGATTTTTAAAAACCACACATAGGGAAATCCCCTACATAGCATTATGCTATTTTGACCTGGTAGCAACATGCTTTAATGAAGCAAAATATCTGAAAGATAATATCTTAAGACACTTTTTGTTGCTGAGAAAAAGCACCTGATATGCTCAACGTAAGGGAAAAAAAAAAAAGGTTTGTTTTAGCTCACTCAGAAGGTCTCAGTCCATTCATTGGCACCTGGAAGTACCAGAGGCCTAGCTAGAGAGAAGTTGTTCATGGCATGGTAAACAGGAAACCAAGAAAGCAAGAGGGGTGGAACTAGTATTTATCCTTCCAGGTGATGTCCCAGTGATCCACCCCTTCTGAGTCAAACTCCAAAGATCTCACAATTCTGCCTTGGCTCCGTCTCTTATAAGGACATTGAATCCATAACTATTAAACAGCATCCCAATACATGAGGCTTTTAGGAGACATTCTATATCTAAACCATAATATTCTGCCCTGGCCCCCAAAAGACTCATATCCAAAATACATTCAGTCCATCGTTATGAATTGCCAAAGTCTTAACAGTTACAATACTAATAAAAAGTCCAAGTCCAAAGTCTCCTCTGAGACTTAAGGTAAACTCTTAGCTGTGAAATCCTGTGAAAAAAAAGTCAGAGAAAAATTAAATACTTCCAACATTACTATTCCAGAAGGGAGGAATAGGAGGATAAAAACCAATCAGACCAAAGAAAAATGAAACCCAGAGGAACAACCACCAGATCCTTCAGTTCCATTAAATCATGTAACTCCATGACCAGAATCTACCGCAAGCTCTGGTGAGATGTGAGCTCCACAGGCTTTATGTGGCCCCTAACTTACGGCTCTGTCTCATGCTGCAACCTGCATGTCTTCTTTGGGCTGTCTCTGCTCATAACTTGTGGCCTTTCTCTACAAACCATGTTCCTTGCATCTCCAAATTTTGTGGTCTCCTGCAGGCATTTCTCTCAGACACACTGGCTGGTCTCTGAGGCTGCCTTCTGAAATCTAGGTGGAAGCCTCCAAGATTCCACAACTCTTATATTGTGCATGCCTATGAGACCAGCACTACGTGAATAACACCAAGGTCTGCCACTGGCTGGAGCAATAGTTTGGCACCCTTGGAGAAGCTTCTGAATTCTTTGATGGCCAGATTCTTTGAGGATTCACTTTTCTAGGTTGCCCTGTAGGTTGCCCTAGGGTTCTCTTTTCAAAACCAGATCTTTTTTACCTTTGCAACTTTTATTGGGGTAAGGTTTGGGTCTTGGTAATGCTTGAGATGCACTCATAAGATCCTTTCCTAATTCTAAGTACTTGGTTTCTTTTTAATGCTAATCGTTTTAGAAAACTTGGTGGGTTTTGCCCCAGCTTTTAGAGGCTTTCAGTCTGGCGAAACTGCAAACTTTTATATCTTTTCCTCTGCCATCTTTTTACCTAATTTTCAAGGTAGAGCTTGCTCAAAGCAGCAGATAGAACCCCTTTGACAGCTTCACCATTGGGCTGCCTCAAAAATTTTCCCACTAGCTTAAGCAACCTCATACCCTTAATCTCAGTTTCAGGAAAAGTCTTAGGACAGACTAAAATGCTAAAGCACTTTTTGCTAAAGTGTAGGATCTCTAGACAGGTTGCTGATAAAGTTCTCCTTTCCATCTGAAACCTTTGAAGCCTGGCCTTTCCAGTCTGCACCTGTTGGCATTCTGGTCTTCTGAGGAGCTTATCAAGCTCAGATAATGGCTTACTAAGGCTTCTCTAGTTGGTATCTCCATATTCCTCCCATAAACCAGTTCCAAAGGCTTCTTAACTATATTTGCTGGGAAAGTCACAGCAATCACAGTCCATTCCTGGTAACAGTTTCTGTCTTAGTTATTCATTCATTGCTGAGACACAATAGCTGACATTGACAACTTAAATGTGAGAAAAGGTTTATTTAACTCATAGTTTTAGAAGGTCTCAGTCTATTCATGGCCCTTAGGTTGTGAATGTCAAGTATTATGTCCCAGCAACAAGAAAGTAACTAAGACAATCATATTCAATTACTGATGTATAATCTATGCCTCTGGGGATAAGTTGCTTACTTTTTTAAATCATTCCAGCCTTTTCTTTTTGTAAGACTATTACATTGATAATGTGTAGTCCTGTCATCCTGGGATCATGTAGCTCATGTAGATCTGAGTCTATTTTTTATATAACAAGAACATCTCTTGTAATATCATTAAGAATATGTTTTGAATTAAGATTTTTAGTTGCCATTATCTGTACAGCTCTTTCATTCTTTATTTTTCTGCTTTTTTCTGGAAATATAAATCCTTTGCTATATTCACTAGTAAGACTATCTAGAAAATTAGTCCTCTGGTACATAGGGAAAGTTCAATTTTATACTAAGGCCTTCTATAAATTCATCTTTAGTTATTAGACTGTTCTTTTTCTTGTTTTTCTTTGTTTTATTTTTGTGGTACTGGAGGTTGATTACAGGGCCTTTTCCCTGAGCTCCTTGCCAGCACCTTTTTGTGGTTGATTTCAGATAAGGTCTCTAAGTTGCTAGGTTGCCCAGGCTGGGCTTCAAGTTAGAATTCTCCTACCTCAGCCTCCCAGAGTCCTGGGGTTATAGGTATGTATACTGGGCCTGCTTAGACTATTCATTTTCATATGCAGTAAACCATGTAAAATACCTGTTCCTCAGTGTTGTTTCTATTGTTTAGATAAAGAGGGAAATAGACAAACTGTTGTCTAGTAGTGCACCCAATCATAAAAATCAATCTTCTTCAGTATTTTTGTCAGTTTTGTAGGTAGGTGGGTCTCGCTTGAATAAGCAGGTGGAAGAACACATTTGAACACAGAATGTAATCTTGTAGAATAAAAGCTGAAAGCAAAGCAAGCACGATGCTTAAACTTCATCTTGTCAAAACTTTTCTTTCTTTCTTTTTGTTGGAAGGAACTGGGGGGAGACATAGTCTCACTCTGTAGCCCAGGCTGGTCCTGAACTCAGGATGGAGCCCAGGTTGGCATTGGACTCATGGCAATGCTCCTGTCTCAGCCTACCGAGTGCTGAGATTACAGGTGTGTGCCACCATGCCCAGCTTATGTTGTGCTGGGGAATTGAACTTGAGTACTTCCCTTGCCAAAACTCTTAAAACTGCAGTGTTTTTTTTTTTTTTCAAGACTGCAGTTTTGAGATATTTTCAAAAGCATGTTTTGAGAGTTCTGAATAAACCTACACTAGTAAAGAGGAAAAGAGGAGTGTTTACCATTCATCTTTTAAATGAGAATACACAACTCATTTCTGTTTATTATACTTTATAAAGTATAAATGGTAGGTAGTTACTGTATTTTTAATATTGTATTTTTTCTTTTGGTAAAAATGACAAGGAAAAATTTGAGTACAGTTTTTTTCCAAGCTTTTCAATCTATAACTAGGTGAATCTGTGGATGTAGAACCCACACTTATGGAGGACTGACTATATACTCACTGAGTTAGCAACACTTATTGAGTCCTTTGCAAATGTTGCATAGTGTTAAACATCTAAAAATCAAGAAAACATAAAAAAAGAAACAAATGCTGTATTCTATATGTGAAGGAATTGGTTGTGGAGACAGACACTTGGACATGTTGATGTGAAGAGCACTACCAAGTGTAGAGAAAAGAGCAATTTTTCTGGGATAGCTAGGAAAAAGGTGGTACTTGTTCCAAAAACATTTGTTTTCCAGACATGGATGAACCAACAGCCAAGGCCCTTAGCACAGAGCCAACATTCTAGAAGGAACTTAATGATGAGAATGAAGTCCATCTTTGCCTTGGGGAGGAGCTTGGAGTCTTCTGTTGCAGCACAGTTACGATGTACTGCATTTAGTCCACCAGTGACATGTTTCTACAGGGATCTTACACCCTAACCACTAGAACACACCCGAAGATTCTTATTTTCAGTAAGTCTTGAAAAAAAAATCAGGTCATGTTTATTGTCAGAATGATTTAAATTTATAGTCCAGGTTAAAAAAGAGTAAATGTTAGTGTTCTTGGAGAGTCAGGGTTAGATATGAGGGCCTACTTCGATAACACAATAGTAAGTGAGGTCATGTTTTTGAACAAAGAACTGGATTTTCTCCCCAGCAATAATCACTTAAAAAGCACACAACCTTAGGATGGCTGCCATACGGTGCTTCCCCTTCCTCTCACCCTACAGCATGCCTGCAGTATAGTGACCTGGCCTGTATCCTGTATCCAGCCTCACTCTGTACTGGGGTGGGAAATCTCAAAGTTGATGCTAGTTGTAAACAAAATTGAATGCTTATCCCAAGCGTGTCAGCAATGGTAAGACGAAGGTTCCTCTGACAGCTGTAGTTCTTAGTCTTAATCTTCTTTGCTGGTCATTAAGAGAGAAGGGGAAAAGGGAGTGGAGGAAGGAGGAAAAGAAAAATTTTTATTCGCTTTTAGTTTCTTTTGTCCACCGCTTTCATCTTAATACATCAGTTAATTCTCTTTATTGCTCAGACTTGCATTCATTCTTCCTAGTCATAAAACAAGTCCTTTTTATTTTATGATTTGGAATAAGTACTATTTGTGTTTTAAGGTGGTTATGGTAATCTCCATAACAGTCACATTGTCACTAGCTGCACACTCAATGCAAAATATATTCTTCATTTAATTAGGTGCTAGACACAGAAATTATTTGAGAACACCAGTGGGAAAATAAAAAGAAAACAGCTCTTATAAACCTAGGACTTCTTGAAACAAATTAATGACAATTTCAATACATTGACACTATTGACAGTAATAGAAAAATGAGATATTTCAAGTGAATTTTCTGGTTTCAGTGACATTTAAAAGAAAAATTTTACTAAATTGTTTCTGTTTACTTGAATTCTCATATATACACGATTTCAGCTGAGAAGAAGAGTGAATGTCAACGCAGAACGTGTGTCTGAGGCAGCCATTGCTGAGTAGTAATAAGAACTATGATCAGAATTTTTTGATAAATTGTCATTTTTATTATTGATCATATTTTAAACTTTTTTTTAAAAAAACAAAGCTTTCACCAGAAATCCTGGTGCTTGGACCCTACAAAACAGCTATCACAACTAATTTTTGTGAGTTATGTGTATATAACTCATATTTTAGCCTGGCCAGCCAGCATCGCTGATACTCTGAGAATCTACTGGAAGTTTCTTTTAAGAAAGAATTTATGAGAAGACGTCGTCACAGTAACATTAACTGGCAGTATTTGCTGTATTTTCTTTTTTTATCAAATAAGGCCTAACACCTTAAATTTGCTAACTTGCCTTTTGATTGTCAACATAACATTTGTATCAGTGAGATACATAAATTATTGTAAAGACTACATTAGTTACCATTGGAATAGAGAATAAGAATTAAACAGTCATGCTATCTAGAGAAATAACACCAGTACTATAAAAGTGAATGTTTAAAAGGTATAACTTCTCTGCCTGCTAATAAAGGAAACAGAACGTGTGAGCTTTTCTTTAGAAACTCAGCCATGTGGTTGTGTGGCAAGCTTACTCATTCCTTTGGCTTAGAATGAGGTTGTTGTCCCATTGGTTCCTGAGTGGTGTGAGTGTTCTCATCCTCCTGCTTTTACACACCCGCCCCGCGCCATCTGGCCACCTCTCTTGGGAACCTTTCCAGCAGCTTTCACAGGGACCTCTCCTGGGTGATCCCATCTCATCATTCAAAAGCCATGTCGCAGATTGTCATAAAAGAAGAGGAAAGCAAACCAGATGGGCCTAAATGTTGGGTTTTAAGATCTGTCCTATAGCCACAGACCTTTCAAGTCTGTTTCACATATATGTGCTAATATGTGTGTTCCTTTCCCAGATTTTTGTAAGAAGTTATAACTGGGGTTAAAATATCAAACTTTGGGGTGGAGGAATGACTCACTGATTAAGGCACTAGCCTAGCAAGTGCTACATCAAGTGCTAAGTATCCAAGTTCAATTCCCCAACACCACATAAGCCGGGCATGGTGGTGCATACATTGAGGAGGCTGAGGCAGGAAGATTGGCTTAAGTCCAAGGCTGGCCTGGGCTCCATAGTGAGTTCAGGACCAGCCTGGGCTATAGAGCAAGATCCTGTCTCAAAAAAAGAAAAATAAAAATCAAACTTTTTATTAGGGAGAATTGTACTTTTCACCTCATTCAGATTCCATAATTTAAAAATCATGATCTTTTGCATCTACTAAGACTGATGCTTATCTTTGTAATTATTTTGGTTGGATGAGGGGGCTTGTGAGTATATGAGAAGACCGAACAATATATCGAAGATGTGTTTACCTTATCAGAGAATCAAATATTTTTGAATCACAATAAGTATAGTATAGAAAGATGCAATTCAAAAATTAGTTACACCTTATAAGGCAATGTTATGAAAGAAAAAGCATGAAATTGAATAATTTGCAACAATATGAGTTGACCCAAAGGACATTATGAAATAAGTGAGGAACAGAAAGAGAGCCCCTGAATGATCTCATTTATTTGTGGAAATCTTAAAAAAAAAAAAAAAAAAAAACCTGATTCCTAGAAGTTAAGAATAGAGTAGTAGTAGTTGGTCGGTGAAGTGTTGCTATTAAGTGGGAGAAAAAAGTTCTACTGTTCTGTGGCACAGAAGAGTGAATACAGTTTATAATAATGCACTGTACATCTCAAATAATTGGAAGACAGGATTTTGAATATACTCACCATAAAAAAATTAAAGGCTATACTAATTATCCTGCCTTATTTTCCAATATGCATATGAAGCAAAATATCTTTTTCTACCTCTTAAATACTAGTCAGTAATGTCAATCAAAAATGAAATTAATTAAAAAAATTAGTCATATCTATATATGAAGGTTTTATTTTCTCTGTCCTAAGTAGTATTTGTTATTTTATGTGATTTAAAATAATGAACTAAATTTCCTTACAAATCATTTCTATTCTGTGCTAATTTGGTGTGATGAATTTGAGCTGGGAAGAATGGCCTGAACCAACTCTTTAAATTAGACAGAACATAGTTCTAGAATTGGTATGTTTAAGTTGTCTGATTCTGACTTCATACATGGACTTAGGTAGTGGTTGCTTCTTCACTGTTAATGTTACTATATTGTATTTTTGAATTTTTACTTAAAAGAATTAAAGAACTGTAAGTTTATAATGTCTTTCACTTACCTGGCTGTTTGGAACAGATATGCAGTTGAACATAAAGGAATCAGGTGTTGTGCCCACCTCTGTGCTCTCATTGTCTTAAAGAACCTTCTGTGTGTATGTGTGATATTGTTTTTCTGATTTCTAGATACTTGTAGTCTGGAAACTCAAAATACTACTGTGGCAAATTTGTATTGACTAAGTTATGTGGCAACAAGATGGTAAGACACTTATATGGAATGAAAAAGTACCATCTAATGCAGAACAAGGACATAGTTCTTGAAAAGGAGTCGTATAATATTATCACCTTCGTGTGTACTTGTTATATTATGCTTTACCTATTCCGAAAGCTGAGTCCAGGCCATATTTCATAACATTGTAAGTGAGAGTTTTATTTTTAAGCAGGGAAACTTGGAACACCAGAAATTTATGCATAAAGTTCCAAATTAGGTGTTTATAACAAGTACTGATGCTCTGATGCTGGGCAGAAATTAGATACATACCAGTCTTAAATGATATTTATTGTGGTTTGGATCTGGAATGTCCTCCAAAATTCTCATGTATTTAAATGTTATAGATTTTCTATGGAACCATGTGCTGTTGAGAGATTGGGGCCTAGTCTGGAGGGGTGGATTACAGACCTGTAAGTTAGGATTAAAGGCATGTAAGTTAAGACTACAGGTGTGTAGTGTGGCCACAGCTTTCACACCTGGATCCGGGAGGGACTAATCACTGGGAGGAGACCTGGTAGGATATATAAGCTGCCTTCCTTGGACTAGGACTAGTCTCAACTGGTCTCAACTTGCCTTCCTGTTTGTGATGTCATGAGAAGCTGATGCAGGAGCTGTTCGCCAGGCAGGTGCTATCCTTGTCCTTGTGCAGGTAATGTTACTGCCAAAAGCCCAGCAAGTTGTGGAAGTTGTTGAGTAGGAAGCCCGGATACTTCTTGCTGTGCTCCATCCACTGCAGCAGGTGCAAGTACAAGGGCAGCCGTTCTTTCCGTCGGACCAGCATCAGGATCGCCAAGCTGGTGTTGAGGCTGCTGACGTTTTCCTGGGTCAGCGTCTGTACACGGATGATGTTGATGAGGCGGAAGAAGGACATCTGCGTGGGCACCTGGGATGTGTAGGCAAGCAGGCGGCACTCAGATAGGACCTCAGCCACTTTCGTGTCCACCTGGTTTTCAAATCAGTCCAGTGGCAGAGTGACACATTGCACCAGCATGTCGGAGTCTACCAGGGAGCTATTGATCTGCTTCAGGAACATCTGGAACTTTGCATCAGTATTGATGTGTTTAACGTTGAACGTCATCAACTCCCCCAGACGGTCGAAGTAGCTCTGGAGCACATCCCTTGACTTGCACTCACTGTCCACAGTGCAGTACAAGATGTGCTCCTGAAGGCCTCGCTTCAGCAGGATCATCTGGTCTGCATAGGAGTTGGTCCCTCGGAGGAAACTCCACAGCCTGAGCTTGACAAAACCTGGAAGATGATTCAGCTGGCTTCTTCTTCATGACCTGCAGCAGATGAGTCAATAAGCCCCTCTTCCCATCATACACTAAACTCCTGTCAGTGTTGAGGACAGCTTCCACCTCAGGGATGTTCGCCTTGAGTGAGATGGCACTGAGTTCATTTAGTTAGCTCCTGGTTGTTAAGTAGCAGGTACTTGTTCTCATGGTGGTCACTGAAACTCTGAAGAAGCCTCAGAAATTTGGATCTTCAAGGTAATGTCAGGGCTATAATCACAGTTTTGGTTGTGACCATGGAGGACAAGGGCAGATGCTGAGTGCTTTCTCCATATCAGCTTGTCAAACAAATTATTAAGTCCAGGAATCAGCTTGAACTCTGCAATCATTCTGTGAACCTGGTTTCGCTGATGCCCCATCAGCAGCACACAGAGGACATAGAACACTTCCAATTTGTACAGGATCTCATGCATAGTCTTCATTGACTGGGGCAGCTGCACCCTGGCAGAAGTGTGAGACAGACCATTTTCTTCAGGAGCACCTGGAGGAGGGAATAGAGTCGAGGCCAAAGTACCTTGATTGTGCTCAGACTCCTCATTGGCCTCCTGCATCAGGGCATCTAGCACCAAAGCATTGTCTACCCGTGTGTACCACTCCTCCAAAGCCGGCTGTGCCTGTTGACTCTGACACCTTTCTAGTCACTAGTTTACAAAGTCGCTCTACAACTGTGACAGTATTTTTCCAAGCTTCATGAGCTTAAATTGGCCAATGGGACAAGGGAGATGCTGTTATAGATTGGTACATATCATAGAATTTCTATTACATATTTCAATAAACTATTTTAAAATTTTGCAGATTTACATTTAGTTGTACAAAATAACACAGATTACTTTGTAGCCTTTTTACTTAGTTTCTTTTAGAGCAGAGGTCCTCAACCTTAGTGCTGTGGACCACTATCGGTCTGGGGCCTTAGAAGGACCAGGCTGCCAGGATGGATGAGCGGCAAGCAGGAGGTGAGCAGCATGCCTCGGTTAGGTTCTCATATCACTGCTGATATGACAAGAAGTACAACTTCACTCCTTGCACTTCTCCTCCCCATCCTTGGGATAGTGGTCATAAACTAAGCTGGTCCCAGGTATCAAAAACGTTGGGGACTACTATTCTAGAGGCAGCATTTTGTAATATTATATTATAGTGTCACATCTAGGATGTCAACAACAATCAAGCTTAAAAGCAGTTCCCTCACTGCAGTGATCTCTCCTGTTGCCTTTTTATCGTAATATCAGCCAGACCACTCCTGTCTCTTTATCATACCACCCTGCACATCCTAGAGTCCCAGGAACTACTGATATGTTCTCTTTGTCTTAAGGATTGGCTTTTTTCTGGCTTAGTGACCATGGAATTTTAAGCCAGTGCTTCATGCATGCTCTCAGTATATGTATACCATATAGATATTGACTGCTTCCAAGGTTTAGCTATTGTAAGTTGTGTTGCTATAAACATGAGTATATGCATGTATAATTTTGTGTGATTACTTAAGCTCTTTTGGAAATATATCCAGAGGAGCAATAACTGAGTCAAATGGGATATCCATTTTCAATTTTTGGGGAAATAGCCTGATTTCTATGATGGTTCTACTAGTTTACATTCTCACCAGGTAGAAGGGTTTCTTTTTCTCTACAGTCTTACCAGAATTTGTTATTTTTGGAGTTCTTATTTGTAGCTGTATTTATTGATCATTTGTGCTTCTTTTGTGAACTTCTATTCATTTAATTGCCTGTTTTATTGACCTGGGATTTTATTTGGGAGAGACTATTTTTTTTTCAAAAAATATTTTTATTCTAGATGTTAGCCCTCTGAGGAATAGCAGACAATTTTTCCCCATTCCCTTTTCTCTACAGAAGCTTTTTAATATGATATAATCCTTATTGTTGATTCTTGGGTTTACTTGTTGTGCAATAGGTGTCTTATTGAGAAAGTCATTGCCTCTAGCTTCTAAGGTTCAAGAGCTTTGCCTATTTTGTTTTCCTGCATGGTATTTCAATTTTAATATCTAGGCCTTTGATCCATTTTGACTTGGTTTTAGTAAACAGTGAAAGATGTAGGTCTCGATTCATTGTTCTGCATGTGGCTAACCCGTTTTCCCAAACATATTTGTTAAAGGAGGTATCTTTTCTTAATTGTGTTTTCGGTCCCTTAGATGGCTGAGGGTGTTCAGGGTTGACTCTGGATTCTCAATCCTGTTCTGTTGTCCACCTGTCTGTTTCTGTTTCTATTTCTTTGTAATATAACTTGATTTCCAGGACTATGACGGCTCCTGCTTTTGTCATGATGCTTAGGATTGCTTTGGCTGTTATGGGTCTCTTCTGATTCCATATAGGTTTTAGGATTTTCTTGATCTGTGAAAACTGCTGTTGGTATTTTGATTGAAATTGCATGGAATCTGTGTATCAATTTTGGTAGTATGGCCAGTTTGGTAATATTGGCTCTATTTAAAGTATGTCTTTCCATTTTTTAATATTCTCTTCAGTTTCTTTTTTCAGAGTATTGTAAGCTTTTATTGTAGAGATACTTTACTTACTTGGTTAGGTGGATTCCTAGGTATTTAATTTTTTTGAGGCTATTGTGAATGGAATTGTTTTTCTAATCTTTTTCTCAGTGGTTTCATTCCTGCTAAATATATAGGAATGCTATTGATTTTGTAACCTAAACATAGCTAAATTTGTATACTAGATTTAAGAGTCTTCTGGTAGAGTTGCTGGTGTCCTCTATGTAAAGAATTGTGTTATTTGCACATAAGGATAGTTTGACTTGCATTTTTCTGTATGAATTCCCTTCATTTCAAACTCCAAGCCTGTTTGATTGCCGTAATATTTTGAGTAATATGTTGAACAGGAGCAATGACAATTTGATACCCTTATCTTGTTCCTGATTTTAGGAGAAATACTTTCAGTTTCCCCATTTAATATGGGATGGATACTGGGCTTCTCATAAATTTCTTTTATCAGCTTGAGGTAAGATCCTTTTATACCTATTTTCATTAGAGTTCTTATGAGTGGATATTTTATTTTGTCATAGGCTTTTTGTGTATCTGTTTAGATTATCATGTGATTTTTGTCCTTATGTTTTTAATGTGGTGTATCACATTAATTGATTAATGTATGTTGAACCATCCTTGCATTCCTGGAATGAAGTCAACTTAGTCATGGTGTATGATCTTTTTAATAATTTGTTGTATCCTGAAGCTGGGAGCATGGCTCAGTGGTTACAATGCTGGGCTAGCAAGCACAAAGTGCTAGGTTCCATTCCCAGCACTGCATAAACAGGGTATGGTGGCACATGCCTATAATTCCAGTACTCTGGAGGCTGAGGCAGGAGAATTGCCATGAGTTTGAGGCCAGCTTGAACTGATGAGTAATTCCAAGTATCATGTTAAAAAATTTTGTATTCATTAGAGAAGTTGGCCTATACCTTTGTTTTTTATTTGTTTTGTTTTTAGTTTTTTGTTCTTTTGTTAGGTCTTTATTTGGTTTTGGTATCAGGGTAATGCTAACTTCTAGGAACTGAGTTTGGCAGTGTTCCTTGCTTTTGAATTCCATAGAAAAGTTTGAGAAGCATTGGCATTAGCTCTTCCCTGAAGTTCTAGTGAAATTATGTAGTGGATCCTTTAGGTCCTAGGCTTTTATTTCTTGACAGACCTGGTATTTCTCCCTCAGTTTTGTACATGTTTATTTTAAGATTCTATTTAATTAATTTCCACTCTGCTTCATGTAGTTCCTTTACTACTACTGCTTTTGAATTTGGATTTTTCTTCTTTTCTTGTTTCTCTGAGACATTGAGGTTTATTAGATTATTTATTGGAGATTGCTCTTTTTTAATGTATGCATTTATAGCTATAAATTTCCCTCTTGGTACTACTTTCAGATTGTGTCTAATATATTCTTACAAGATTTGTTTCCAATATCATTTGACTCTAGAAAATTTTTGATATTTCTCCCTTCACCCTAGTTTTTTCTGTGATCCATTGTTTGTTCAATAGTATATCATTTAATCACTATATATTTGTATAGTTTCCATAGTTTCTTTTGCTGTTAATTTTTAGTTTCATTACACTTTAGCGTGAAGGAAATTACTTCAATTCTTTGTATTTGTTTAAACATATATTGTAGCCTAAGATACAGTCTGTTTTGGGAACAGTTCTATGTGCTACGAAGAAAAAGTTATTTTCTTTTTAAAAAATTTTTTCCCACCATTTTTTATTAATATACAAATGTAATACATAGTATTTACAATGAATTTGGGTGTTTTGTACATCTGTGTGTCACATTGACTTCACAATCCCTTTCCATCTTCTACCCTCCCACTCCTTCCCTGTCCCTTCACTGGCTCAGGCTATCACTTCATATGGTTCCAAAGAATGTTTGTGTTCTGGCTTTTCCAAGTCCGAGAAACCATATGGTGTTTAACATATTAATCTACTGTGCCTAAGTTATTTCACTCAAGTCACCACTCTACCCCAGCTTCCTATTCCTTAATGGGTTCACAATAGTCAAATCTTGATATCTCTGAATCCAACCAATTCCTTCATTGGGATATTCACCAAAAGTTTTATTTTCCATATTTTTGTACATCTTTGTTGTTACTGTTAAACCTGCCCTTACCCACCAGTTCACACTAGAAAATAATTATAAGCATGTAGTTCAAAAGACTAGTTAATTTGGGAAAGAAGAGAAAAATAAATAAATAAAATTTAATTGCCTTAGCTGAATACTGGAAGATGCATATTTGTACATTCACAGGGTTATCTTTACATCAATTGGTTTCCTTAGGCTAAACTTTCATTAGTGTCCTAATAAGTGAATTGCTATAACAAAACAAAGTTAAAACTATATCACATTGCTACATTAAATGAAGTCAAATCTATACCATACTTAATACGACAGACATGAAGGCAAATCTAGTTATTTCAGAATTTCCTGACTTTCATGTCTTATTTACTCATATTTCACTGACTACTAACCTACTTTTTTCTCAGCTCATTCTCCTCTAGCTGTTGTCAGTTTTCCTCTGGGGTCATTGGTGTTGCTGGTCTCTCTTTCACTTTCTAAGTTTCCTTTAAGTATTTTCTGCAATACTGGCTCAGTGGATGCAAATTCCTTTAAGCTGTCTTTGTCATGGAAAGTTTTAAGTTCTCCCTTTACATTAAAAGATAATTTTGCTGGATATAGCCATCTTGGTTGGCATTTATGTTTTTTTAGTGCTTGGATGACATTGCTCCACGATATCCTTGCTTTTAGAGTTTGGATTGAAAAAGTGCCGTTATCCTGATGGGTTTATCTTTATAGGTCACCTGTTTTTCTCTTATTGCTTTTAGTATTTTCTCTTTGTGTTGGGTTTCTAGAATTTTAATTATGATGTGTCGTGATGAGGATCTCTTCTGATCAAAGTTGTTTGGTGTTCTATATGCCTGCAATAGTTCCATGTTCATTTCTTTTCTTCGATTTGGGAAATTTTCCTCCATTATGTCATTAAACACGTCCTTTAAGCCTTTTGTTTTGTCCTCAGTCTTCTCGATTCCCATAATTCTGAGGTTATTTCTCCTTGAATCATCTATCAGCCGTTGTAATGACTCGCTTTCTTTCTTTATTTTGTATTCTTCATAGCCAGTATGTTGCAGCTCAGTCACTTTATTTTCTAGGTCTGACGTTCTATTCTGAAGTTGTTTGAAGTGGTTGCTTATTATTACCTGCGTGTTTTTCATTTCCTGAATATCTGCATTCAATTTTTCTATATCTCTGTTGTGTACTTCTCTAATTTCTTCTTTTGTCTTCATTATCTTCTGGTATATTTCTTCTCTGGTCTCCTCTAGTTGCTTTTGAAGGCTTGCGTTTTGCTTATCTATGTATTGGTGTAGCTCTTCTGCTGTCTGTTTTATTTCTTGTTTTAATTCACTGAATTTCTGGGCCCAGAAGTTGCCATCATTTTTGCCATATTCATCTTTATTTACCCTGACTTCATCTCCTGGGGTTTCAGGTCTTTTTGTAGATTGGTAACTGTGCTCCCCCATTTCTTCTTTGGTCTCCTCTAATTTCTTTTCAAGGCTTGCTTTTTGCTTAGCTGAGTGTTGTTGTAGTTCTTGTGCTGTCTGTTTCATTTCCTGCTCTGCTTCCTGGTTTAATTCCTGCTTTAATTCTTGCTTTAATTCACTGACGATCTGGGCCCATAAGTCACCATCCTTCTTGCCCATCTCTTCCTTGGGTTCTTTGGGTTCTGCAATTTCAGCACCCCTTGCACCCTTCCCTGGGGAGTCAGATCTTTTTGTATAAGATTTGTTAACCACGTTTCCCCATGGTTCTGCTACCTCTGACTGTCTCTGGTGAGCAGGGAAAAATATGGCTCCCGCTGATGTCATTGCCTGCAACGGCTGTTGAGCCCCGTTTCTGATCTGGGATCCCAGGGCCTTCTCTAGGGGGAGCGCACGCTGCATTTGTAGTACACACACCCGCAAGTTGGTGCTTCTGAGGCTGGGGCTGCCCGCTGCCAATAATTCCTACTTATCCTGATCCACACTTACCTCAGGCTGAGGTTCTGGCCTCCAGACCTTGTTTGTGATCTGTGGGTGCCGGCAGCTTGGGGCCGCACCGAGTCGGCTGCTTCTTTCCTCTTCCGATGTGACTTCAGGTTTTCTGACCTGCCTGCAGCCTCCTCTCCCATTGTAGTGTGATCCGTTGTGTCCCAGCTCCGTCCTCTTCCAGCTCCGTTCCATCAGATGTTCAGATCCCCGCGAGCTTTCCTCCAGGAGCCGTTTGCAGCCAGCTGCGGAGGCTTTTTGGAGGGTGGGGATTTTATTTTTTCCTGTGGTTTCAATGGTCCTTCGGAGTTTCTGGCCTCCCGCTGGTCGCCTTTCAGTTTCTGGGATGCTCCTCTCTTTTCTAGCTACACCAAATATGCGTTTTCTAACTATCTTCTTGACTTTTTAAGTGAATTGATGAGGAGACATTGTGCAATGCTGTTACTCAGCCGCCATCTTGACCAGAAGTCCAAGAAAATGTTATTTTCTATTGATGTTGGAGGAACACTTTGTATATATCAGTTTAGTCCATTTATTCTATGGTGTAGTTTAGCTATGATATTTTTGTTGATTTTTTTCTGGTTGACTTATCTATTTGGGAAAATAAGGTATAGAAGTCCCTACTAATGATTGTATTGGGGTCTCTTGGACTGTTCATATTGATAGTTTTTGATTTATGAAATTGAGTGGCCCAACATCGGATGCTTATGCATTCATAATTATTAGTTTTTCTTGTTGAACTCTTCCTTTTACCAGCATATAGTGTCATCTTTGTTTCTTCTGGTCTGTTTTGACTTGAAATTTGCTGTTTTAGGAGATAATACAACTTTTCCTGATTGTTTCTGGGCTTCAGCTGCATAAAGTATTAATTTTATCCTTTTATTTTCATTTTGTGTCTCTGTATGTGTAAAGTATGTCTTTACAGGCAACAAAAGGTTGATCCAATTTGGCAGTTTGATTGAAGTTTTAAAACAATTAACGTTGAGAGTTTTTATTTCAGGGTATTTACAGAATCCTTTCATTGTCTTGGTTTTTCCATGTTGGTCTCTGTCTCAGTTACTTTTTTGTTGCTGGGACAGAATACCTGACATCCACAACTTACGTTATTTTCAGAATGGCTCCTGACTACATTTCTTTCTAGTATGTATGGTGCTGCCAAAAAATAGTTCTACAGAGCAGATCTACTGACGTGAGGGAGACTCTCATCGTGTGTTTGCAGTTTGCTCTACCCATAGATTGGCTTCTCCTGGAGGCTGGTACTGTCCATCTGCTATTTATTTCCTCAGCTGCCAACTGTGCAGGCTTACCTCATGTCTTTAGCTGCTGTCTGCCTTTCATAGCCACTTGCAGTCCAGGACAGCTTCTCTGCTGCCATGTTGTCTGCTGCCCTTCGTTGGCTTCAGCTTCTCCAACTCGCCTCAGGTTTCTGCCTTTCTGTTGGCTTCCTTTTGAGCCCTGGAGCTCTTCTCCTAGCTACGTTGTTCATGTAGGTGTTATGGGGTTTTTTTTTCTGTATGTATTAACTTTTTAAATGAGCCCGTGAAAAGCCACTAAGCAAGAGAGCCTGTTTGCCTGCTATTATATCTTCTCTTTAAAGTACTCTTTCTCTAGCTCTAGATCCTAGGTTTTTCCCCCGGTGGTTAGTTGGAGAGGGAGGGAAGAAGGGGAGGTTTATAATAGCCTTAATAGTTTTATAGTTTACATTTATGTTAGTGATCTGTTCTGTTACATTTTGTGTAACGTGACAAAAGTGTATTGAACCTCATGTTTTCTGTCCTTCCAGTAATAAATACCATGCAATATTAATTTTTGTAGCTACAAAGCCTTGAAATTGGATGAAGTGGTTCTCGCCACTCTGTTCTCCTTTTTCAAAATGTTTTAGCTCTTTTCTTGCCTTTACATATAAATTTTAAGGTAAGTTTACATGTGTCTTCAAAAAGAAGTCTTACTAAGATTCTGATGGGAATTGCTTTAAGTCTACATATCCATGTGAGAGAATTGACACCTTAAGATTTTATCCATAGTGTTGTGTGTCTCTCCATTTGTTGAGATCTTCTTTGAGATATGTCATACGTGTTTAGTTCAGCATCTTGTTCATTTACACTGAAATGTTTATTGTTGTTATATTCTTATTTTAAGGGGTATTGTGTTTTTAACCCTGGTATCCGTGTGTTCCTAGATCACATGTAGAATACATTTGATTTCTCATGTGTTGGGTCTTGAAAACTTGCTGAGCTCACTTATTCTAATAATTATTTGCAGATCCTTTGGAATTCGTTACATAAACAATTATACCATGTTTTATTTCTAAGTTGTATGTTTTTTCTTGCCTTATTGCACTATCTAGAACTTACGGTAATATGTTGAACAAAAGAGAACTCCTTGCCTAATTTCCACTGTAGGTGGAAGGCATTCATAGCTGTGGAATTTTTATAAGTGTTCTTTATCAAGTTGAGAAAATTTTCCATTTCTTGCTTTTTTGAGTTTTTCATTATAGTGGCTATTGAATTTTATGAAAAGTTGTTCTGTATCAATTAATGTAAACATATAATTTTTAATTTTTGTTTTTATCGTAAAGGTATTGAAACTTGCATCTCTCAAATTAACTCTCCTTATTCATATAGCATAATTTCTATAGGTTGTTAAATTCTACTTGGTAACATTATGGTAAGGAGTTTTGTATTTATATTCTTCAGGGACATAACTCAGAGGTTAAAGTGCTTGCCTAGCAAGCTCCACAGCCTTAGGTTGGATTTGGTAACACCACGTAAGTCTGGTATGGTGGTGCATTCCTATAATCCTGCACTTAGGCCGAGGCAGGAGGAATGCTATGCATTTGAGACCAGCTTGGGCTACATAGTGAGTTCAGGATATGCTATGACTGCAGAGTGAGACCCTGTCACAAAAAAGGCATTTTTATGTGCAGTTTTCTCATTTAATAAGTGAATTTGGAAGTATTTTCTTCTGCTTTCTGGAAGAGAACATGTAGAATATTTCTTTTCTCCCATGAAAATATCTGAACGTGTAGATGCTGTTTTTGGAAATTAAAATGTTGTGTGTTTATTTTTCTTCAGTAGTTATTTGGTTTTCGTTTCTTTAACCAAAGGCCTGAAATAATGAACTTACAGATGAAAGTTTGCTTTGGTTCATAATTTAAGAGATTCCAGTCTGATTTCTATAGACCCTTTTGAGGGCCTGTAGAAAGGCAGTACATTATGGTGCACACACCCATTAGGGCAAAACCTTAGTGTAAGAACAGGGCGAGCGCTGGTGCTCCGAAGTCTTCAAGGGGAGATCACCAGCAACCTACTGCTCTCTGCAAGTCCTCAGCTTGTGAGGGTCCCACCACCTCCCAATAGTTCCCCCTCGGAGGCCAACCCATGACTAGGCCTTCTGAAAGATACTTAGCATCTAAACTATAGTACATTGTTAAGCACATAATCTGTTTTGTATTGGGTGAGTGGTAATAGTTTGTTCGTTTTAAAAAATTGGTTTATTTCATGTAAGTTGTTAGCATGTATGTATCGAGAGTTCCTCATAGTAGTCCTGTATAATTTGGTGTCTGCAGGGTTTGTTGAGTTATCTTCCATTTCATTCTTGATATTGATAATTTGTGTCTTCTCTGTTTTGTCTGTCAATGCATTACTCATTTCCAAAGACTAACTCTTTGTTGCCTTTATTCTCTTGTTTTACTGTCTTTAGCTTTATTAGCTTTTTTATGATCTTTATTATTTTTTTTCATCTACTTGCTTTGGATTTATTTTGCTCTGCTTTTTTGTAGGTTTTTTACTTAAGTGCTTACATTATAGATTTGAGACTTTTCTTCTAATGAAAGCTTTAAGTGGCATAAAATTTCTTTTTAGTATCACTCTTGGTGTTTCTCACAAATTTTGATGTTAAATTTTCATTTGTATTCAACTCTGTATATTTTTACATTTCTTATTCAAACTTCCTCTTTTACTTGGATATTACTTAGTGGTGTGTTGTTTTAAGTGTTTGAAATTTTTGTTGCCCTTCTATTATTGATTTTAGTTGTATTACACTGTGATTAAAATAAACACTATGACTTTATTTTAAATTTGTTGAGATTTATTTTATGTGCCATAATATAGTCTCTCTTAGCATGTTTTATGGCATCTGAAAAGAGTATGTGTTCTGCCATTGTTGCATCCTATTGATTGACAGCATGTTACACTGTTCTACAGCCTTGCTAATATTCTCTCTGATTATTCTGTTAAGTGTTGGCAGAGGATGGTAAACAAAGGGTTATTAAGGTCTTCAGTTCTAATTGTGGATTTGTTCATTTTTTTCCTTTCAGTTTTATGATTTTTTTCATTCTGTATATTTAATCTGTGTTTGGTAAATGCACACTTAGGATTTCTATGTGTTGGTTTGTTGACATTTTTGTCTTTATGGTCCCTTTGTGTATGATTTTCTATGCTATGAAACCTACTTAATCTAATATAAATATTACCCCATCGTTTTAAAATTAATATTTACATGCTATATCTTTTTCCATTCTTTTATTTTCATCCTGTCTCCTGTCCAACCTCCTTTCACATCACACCACCCAGTCTGTCTTTTGGACCTTTCACTAGAGCCTAGTGAGAGTGGATGTCTAGCCTCCTCACTTGACCTTTGCTGGTCTATGTGGAGACTTGTCAGAGTCTTTTGTCGTATTTGTCTGAAGTAGAGCAGTTATTCAGATATTTTCTGCCATGCTAAGCTAGCCTCTTTCTTTGTCCTTTCTTTCGAGAAAGTGTGCTTTTTAAGGTAGAACAGGGATGGTCACCACTCTTTACTTTTTCTGGGTTGCTGGCTCTTTCAGCTTCAGGTCTGGTATGTGAGAAAACCCAGGAACTTAATGCTGTTTTATTTCTCAGGTCCTGGGGATTCTAGGTCTTTGCTAGTCTATCTTTTCTCTACCTTTCAGTAACTTTTCATGGTCTTCTTATACTATATATAGAAGGTTGAGCACTTTAATTGTAGTTAATGAGAGGGACAAGGAAAATATGCCTACTTCTTCCATCCATTTCTAAAATCCTAAATTTTTCTTACTGAAAGCACTTCTCATTTTCAAAAATGGACATTAAAGTGTTTTACCTTTCACTTGATTGAGAGGAATCAGGAAAATTTTGTCTGGTATAGTACCACGTTCCTTTTCTCCTAACTTGTGAGGTGTTTTAGTGTGACAGCACAGGTAGAATCTCTTTGTGATTCTATATGATATGCTTTTAAAATTAGAGCTATTGAAGGTTTTATTGTAAATAACATTTACCTCATTGGGCTCTTCCTTGAGCCTGCTGATGTCTGCTCACTTCCTCGTTTTCTCCCTTAGGGCTTTCGGGCCTAAGAAATTAAATGACTTTCTTTCGTTCCTGACACAGGACTTTCCTTAGAAAAGTAAAGTTAGATCCGTTGGCAGTCACACTTGAGCACACTTGATCTCTAGGGGCTACTATTCCTCTGTAGGCTGGCCTGATCCTACCTGTCCATCATTAGGGGCCGCTGTCATTCAGGGGGTTGGTCTTGTCCTACTCATCTGTTGTGACAGATGGCTGTCATACCTTGTGCTGGCCTGCTCTTAGCTGTTGTTAACAGATGTATGTATTATTTCTCTTTACATTCCTGGCTTAACAAGATGTAAGGAAAATCCAGCTTTACAACTAACAAACTCTGTCCAATTTTGTTCTGTTTTTCAGGCAAAAACTTATTATCCCAGATGGAAGCTTCCCTGTTATTCTGAACACTTATTTTTGTCAGAAAATTGTGGCCAAAGAAGATTCAGAAACAACTCATGAAGTGTACTGTCAGGATCTAGCCCAACTAAGAAGAAACATCACTTTGGCTCATATGTTTAGGATTAAGGATATAACAAATAATTCACCTGGAAGCCAGGTAAAGTCTCATTGCCTCAGAGGTTTTATACTTGCAGTAATGTAGGTGATGGGATTTGAAAGGACATAGATGTGAGGATGTTCTCTTTTGTGTCTTTCCAACTGTATAATATATGCCAGAGTATCTTATTATTCCTGAAGATATTACAGATCAGGTCAGCATTTAGTTGTGGTTCTTTTTTGCACTATTTTGTCTTCATAATTATGTATTCTTATTCTGTATTCTAATTTATTAAAATACATGAAAATGTTTTCTCTGTTCTTATCGTGTAACAAAGAAGTTGGTTTATACCTTTCTTTATACATTTTTTACAAAGCTCTTTTTCACACTATCTGTATCCATCGAAATAGAAAGAGGTGCATAAACTAGGGATTATACAATGGAGACTGAGTTTTGGAATTTTTTTTGGCCCTGTGCCTTGATGATCTGCCAGGTAAACTTGAGGAACCATAAAATTCATGGGCAGCGGGCATGCTGTATGCCACAGAGACACTCTCGTCTCTGGGAGTCTGTGTTGTTCCCAGTGTGCAGGCCACAGACCCACTGGGTTATAGAAATCATCTCTGAAGACAGTGCTAACACTGACAAATCGAGGAAGGGAAAAGTATACAAACTTTTACCTACACTGTTTTTGTTTTCTAGAGGAGATTACTTGAAAAGGAGGGTACACTAATCAGTTAAACTCTATTTAAAATATTGTTCAATGAACACTTCAAACAGCTGTGTAATATGAAGTCAATGAGGTCTGTTTTGTCTCATAAGAATGGCGTTGAAGCTGCCATGTAGCATAGTGTTTGAGAGCATGGACTTTGGCACCAGATCGCCTGGGTCAAATCTTGCCTCAGGTACTTAGTGCTGGGTAACCTTAGGCAGCTACCTTGTGTTTTACCTGTAAAATGAAATAATGATATTATCTTATATATTGGAGCATTGTGAGATAGAACATATTAATATGTAAAGAACAGAGCCTGGAAGATAAACACTTTAGAAGTATTGTTGTCTTAATTGATATTATTAGATAGGACAGTTTAGAGAATACACAAGCATCCAAACCAGTTATCCTAATAGATTGTATATCTGCATGCTTAATAAAATGATTCATTTTTATTATACCTGTGTCACCACTTGTCATTCTTCTTGGATTTGTTACCTCGGAAAAGAAAAAAATTACATTATCATGTATTTGTCTTTTTGTTTTGTTCCATAGTACTGGGAATTGAATTTAGAGCATTCACACTAAGCTATATCCCAGCCCATTTTTTAATTGTATTTTGAGACAGGGTCTCACTATTTTGAGACAGGGTCTCACTAAGCTCTAATAAATAGCAGGACTATTCATGCTAGGATTCTGCTAATGGGAAGTACTCTGCTGTCCTACCTGTCAATATTCAGCAGCATAATTATCTGGCAGATGGTGTATACCAAATATTGCTTACTTTTATCTTCACCTTTCCTGCAGCTCACTGCAGATCCTCAGGAATTGCCTAATGGTATCATTACTTGGTGGGCAGCATAATGATGGTACACGAAACTGAAAACTCCCTTTGCATGTCTTGACCAGGTTGTATGTGGCAGCCTGGCCACCACAAGCACAAGCCAGATGCATGGGCACGAAGACACAAGGCAGCACCACACAGCTGGTGCTCCTGCTCGGGATTCTTTGCTGGACGTGGTGGAAAGCCAGGGAGCTACCCCATGGTCAGGAGTGGGAGTCCAAGTGGTGGTGCAGAGAGTTTACCTCCTTCCTGGCAGAGACAATGCCAGGGGCCAACAGAGGAGCAGTTCAGGCCTCCCAGAACAACATGGAACTCTGTAAGTGATAAACAGTAGGAGTATGGGTAAGGAAAATCACCCAGAGGGCTGGGGAAAGGGAGCTCTACCCAAAGCAGCTTCCAAACTGCATTTACCATATGCATGGATTATTTTTTCTTTTTTTGCATCAAAATTAATATGGGTTTCATATACTTATTTATTTATATAAAAAGCTTTCCTAAAAATTGAAGTTTTTAGTTGCATTTACTTTTAATGGCTCATGTTATGGAAAATAATATAAATATAAGAAATATTAGTATTGTTCTGGAAAAATTCGAAGTCTGGTTACCATACCTAAAAAGACTATTACAGCATCAAGTTTTGTGTCTTGGAAACCTGAGTAAATGATGCCAATTAGAAAACTAGTGATTTCCAGAGGGTGGTGTTTTAAACAATGTGCATTTTCAGTAGCCAGTAGACCTTTTCTCAGTGATGTGAATAATGGGTGTCTGCACTACCCAGTGCAGTAGTGTCTGACCATATGCAGATATTGTTCACTTGAAATGTGTAAAGTATGACTAAGAAACTAAATTTAAATTTTTGCTTAATTTTAATTATTTCTTTTACACCCTCTATGGCGGGTGGTGCACCTCGATGGCTATCTGAGCAAAAGCCAAGAACCACGAATCAAAATGCTCTGCTCAGAGGAGTGCAGGAAAGATGGTTCTTTTCCTACTCTGATTTGGGCCCTTCTTGCTTTAAGTATTTTCAAATAACTATAGACACATTGACTACACAATTTATTTATTTATGTCTGAGACTTGACATAACCTGTTGAGATTGTCTTTCTAGTGATGCTAAATTATTGTCTAAGCAGTAAGATAGATTGCAAATGGCATAGAAATTAAAAGTACATATGCCACTTCAGCTGTTTTTCTCTGTCTGAATAAGAACACAGTTATTAAATCATCCTGTTTTTGCAGTGTCTTCTGATTCCAGGGAGTACTTCTTTGTTAATTATGAGTCATTTTCAGATAGATATTTTAATTGAAAGCACTATGACTTTCAGAAAACCTGAGATCTCTTTAACTACTACAGTTAAGGAATATTTCTTTTGTAATTCTGCAAAGTTTTTTTGGTTTTGTGTGAAATCTGTTAGTCAAATTTTAAGCTCTTTACTGTGATTAGTAGTTACAGACCACTTTAGTACCCTTGTCCTTAAATCTGGTAAATGTCAGTGGAATGATTTAGCTGAGCTTTAGATTAATAAGACATAGGTTTTTATATTTTATTTTGTATTTTTTGTCTCGCCTGACTTTATTTTCATGGCACATTTAGTGTTAGGTTTTGGAGAAGGACTACTATAGGTCGGCAACAAAGATCTTGGTAAAATTTTCCCAGCCCAGCATACAGACCACACACCCCAGGACAGAGACAGTGGGACTGAGTCATCCAGGGGGGAAGGTGCACTGAAACTGATGGCACAGTTGTTTTCTTATGAGTAAGTACAAGCAGCACACATCTTGAAGGCTTTCCCTCCAGGTCCTTCGGTAATACTTGTTTTACTCGTTGAACAAAGAAAAGAAAATTCAAAACAAAAACCTCTTGGATTCCTGCCAGTTGTTGGCATTGCTGATGATTTGGATTTGTACCTGGGAACACAGGCCATGACACATCAAGTGAGAATATGCTTGTGGTGAATCTAAAGAAGGCCAGGCACAAACTTGAAGAGAGCAATGTTCACTTATTCCGCAGTAAAGAATACACATGTGCTCTGTGTAGTGCATCTCTTGTAGCACATAGCAGATTCTGCAGCCCAGAGCTAGAACGCACTGTTCTTGTAGCACATAGGAGATTGTACATTACAAAACTAGAGACCACTGTTCTCTTTTTGAAGATGAGGATACCGCCCTGAGAGGTGGCCACTTGCTCAGAGGTGCACGTGTGGACAAATTGAAAATTATAATGGAATATAAAGTTCCCAAAGAAGCAGGGTTGTAGGTAGTACAGGAATCAAAAAGGAAAAAAAAGTATCTTAGAACCATGTTATGTTCAGAGAGTAAGGCTACTGAGAAGTTAGGGTATGCTGGGGCAATAGTGGGAGCAGAAAAGCCTTGCCCCAAGAGTTTGTGGAACATTTGAACAGATGACTATCACTTTTGGCCTTGTCTTTGAGGACAAGGCTGCTGAGTACAGAAAGTTCTGATCATTAATACTGTCTAGATTCATTTGCTTTGATAATGGTCAAGCTCTGAAGTATACAAATCATATTAATATAGGAGAATTGTACTTTAACTGTTGTTAATCCTGTGTACCTGTGTGTGTGTGTATTCTCGTGGTCTATATATATATATATATATATATATATACACACACATATAAACACATTCATATCTCCGCCTGGAAGTCACTTAGCAGTAGACCTTTGCATGTATATACGGTAGCACATACAAAAGATAGATTGCTACTGGCAGATGTAGATATAGAGCCTGATAAAGTCTTCTCTTTTTTATTTGTAATTTCTACCTTTGGCTTCCTGGTCATAGCTGATTTTTGTGGGTTACCCTGTGGGATACATCTGGGCCCATCTTGCACATACAAATTCCTAAGTGTACCAGGTGCTGAGGAAAGAGAACTGGATAGGTGGTACCCACTTCCAACCAAGTGCAGCTCTAGGTCTGGCCTCATTGTTTTTTGGAATGGCTTACCTTGAGCGTTTGTCATAATCTCCAGAAACCAAAGATCTTCTGATTATCAGTGAACTTAAAGGCAAACTTGATCACTATGTTTTTTTTTTAAAAATAAAGTACCATGTCAGAAAAACCTTGAACCTGCACAGAAACAAAAAATATGTGTCCTGGTGGCCTCCCCTGCCACAGTTGTTCCCCTCATCTGCAGCCAGACCAGGTCCATTGCTTCTTAATGAAATTCTGTGGTAGGTTTCTCACTAACTTTACTTAGCACTCCCTCACAGATGTCATCTCAGTCTGTTCCCTGCACTCTGGCAGTATTGCTTTTCTGAGATTGGTAAGAGCTTATCTGTTGGCCATCAGCCCAGTTAGTGCCAACTATGAAATTAAAGGGGATTTATTTGAAGTCAACCATCCCTGCTTAGAGTCATATAGGCTTGGTTAAAAGGCTCATGTCCTGTGAGCTGTGAAAAATTACTGTAAATGTACTTCAGTTTTCACAAACAAAGCAGGTAAAAGCCTCTTATTCGTTATTCTTCTGGTGACTTCATTTAACTTAAGCTCCCCCTGAGAGTGTTTACTAAAATGTGTAAATTCAAGTAACCAATATAAACTGAGGTTTATGAATTATTTTAACTAAAGATAACAAAAAAAAAGACACTGCCTAGCTACTAGGTCATGCATTCTAGTCAGAACCAAATATAGATTTTTCTAGATCAACTAAATGTTAAATGATTATTAAATAAATCCATGTCTAATAAAATAATAGGATTTTTTTGTATCTTTTTTCATGGTACTGAGGGTAGACTGAGGTCCTTGCACATATTATGTAAGAACTCTGCCACTAAGCTACACCCCTGGCCTGACCTGTATACTTTAACAGTGTTTCTAAGAATACTGTGTGTGACCATTCTTTCATTAATTGATGGTAGGAACTGAGACAGAGAGAGAGCGAGAGAGAGAGAGAGAGCGAGAGAGAGAGAGAGAGAGAGCGAGCGCACAAGAGCGAGAGAGCGCACGTGTGAATCCCCTGGTGCCCTGGTGGCTTCCTGTGTCTTAGCAGAGTAGGATTAACTTACTTCCAGTCTATGGTGATTTCCATTAGACATCAGTTTTCTTTTTCCTGGTCTTTCTTGTCTCTCTTTTCAGAAATATAGGAAGAAGAGAATTAGTCTCTTGTAAAACTATTTAATTGGCAGAACTTGCTAAATAATTATGTATTAAGACAATAAATAGAAGGGGCACCTTCCTGTTAAACAATTTAATACTTTCCTCTTTGTCTTAAAGAAGAGAGAGAGAGAGAGAAATAGAGAAAGAGAGAGAAAGAAGAGAGAGAGAGAAAGAGAGAGAGAAACCATCCAGCCACCACCCAGCCATGTTCTGGGCCAGGTCCTGAATATGCAGGACTGAACAAAACCTTGTAGTGTTGTGCTTGTGGAGCATAGTCTAATGAGGGTCTCCTCTCAAAACAAATACATTTATGATTATGATTACAGGTTGTGATGAGTGGTCTACTGTGTTTAGTGGGCGTAAGGATGAGTGTTGCAACATAGTAATACTTAAGTTGGTGCCTAAAAGATAATCAGGTGGAGAGCAGAGGAAGGCAAGTTGCATGCAGTAAAGATGCTCCTTAGGAAAGGTTTAGACTGAAGGGAGAACCCAGGATGGCAAGGGTACGTGGGTCAGCAGAATGCACAGGCAGTCTGGCCACAGCCCCAAAGGACACATGCAGGAATGGCAGTATTTGCTGTGGGTGCCCACTGACTCAACAGTGAGGTTTTCTTGTTTGAGGGACTTCAAATGCCAGACACATAGCAAAGATAGCTGGGGAGCAGAGCTTGTCAGAAGACATGAGCACAGGAAGTAGCCATTCAGGAGTCGAGGTGCTGGAGAATTGGCAGGCTGTCTGAGTCTCATGTGATCCCACTGCAGATGGAGCACAGGTCCGTGTTTCAGCTGTTTGTGATGGCTTGGTAATGGACCTGGGCTGTGATGGGGACGTCATGTGGAAGAAGACAGCATGTGTGATGAGGTTGTGGTGTCAATCCCCAGTGCCACAAAAAGAAAAACCACCCCAATGCTGGGTCTAGTATCGGGTGGTCCTGGTAAATATGACTAGTGTATTTTTGTCTTTGTTTAAAACATTAAAAAGTAAAGACATCCAGACTCTTGATAATAAAAATGGTCTAGAATGAAAGCAAAATTAGAAGCTAGTGGAGACATTGGTTGCTGGTTTTTATTCTGAACACAGAGATGTCTAGAAATTGGAACTTGATGGAAGGAAAGCTAAGAGAACCTGTCTTAACACTGCCTCACTTTTTATTGTAAAAAGTTTATTGATATAAAACCATATCCCACTGCTGTGGAGGCCAAAGTGGGAGAATTGGAAGTTCAGTGCCAGCAGGGACAACTTGGCAAGACTGTGTCTCAGAATTTTAAAAATGAAAAAGGTTGAGATTGTAGCTTAATGGTAGGGCTGCTCTCTGTTTGATCCCCATTATCTCCAAGTAAAAAATAAAATAATACCACCTCCATCTCATAAAATTCATCGACTTAACGTGTACAGTCTACATTTTTTATTACACTTACAGAGTTATGCAGGCATAACCATTATCCAGTACTAGAATACTGTTGTGACCTTGGGAAGAAACCCGTGCTGTTAACTTCCCAGTCCCCATCCTCCATTCTGCCTAGGCTCTGCAACCACTGAGCTCCTCTAGCTTTTTGTTTCTATGGATTTGCCTTTTCTAGACATTTCATATAAATGAAATCATACAGTATTTAGTTTTCTGTGACCAGCTTCCTTCATTTAGCATGTTTTCAGGGTTTATCATATTGCGACATGTATTGATCCAGTTTTTTTGACTGAATATCCATTGTATGATTATAGCATATTTATCTCTTTGATAATTGATGCCCATCTGGGTTATTTACTTTCTACTTTTTGATTAAGATGCATAGTGCTACTGTAAATAGTTTTCTTTGGCATATAGGTTGGAGCAGACTTGCTGGAACATCTGGTAACTGTTCATACCTCTGAGAAATGACCAGACCTTGTTCTAGAATGCCTGCACCACTTTACATTCCCACAAGCACTTTAGGAGGATTTTCATTTCTCCGTGTCCTCAACGAAAGTTGGATTTTTTGTTTGTTTTACTTTGTTTTTATTTTATAGCCAGACATGGTGGCAAAGGCTTGTAACCCCAGTGCTAGGGAGGCTGAGGCAGGAGCATAGCCATGAGTCTAGGCCAGACAGAGCTCCATAGTGAGTTCAGAATGAGCCTACAGCAAGGCCCTGTCTCAGGGAAAAAATTTTAAAAAATTAAAAATTAAAAAACAAGTTTTTGTCGCTCTCTCTTTTTCGTATCAGCCATTCAGGAGGTATGAAGTAGTTATGGCATTGTGGTTGTGTATTTGCATTTGCCTGATGAATAGTGACACTAAGCATCTTTTCTTGTGCTTGTTGACCATTTATGTATCTTTGGAGAAAAGTCTTTCATGTCCTTTGATCTTTATTATGGTTGGGGAATTAAACCCAGGAACACTGTACCATTAAACTATATCCCCAGCCCTTTTTCTTTTTTATCCTTTATTTTGAGATGAGACCTCACTAAGTCACCAGGTGGGACTTGAACTTGCTATTCTCCTGCTTCAGCCTCCCTAAGTGCTAGGATCACAGGTGTGTACCACCATGCCTGCTGCATATTTTTAATTGGGTTGTCTTTTTGTTATTGGCTTGCAGGTTCATTGTATACTCTGTATATAAGTACCTTATTATATCTGTGCTTTGCAAATATTTTTCTTTTTTGTGTTTTCTCACTTTTTCATAGTGTTGTTTGAAATGCAAAGGTATATAATGTTTATGTTGTCCAATTTATCTTGTTTTTCGTCTTTATTTCTGTGTGTATGTATGTGTTTATGTGTGGTAGTGGTGGTTACGCATAGGACCTTACACACGCTAGCAAGCACTCTACCACTGAGCTATATTCTTGCCCTTTTTAAAAATTGCATTTTGAAACAGGATCTTGCTAAATTTTGCAGGCCAGCCTTCAGTTTGCAGTGCTCCTTCCTTAGCATCCCGAGCAGCTGGGCTTCGAGGTGTATACCACCAAGCACAGTTTGTTTTTGTCTTTATTATTGCTGTTTGTACATTTGGTATTATATCTGAGAAACCACTGCCTTATCCAAGGTTATGAAAATTTACATGTTTGTATGGTGTGTCTGATGATAACCCAGGACTATACTCCCTAGCACCTGGTTTTTTTTTTTTTTTTTTTTTTTTTTTTTTGAGCCCAGGCTGGTCTTCCACTTGTGATCCTCCTGCATCAGCCTCGCAGTGTGCTGAGGTTATAGGTATACACCCCCATTACCAGCAAAATTTATTTTTGTGTTTTCTTCTGAGAGTTTCATAGCTTTTGCTTTTACATTTAGGTTCGTGACCCATTGAGGTAGTTTGTATATGTGGCGCAACATTGTGAGGTGGACCTTCCCTGTAAGCAAGAATAATGTTTAGTGGTAGCAGAAGTACTACTTAGTAATGCATTTCCTGCAAATGCTGTGCCTACTGTATGTGTCGTTAATATGTTTCAGTTAAATGTATCTTTCTTTGGCATTTGTTGTAGTTTGCACTTTCTTTGTGTTATTATCATTTCTTCCCTTCTAACTGGCAGATAATTGATTCATTGTTTTAACCCCTTTTCTCCCTTTTTACACTTTCGCCATTTTATTGGTCTAGTCTTAGATTATAGCTAATTAAAATTTTTGATGTTTCAATGTAGAATCAGAGGTGTAGGCAGTATGGTAGAACAGGTTGGCATTCTTTAAATAGTATCTAGTATTAACCTGTGCAGTTTTATTCATGTTTCCACTTATAGCTCCCTACTTCAATAAGTAGGGAACTGAGGGTAGCGTGGGAACAGCGGTGAAAGCTTCCATGTTCTTGCTCTACCCACTATACTGGTCATGAACTTGAGGGAAGCATCAAAAAGATTGGCAATAGTCAAGTGAGATGAGAACAGATAATTATAAAAGTAAAGTTTTGTCAACATACTTGTAATTATATAATAGCAAAAGTACTTTTCCAGAATCATATCTACATATCTATATGCATCTTAACCGGCTGTGGTAATTTTCCAGTACCTGTTATCCATCAAGATCAAGAATAATTTCAAATTGGCCCTATATTAAAAGCATGGAATTTTTCCCTCCCTGTTCCTGACCTCTTTTCCCTGGAAACTTTGGCTCTTGAAAGAGGCCGGAGACCTGGAACAGTCTGAACCCCTACTCCCTTGCCTGCAGCTGTGCCCTTGAGCAGCAGTGCGGTCACATTAGAACTAACTTTTGAGCCAGATTGCAATTCTGAGATGTGTTGCTGAAATGACAACATGGAGAAGAGCTATGAGAGACAGAGAACACAGCCTGGCTCAGTCTGCAGGAGTGGCCAACTACAAGCCCACAGTGTCACATGCCTCCATGGCCAAGAAACTCAGGTCGGGTGAGATGAAGTCTGACCTGACCTGACTTCCCTCACTGGCCGAGCTGCTTGCTGCACCTTGCTGTTCCTCTTCTCCCTGTCGGATGACCTGCCCTGCCCTGTCTCCCAGCTGCTGCCAGACTCAGCGTGTGGTGCAGCCAGCTGGCAGTCTTGGAGGCTCACCCTTGTGCTGCTTTCTTGGCTCCTCATTCTAAATGGCTGAGGCCCGATCAGCTCCATCTCCACAGACAGCTGAAGCAAACAGATCCTCCCTCACATTTCTTGGGAGGATCTCTCTCCTTCCCAAGAGGGAGAGCCTGTGCTATGAAGAGATGCTCGTGTCTCTTCTTGACCGTTTGGCCTGGCAGTGACGGCATATATATTCTGAACCTTTACATTCATAGGATAGGTACGGAAGAGTGAGAAGGACATAGGACACATAGACAGTGCATTACTCAAGTTAATGACCAGATATTAAACATTGTGTTGGTAAGTTGTCAACAGGTTCAAAATAGCCCGCCCATATTTTCTTTACTTCTCCCATTTAACCATAAATAAGCTCTGTGAGGTCAGAGACAGTGACTCATCTTGTTCTGGTATGAGACAGTGAACAGAGTGGACACTTAACAAGCATGTGCTGATGGAAAAAAGTAGTGACCACATGAGCAGTGAGGTCATGGGGTCAGGTTTTGTGTTCCCCTTCTTTTCTCAGAACTAACCAGACCACAGAGTTGTCCTGCAGACAGTGTAAGTGTCATGTGTCGTGTGTTGATGGAGTTGCCAATGAGGTGGGAATTGCCAGGAATTCTCTGCTCTAGAACAGGTGACACCCATTCCCCTCTAGTGAGATGGAGGTGAGACCTTTGGAACTAGGGTCTTCCAAAGCGTAGTTAGTTGTTACAGACGAGCAAGAAAGAGGGCAAAAAGGAGCTCTCTTAGGAGGTGACAATGAGGAACAAAGGCAGCTCTTCAGTGAGGATGTTTATAAAGGAAAAAAATAGCTGATAATAAATGCGGGTGTGGCCAGCCTACAGCCTGCCTTTTTTTCCTCCCTTAAGGTTTTAAATACTATGTGAAATTTTTTAAAAAGGAAGTTTTAGTTTTTATATATCATGCATGAAGTATATATTGTATATGTGGCTCATAACAGTTTCTCTTCACTCAAAAAAAAAAAAAAACATAGGCAACAAAACAACAGGCCACAGATTGGGCATGCCTGATGAGGGTTTCTAGACATTTATCATAATTAATGTAGAACTGAGAAATGCCAAGAAAATGTTTAGTATCCCCAAGTAGATGATTAAAGTATTGAAATATAACATTTAACACTGAATGAAATGAAGTTACCTACAAAGTTACCTGCTACAAGAATGACACAAAAAAGAACTGAGCCGTCTGAAGAAACTGGCAGAAAGAGATTCTTCAAGGTCCCAGGTAGGTCTTTCGCATGCAGCTGTGTGGCATTCTCGAGGTGTGGGTCCTGGCCCACCATTTTGTTTGCTTAAGCACATGACCATCTCTCCTCTATGCATTGGGGAATCTCAGTGCAGTGTCAGATGTTTCTACAGAGGGAACAGAAAAAGAGGACAATCAGCTATTTTCTTGTTCAGAAGTGGAGAGAAGACTGAACATCCTCTGTATATCTGCTGCTTCAACACTTAGAAAACTTCAGGCGTAGCTTACTCCACTGTGCACCTCAAGCCTTTGTGATAGAAGTCTGACTACCCAGGAAACCCACAGACATTAGAGAGGGAGAAGCTGAAGGTCTCTGGGGACTCATCTTTACATGAGCTGTGAAAAGGTGGGAAACAGCAGTAGTAGCAACAATACTGGGAAGTCTTATCTTTAAAACTCTTTATACTGCCAGGCTTTACTCTGCTCAGTGATGCCTCATGCTGTCTCCAGAAAAGACTTGAATGAGATTTCCTAAAGTGATACACATCGTAAAAGGGTTACTGTATGTTTTGAGGCAAGAGACATTCATCATGATGGGGTATGAAAGCACTGTCTAATCATTTGTCTTTATGTTAAAAATGTCACTTTCTTCTGGGTGCTGTTCTGTGGGTAGGTGAAAAGTTGTGCAGCCCAAGGACCCGAGACAAAGCAGTGAAGCTGATACACTTAGGCTTTGCAGCTCTGACTTACCTGTCTCATCTGCTCAGTTAACATTTTAGCAAAATCAATACT
This sequence comes from Ctenodactylus gundi, assembly GCA_004027205.1. Classification (NCBI taxonomy): domain Eukaryota; kingdom Metazoa; phylum Chordata; class Mammalia; order Rodentia; family Ctenodactylidae; genus Ctenodactylus; species Ctenodactylus gundi. The sequence goes on along the minus strand of PVKB01001140.1, from coordinate 82,230 downwards.
GAGTATGCATATTTCCACAGATACTTTCATATTGGCACCCTTATGTATAGATTACTTACAAGCTGTCTTAGTTACTTATTCGTTGCTGGGACAGAATACCCAACATCCACAACTTAAGGGAGGAAAGATTTATTTTAGCTCACAGTTTCAGAAGATCTCGCACAGTCCATTCATGGGCAACCAGTAACAGTGGGAGCACATGGCAGAGATCTAGTTGGAGAAAAGCTCTTCATGGTATCTGCAGACAGGCAAGTGCAGAAAGAAGGAAGGCATCCTGTCTGGAGACTAAGGGAGGCCTAAGCGTCTGCAGGAAAAGCTGTAACAATGTTTCTTCTCCCTCTATTTAGTGTAGGCTGTCATTTAGATGCCCTTGCTTCCTGGCCCACAAGTCAGTAACACACAGCTGAAAGTTCTGCCCTGGGCACCCCCAGTCTTAGCAAGTTCACACAGTCCATCCAGGTCAAGCCCCATGCATATATCTCTTCAGCTGGCCCTAGCTCCCCAACAACACACAGTTCCATGGGTATCACACTACATCCAGATATGTGAGGCTTTGGGAGAACACTCCAGATTCAAACCATAGCAGAAGCTGACATAAGAGCCTCCTGCTTGTTATTGCCTCTGAGAGGAGCTAGGAGACAGGCTCCCTGAGTGCCTGATAAACTCATGGAAATTTTCTATGAGCAGTACTTTTATTTATTTTTGTTTGTTAATTTGTTTTATTGAGATGAACCATACGTAAAATTGGACATTGGAAAAACATAAAATTAACCAACTTCATTTTAAACATTAAAAAAAAATGCTGATGTAGCTCACACAAAGACCCAGAGTTCAGTTTTCACTAACAGATACATCTGTACACAAAAGCATTAAGTTTGTACTTAATGAGACAAAGTGCTATGATGGAAGGCAGCACCGTTACAACTTTTTCGAGAGATTTTTGTCTATAAGATTGCACAGTGGACTTCAAGGTGCTGTGTGAGATGCATATTGGATAAATAAATGAACAATATCAGATCTGCATCTGCAGCTTAAGGTGAGGATCTTGGGCTGTGTGGGGTGTTGAACCTTCGTCAAGCTATTTTAGTGTCAGCTACCTCACCTATAAAATGGGAAGACTAAGGGTATCTGTCATAGTATTGTTGGAAACATGCAGTGATTCAGTATAGGTGAACCAGGCAGCGGAGTAGTCAATACTTACAAAGATCATGCTGATTTGGAATACTTTGTGCACTTTAAGAGTTCTGCTCTTGTGACTGTGCTTACAATTTGATGTTGCCACAGAGTCTGTATGCTGTATAAACCATCATCAAAACAAATAGTATCCAGACCCCACCTCTTTTAGAACTGTTTGTTATATTGGAAGTGAAGAACTAGAAGAGAAGTGACTGTCACAGGCAAGTGAGCACTTCTGCTGCAGGTCAGAGGTAGAGCCGGCTGAAGATTACAGTGAAAAGAGATTGTCTTACAGAAGCTCACAGGAGCAGGTGCCTGTAGTATGCCACACAGGACAAGCCCTGAGCCAGAACAACACAGTTGATGACCAAGACAGTACTTCCAAGGGATTTGGCGCCAGTGAGAGTAAAACCTATTTGAGGTATCAGTGTCACAGTCTTGAATCCTCACCTTGCACTGAACCATAGAAGTTCATTGTTCTCAGAGAGGAAGTCCTGGATGGCAAAGAATCAGTGCATGCCAGTAGGAAGAAGGAAGGGAAGGCAGGACAGCCAGTCATCTCAGTCACTACTGAGGATTTGGGATCAGAGGACCACGAAGAAGTTAACTGAAGGAGCAAACACTAGGCAGCAACTCAGATAGCAAGTTAACTTGAATTATTTAACCTTCCTGAGGGTCAGTTTTGAATGATGGTACCTCCCCCACTAGCACTTGTAGGTGAAAGTACCCCCATCAGATTTTCGCAGCTTGAATCTGAAGTATCCCGTACACTAAAGCCTCATGTATCTGTAGATACTGTGTAGTGTTGGGAGGTGGGGTCTGGCTTAAAGGAGCGGATGCTTGGGGCTTAACCTAGAGGGGCATATTCTGGTTCTGCCCTTCATCCCAACCTTGTATCTCTGTTCCACCATGGTGCCATAAGGATCTCTGTCTCCAAAGCTCTGGCTCCAGCTCTAGCTACAGTCCCAGTGTGTAATTCTACCATTTTCCAGCCACCCACTCATGAATGGACTGTGACTTTCTGAAACTGTAAGCTAAAATAAATCTTTCCTTCCTAAAGTTGTGGATGTCACATATTAAGTCTCAGTGACCAAAAAAAAAAAAAAAAAACACAAGGCTCACGGGCATTATTGTGAACATGGTAAGCCCATGAGTGTGAACCTTAAGCAAGCCTGGAAGTAGGATGTGAGCATAGAAAAATGCCCATCATCCTTCATGGCTGACACCATGGTCACAAGAGAAGATAGAGTTGCTTTTGCCCAGAAAAACATATGTGCTCTAGAGTTCACTGTGTCAGATCTCAAACCAATTAAATTAAATGACCTACTTTTGTAGTTGTGTAAAAGACTGTTGATTTAGCAATGAGAGTTGAGGATTAGAGTTGTGGCAGATGACAGAGGAATGTCAGAGATGATGTGTCCATGTAAACAGAAATGATCTTGTTGAAATAGACTAATCCCCCAGAGGTCTTGAGGCTAAAAGTCACTGTTAAATTTTAATGAGATGTGGAATTACAGTAAATTTTGGGGGCAGAAGACAGATGTGGAAAATCTGTCACAATATTGTGATGTTGTAGAAAAAGCAGTCACTTGGAATCAGATACCCGACGCTTTCATTTGACCTGTCATGTTGTCCAACTACATGGCATTGGTCAAATGACGTAGTAACTCCCAGCCTTAGTTGGGTATCTGATAACTAAACTAGAAACTAATAGTGCTGAGGTTCATAATCTTCTGTGTATCATCTTTTGTGTGTCTTTGGAAGCAGTTCTACTCTTTGCTATTGTGTTAGTTACAAAATAATTTCAGTACCTGCCTGGCATGTGCATTCTATTGCCCCCATTTAACATGAAGTTATTAAAGAGAAAAAAAAAAGAAAAGGGGAATAATAAAAGAAAAGAAAGAATTTACACTGAAGATTTGACCATATGAGTATTTGCTATCAGGTCTGTGCCAAAGGAGTCCAGTATCTTTCTAAGAAGACACAGAAACTGTTTCACAGACATGCATGCATGCATAGCGTATACTCTAAGAGGATGCAAACTAGAAATTGTACTGGCAGAGTAAAAATTAAAGGATTGCAGTAGCTTCTGCAAGCAGTCATGGAAGGCATTTTACAGGAGAAATTGCAATAGTGTTTTGAAGAGGACAAGTTAGCTCTCTATGTGATGGTTGCATGGGGTCTTTCAGGTTTGTTTTGTTTGTGGGATAAACTTGACCATTTAAACCATTTTAAAAGGAATAATTTTTTGGGCTTAATGATGTTCACCATGTGGTGTGATCATCACCACTGTCTGACTTCAGAACAACGTCATCACCCTAGAAGGAGACTCCAGTCCATTAGCAGTGACTCTCTGCTTCCCTCTGGCACACAGCCCTGGCACCACTGCTGTGCTTTCTGGGTCTGTGGATTTAACTTATTATGCCAGTGGACTTAGATCGCATGTGATCTTCTGTGCCTGGATCAAGTGGTTTTTAAATACTTTCTTACATTGTTTACCTTGACAGTGACAGAAAATTCCAAATGTGTGACTTTGTGCCTCATATAATCTTTTCCTGCCCTGGCCATCTCATCAATAAGTTAAGGATTTGGGCTATGTAATCTCTAAGTTCAGTTCAAAGGCTTCATTCTCTCATGCCTGTCCATACCCTCTCTTGATCATATCTTGTCTCCCCAAGGTGACTTGAATGTTTGCAAGGGATGGGGCTGTACCTTTGTTGTCTGTGCACTCCTCTTTTCCCCAGGCCTTTCAGGGCTGTCTCACATGTAGCAGGGTGAATAGTAGGGCCTCTGTAAATGTTTCTGAGGTAAATAAGTGTTATTTTCAGATACATGCTGCAAGTCTAGGCCACCATCATATTTCAAATACAGAAGTCATTGTAAAACAAAGCTGTGATGCAGATTGAAAATAGTGGCAGAGGCTGCTGACCACAGTTGATGTAATCTAAATCCGATGTTAGTGATGAGGCAGGAAGCAGATGTGAGAGAGTGGCACCAAGTGCGAGGTGCTCCAGCCTCGCCAGAGGCATTCAGCAGATAAAGTGGAAAGCAGAAAAAGACTTCTTGAGCACAGGAAAAATTATCTTAAGTTGATAATAGTTTGGGTTTAAGGAGTAAAGGAGTGAAGTGGCATATAAAAATGGTTTGAAAGTTTTCAACTTCAGTAACTTGGGAAATGACATTAAGAAAACAGCAGCAGACAAGAGGCTAAATGAACATTTGGACCCGATGCCTGAGACCTGCCCTCAGAGCAGCTGGAAAATTCAGTGTGCTGATAGGCTTGCTGGCTTGTGAGAGGCTGGTTAAAAAGGAGAGAGTCATGAGGGATCAGGGAGGGAGTGGGAGAGCAAAAAGGGAAGAGATAGGGCATGTGAAACACCACATATATGTGCACAGAATTCTCAAGCTCAGTGTAACCATTGTGTATCACATATATACTCATAAAAATGGGGGAATAAACATACAAAACAAAAATTTTTTAATTTTTGAGAAATAAAAACTTTACTTGGAAAAAAAGGGTGAGCATAACCAGGCATGGTGGTACACAGCTGTAATTCCAGCATTCTGGGAGTCTAAGAGGCAGGAAGATCATAAGTTTGAGCCCAGCCTGGACAATTTAGTGAGACCCTGCAACAAAATTTAAAAATACATGTATTTTTAAAGGATTGGAAATGTAGCTCAGTGTGAGGCCCCCATGTTCAATCCTCAGTGCTGTCCAAAAACAAAAACAAAAGTGAGTGTATCGCTGGGCAGAGTGATGTGTGCCTTTTCACTACTTGAACGACTGAGGCAGGAGAATTGCAAGTTTGGGGCCAGACTGGGCAGGACTCTGTCTCAGAAGAAGGAGGGCAGTTAGGAGACATATTCAGTAATAGATCACCTGCAGATTTGTTTTCCAGTACCACAGAGAAAATAGAAGAGAAAAATATAAACCCATGCCAGGTTGAGAAAAAAGGAAGCAAGTGCTAAGTGCTGGCAGATGCATCTCTCCATGTGTGCTCTTCCAACTCCTACCATGACATTACAGCCCCTGTATGTGTGTGGAGGGTGGACCTAGGGGTGAGGAGAGGGAGAGGGGATGACTCAGATTAGCATCAGCACTGTTGTGAGCATGTCGCACCGGAGCACCAGCCGTGCCTGCGTGGTGAAGAAGAAATCTTTCAAAACTTTCAACCGGCATGACAGCTTATTAAATAACACAACCTTTTTAAGAACATCAAAAAATGCCAGGGCCATTCTCTAAATTTTCAGTTTACATTACAAGAAATCATATATTAAAGGGCTAGGTTCAACATGATGTGAAGTGAAGTAAGACACTGAAGATTAAACTTCACATGGTTTCTTCTACAAGAGAAACGCAAAATATGAACAATTTGAGAACAAAACAAGAGATAGAAGATAGAGGCTTTGTGGAGATGGAAAGGGAGTGAAAGGGTAGGAAAAGAGTGAGGAAAGGAAGGGGAAATGAAAATGATCAAGATGCAGTGTGTGTATGTACCCACTCACCACCCCCCAAAAAAGGTAATTGTGTACGTCTTGTACAATAATAGTACAAAAGTGCTTAGATGGAAAAAAAATAAAAAGCTAGACTAGGTCAAATCCAGTGATATTATGAAATAATCCAGGCACGCTCTTCATTTTATCCTTGGCCTCATTTAAGAAGCCACATCTAGCATGAGATTGAGTAAACAGTTATGAGTGCCAGGACGCCCCTGTTCTTTTTGTCACCAAGCAGTGTGGCCTGAAGCAAACAAGGTTGTCTGAGCCCCAGACAGTCCACCCATGCTGAGGGGAGAAAATGATTATAGTCCTTCTAGCACTAACAGCCTGGTCTTTTTTGCCATATAGAGCAATCAATAAAGTAATGATTATCTTTTTATCCTAATACTTGCTTCCACTTGGAAAATAATGAAGATTTTAACCTTTACTTAAGAATTTAGAGTATTTGATAAAGCACTAATTTATCTCAGACATAATGATACATTTTCATATAAAAACCACAGTACCCTAAGTGTATGTATTTAAGTAAGAAATTATTCAAGGTATTATACCTCTGCTTTTGAAGTTTTTCCTCTCCCTCCTATTTGTTGAAGAACTAAATCCAAGATCATCCAGAAAGATTGGCTTTGTGTACCAGGAGATCATATGACAACGCTCCACCCACCAGCCCCCGCTCCCGCCCATGGGTGCTCACTGAGTGCCCTGCACATACTGTTCAGTAAACAACTTCAGAGAACCAGACCTGTCCAGTTCATTCACTGAGAGCATTTGGAAAGGGCTGTCATTGTGCAGCCTTAACTGTTGGCCTGAGCGGAATAGAGAAGTTAGCATTTGTGTTTTTATTAGTTCTTTTTATAGCAGTGGACCAGCTGTGGCTGGTTAGTGTTAGCCTGAGCTGCCTATTAGTGTACAGGTCTCTCACACAGGATACAGGGTTTTGGATGGAAACAGATCTTGTTACTTATACACTGGCTGTGTTTACATGCACTCCCTTGTGCTTTCATGAGATGTGATTTAGAACAGCCCTGTTAAAATACAGGAACTTCCTGGGTGCTACTCAGATCTTTCCTTAAAAACATAAGTAGATATAGTTTTCCCTATTAAACTACTCATGTTGGATGATATTTTTGAAGAGAGCTAGATTTTGGCTACTCAACGTGTTTCCTCTTCAGTGTTTTCAAAACTGAGTGGAGAATGTCATTTTCCTTCAGCCATAGCAAGGAACTGTCATCTTACGGGGGGTAGAGAATGATTTACTCAGTCATTTGTGGCTAATTCAAACAGAACTGTTCATATTGCTATGGTTTTTTTATGGCTAAACTCTGCCTGAAGGCAACAATTAACTTCTTAGGAATCATTAATTTCTGATATATTAACATATCTTGAGTATACATTTACTTATTTCTGTCTAACAAAACAGAAATGGGAAATGAAAGCTATTTTAACTGCACAATGTTCCTTGTATGGCTAGCTTAGGGATTAAAGTCTGAACTGATCTAGCCGGTATAGTCAAGTAGTCAAGAGTAGGTAGGGCTCAGCTGCTTCCTGGATCAGTGTCATTGCCAAGTAGAAAATATTCCTGCCCTGTAAACTAAATTCATTTGCAAAAGAAATGACTTTTTAGTCCTTCACAAAGTGCTAAACCAATAATCTGAAAATAAAAAGGCTAAGGTTCTTCCCATAAAGGTCACAGCAACTATTGAAACATACAGCCCCCTCTGCTCCCATTTCAGCCATACTACTTGAGGAAATTTTTCATTTGATATTTTCTGATGCTTATTTTGCCATCAGAAGGGTGTGTAATAGTGTGAAGGATTTAATAATCACCAGCGTTAGGACAGTGGGAAGGATTTACTTGACATCTACCTAACAGGAATGTTAAGATTGATGGAACAGACATGCAGTGCGTGACACTCAGTAAGTTGTAACTTTCATCTTTATTTTTCTATTTGTATATACTATGTGTTAACAGACAGTATTTTAGACCAGGTAGGCCATACCACAACCTTAATTGCTCATCTGTATGAAAAGAAACCATAGAGACAATAGTACACCAATAGTGGGTATGGCGATATGCTAGTAAAACTTTTATGTACAAAAAGCCCAGAGGCTGTAGCTGCTAACTTGTAACTGATATAAATAAATAAATTTCTTTATGTCTAGATTTTTCCTGGTAATTTCTACAAAGGATAAAGACATTTCCCCACTATTTTTATTAATATGCATATGCAGTATACAATGTTTACAATAAACGAGTATTTTGTGCACATATATATCATAACAACTTTAAAATCCGTTTCCATTTTTGACCCTCCCATGTCTTCCCCATCCCTTCCGCCCAACTCTAACTATTACATCATGTGGTTCTATAGAATGCCTGTATTCTGGGTTTCCCAAGTCAGAGAGACTTACACAGTACTTAATGTATTTAATCTTCTGCATCTGAATCATTTCACTTAAATCTCCACTCTTTAGCTCAACTTCCTATTCCTTAAATGGGCTGCAGGGAGCAGATATTGATGCCTCTTCGCTGAGTCCAGCCGATCCCTTTATTGGGATATTTGCCAAAAGTTCCTTTCTCTCTTTTTTTCTATATTTTGCTATATCTTTGTTGAGATTCTTAAACCTGGCCTTACCCACCAGTCCATATTAGAAAATAACTACCATCATGTAATTAAAAAGCTAGTAAATATGAGAAAGAAGAAAAGTTAAATTTCAAATGCCTTAGCTGAATACTGGAAGGTATATGTTTATACATTTGAAGGGTTATCTTTACATCAATCAGTTTTCTTAGGATAAACTTACATAAAAGACCTTATAAGTGAATTGCTACAATAAACGATCACATTGCTACATTAAATGAACTTAAGTCTATACTCACATAAGTATACTTAAAGTAACAGATATGATGGCAAATTTAGTTCCTTCAGAAATTTTTAACTTTCCTACCTTATTTACTCACATTTCAATGATTACTAACATTCTTCTAGATTTGGTTTATAATTTTATCTTCCTATCCATCCATATATTCATGCAAAGATATTTTAAGAGATTTTATGCCAATTCCCCATGTTGCATGTAGTTATTCTGTTTTGCGCACTACTATTACTAGTGAAAATGATGTGGGGAGATTTCACAGATTTTATAGAATAAGTGGTACTGTTTTAGAAGTATATCAATCAAATGATGTAAATACCAATCTCTTTTTTAATTACATTTTACCTTTACATGTTAGCTTTCCTCCAAGTTATTTTGATGCTACTTATCTTTCTGCCTCTCTCAAAGAGGATAAACTCACACTCAAAAAAGTAAATTGCTACATTAAACAAGCTTAAGACTTTAGCAATTTGCTACAATAAATGGACTAAAATCTGTATCACATAAGTAAACTACAGTATAGACAGGTATGCTTAGTTATTTCAGATATTTTTAACATATATTGTTTACTCATATTTCACTAATTATTAACATTTTTCCTGATTTGGTTTATTTTTTTACCTATCTGTTCATCCCTAATTTCATGCATGTATACTTTTAATGATTTTATACCATTAAGTGAACTTAAACCTATACCACATAAATATACCTAAAGTAACAGATATGAAGACAAATTTAGTTATTTCAGAATTTTTTAGATTTTCATAACTTATTTACTCACATTTCACTGATTACTAACATTCTGCTAGATTTGGTTTATAATTTTATCTGTTTATCCATCTATATATTCATGTATTTGTGTTCTTAAGAGATTTTATGTCAATTCCCCATGCTGCATTATAAATTAGTAATTAAGTTCATTTAATGTAGCAATGTGATATAGTTTTAACTTTGTTTTATTATAGCAATCCACTTATTAGGTCACTGATGAAAATTTATCCTAAGAAAACTAATTGATGTAAAGATAACCCTGTGAATGTACAAACATGTACCTTCCAGTATTCAGCTAAGGCATTTGAAATTTAACTTTTTTTTTCTTTTTTCCCAAATTTACTAGTCTTTTGAACTGCATGCATGTAGTTACTTTCTAATGCGAACTGGTGGGTAAGGCCAGGTTTAAGAATAGCAGCAAAGATATAGCAAATTACACAAAAAAAACTTTTGGTAAATATCCCAATAAAGGGATTGGTTGGGTTCAGAGAAGAGGCATCTCGACTCATACGAGGAATAGGAAGCTGAGTTAGAGTGGTGACTTAAGTGAAATAATTTAGATGCGGAAGATTAATATGTTAAGTACTGTATAATCTCTCTGACTTGGAAAACCCAGAACACAAACATTCTATAGAACCATATGAAGTGATAACCAGAGTTGGGGGAAGGGATAGGGAGGGGGTAGGAGGGTCAAAAATGGGAAGAGATTGTAAAGTTGATATGATATGAAATACCCAAATTCATTTTCCAAACACTATGTATTACATATGTATATTAATAAAAATAGTGGGAAAAAAGATAAAGATTTTGTACCAGTTGCCCATATAGATTAGATGTTTCCTTTCCTCCATGTTTTTTCAGTGCTGCTTGCTTTTCTGCTTCTCTCAAAGATTTCTCCAAGTGATATCTGCAATATTGGGGTAATTGTTGCAAATATCTTAAGGGATTCTTGGTCATGATTTTTTTTTCTTCTTATTCAATTTTCAGGGATAATTTTGTTGGATATAACAACCTGGGTTGATACTGTTTTTCAAAGCTTGAAGGATCCTCCTCCAGGCTCTCTTAAGGTTTGCCTTGAGAAATCTGCAGTAATTCAAACATCTTTGCCTTGGTTGAGTGAAGTCTGGTTTTCTCTTGCTGCTTTTAATGTTTTCTTTTTATGTTGTATTTCTGACGTTTTGATTATGATATGTCGTGACAAGTCTTGTAGCTGGTTGAGGTTACTTGGTGTTCTATAAGCTTCTTGTACCAGGAAGTCAATTTCTTTTCCTAGGTTAGGGAAATTTTCTTGCATTATTGCTGTGAATAAATGCTTTACACCTTTAGTGCTGTCTTCTGCTCTTTCTCTCACACCCATAATTCTGAGATTGGTTCTCTTTGAATCATCCATCAGCTGGTGTGTCCACCTACTTTGCTCATTTCTAACTTTGGAGTCATGCCTACTTGTGTCTCTTGCTTCCTCAGCCTGTCTTCAAGGTCTGAAACTGTCTTCACAATATCTGAGTCATCTTTCCCTGTTGTTACATATAATTTTCATGCTCTCAATTTCATCTAGATTTCTTTCTAGGTTTTCCACTTCTCTATTAAAATGTTCCTTCATATCTGGGATTTCTTTATTTGCCTAAGCCAACTTTTTACTTTTGGCTTCAATATGCTCAGTGAGCTTTGCCTCTACTCGGAGCATTGTTTGCTTACTAAGATCCTCTTTAAGCCTGCTGATCAATACTTGCATTTCTTTGAGAATATCTTGTTTGAACTTGTTTGATTCATTTATTTGCCTTTTTACTTCCTTCCCTCTGAGTTCCACTATTTCAGGGCCCATGACATTAGTATTTGGGGTCTCAGTCATCTCTGTGGGTGTCCTGTTGCCTTGTCGTCTTCCCATGTTTCTGGTGTTGAGTGATTTCACTTTAGAGGCTTAGTTTCTTTGAACAGCTATGACAGTGTGTGGTGGGGAGCCACAGTTCTTATTTCTGTGATGGGGGTAGGCAGTGAGGGGATCTGAGAGTCTGATGGCCATTGAGATGTCTTGTTCACCCCTTGTCTGCTCAGCAAAGCTGTCCCACCTCTCCTAGCTTCCCTACCCCAGGGTGGGCTCTCCACCCTCGGACATGCACCCACTACACTGAGCCATTGAAGAGACAAGCAGCATCCCCCATTTTCTCTTCTCTTTGACTTCTGTGCCAATTTCTTCCAAAGCACTGTTTAAGGGTGACCCCAAAAGCCCTGATGTGCTCTTCTGAGCTGTCTTTTACTCTAACAGGTTCAGTCTCGGGCTTTTTCTTTCTTTTTTTTTTTTTTTTCTTAATGGCTTACGTCAATACCTGTTGTAGCTTCCGAGTGCTGCTTCTTGTCTGGGTTCCTGGGGATCTTTTCTAGGGGGCAGTGCACGTTGCATTTGTAGTATGCACTACCTTTGGGTTTGTTTTTCAGAGGCTTGGGCTGCCAGCTGCTGACAATTCCCACTTCTCCCAGATCCACACTCACCTAAGACTGAGGTTCTGGCCTCCAGGGTTTCCTCTGTCTGTGATGTGTGGATGCCTGTAGCTCAGGGCTGTGCTGAGTTGGCTGTTGTTTTCCTCTACTTCCAATATGTCTTCAGGATTTCTGACCTTCCGGTGGTCTCCTGTCAGTTGTCGGGGCACTCTGTCCTCTCCCAGCTCCGTCAGATATCCCGGGTCCACACAAGCTTTCCTCTGTCTGCAGATGCCCGTGGCTCCCAACCGTTTGCAGCCAGCCTGTGACAGCTTCTTAGGCTCCTGGATTTTTTTCCCTCATTTTCAATGTTCCTTTGGGATTTCTCATCTTCCTCTGGCCTCCTTTCTATTGTTGGGTGCTCCTCTCTGTCCCGACTACATTGCACAGTCATTTTATAACTAAATTCTTGACTTTTTAATTGGGTCAGTGAGGAGACATTGTGCAGCTCTGTTACTCGGCCACCGTCTTGTCCTGGAAGTCCCAAAGATAAACTCTTTTACTACCATTCCAAACTCCCATGTTGCACATCAGAATACCTCTTAAATACCTGCTCATGTTTTTAAAAAACTATACATAGAAATAGTGTAAAATTATAGCATAAAATATATTAATATGTTGATTTTTAAATAAATAGCTGTTGTTATGTAATGTAAAATCGTATGACATTTTTGAAATGCAGGTTTTCCCTGAATACTCTGGCTCTCTAATATATTAAATTATAAAGGCATTCAGTTAGCTTATCAAATATTTGAACCAAGATAAAATAAAAATGAATATCGTTATACCAGTATTTATGATGCACAAGTGAAAGAACAGTGGAGAAAAAAATAGAAGGATCTTCAGAAAAAGAAAATGTAAATGCCATAAAAATTAAAATATGGATGAAAGCAACATTTAATGTAAATTCTGAGAAAAGCAATAGAGGAGGATGGGAAAGAATCCAAAATTTGTAATCAAAGGCTCTAAATTCCAGGGCCAGCTCTCGTCTCAACACAGACATGTGATCTTGGGCAACATATTTAGTTGCTCTCAACTTCAGTTTTCTAGTCTTAAGCAGAAAAAATAACATACTTTACATGCTGTTTTATAGTGTACAAAAGATATGTGAAGGTCTTTGCAAATTTTAGTTTGCTGTAAATACCATTGCTAACTGCCATGGTGACAGATGCACCTATGTAGTCTAGAATGGTCTGGAGCTGCCTTCTGAGGAGGGTAGTTGACCTTTCTGAGGTAGTTGGACCCAAGAGAATCTGTAGCTTCTCTCAATCAGCACACATTCATCTCAGCTGGTGCACCCCGCTGTTCCTGGTGTGTGTGGGTTGAGTGTTTTAGAGAAGCAGTAGCTACCTCCTTACTCGACTGATGCCACATAATGTGTGCCCCTCTGCACTCTTTTGCTTCCCCTGTGTGACTGTTCTCACCTGCCAGGTTCTTATTTGTGTGAGCTATATATCAGATATATTTATTTTGCCCTGTTGACTGAGAAAAGACCTCCATTACCCTGGGAGAAAGTCACAGCACAGTCACTGTGCTGAATCCAAAGCCTTCTACAGGAAGACTGATAAGATTGAGAGCAAGGGAGCCAGCAGTTCCAGGCGCCCTGAGAGAAGGCAGGAAGAGGAAAGGATAGGGCTCAGAATAGGGCAAGCAGTGAGGAAGCTGAGGCCCATCCAGCCAGAGGCCTGGTTGCTGGCCACTCCCACAGGTCACATAGGCACTGGGTGTTAGAGGTGGGGTGTGAGACTTTCTCCAACTCTGAGGCCTTCTTGAGCAGCCCTTGGTCCTGTGCTGACTGCCCCAATCCTTGCAACCATGGAGAAGAAAAGATTGAAGGCTTGGGCTCGAATTATTTATACCATAAGTTGTAGCAACAGATTTTAAGAAAAATTCACATTATAATCAGTTTACAAATACTTCTTGAAAGAATTTAAGCCTTTATTTATAATCATGAGTCTTACTTTCCTGATGGTTATGTATTTCATGTATTAATCAAATAATTATATAAAACACACAAATGTTACTGCAAATTTGTAACCTACAGTGTAAAATAGAAAAGTATTGGAGTTACACATCATCACTATAAACACATCAGGGAAAATAATGAAGAGGAAATTTATATCTCAAAAAAAATTTAGATTTTGTTTGGAATATACAAAAAAGAAATAAGGATTTGATTTTTTTTATTTGTGTGTTTACAGGTCCTTGCACGTGCTAAGCCCATGTTCTACCACTGAGCTACACCCTCAACTTTAATAAATATTTATTTTACTTTTCAAGAGTTCTCAGTTTGCCAAAAATTCAGAGAATCAACATACACTGCGCATTCATAACTGTGGTTTATTTTCTAGAGGGCCAGTGAAGTGCAGTTCCTTGATTTATCATGAAACTCACACCATGAGACCAGTCCAGAATTTAGCGTTTGCTTCGGGATGATCTGAGAAAGCTGAAGAGCAAACTGTTTTATTGCTTTAGATTAGTTAGGTGATGATAACCATGAGCATTTATAATATTATTGTAGAATTGGCCCTGTGAGGTTTTGAGACACAGAACTGAATGTACTGCCAGATATTTTTGCAGAAGTCACAGATGTAAAAGAGAAATCTGCACACACATCCCCCTCCCCAGCACTCAAATAGAACATATTTGAGTTAAACCTTTTGGGATGGACTATCTTTAGAGAAAGGGAAGGGGATGGGTAGAAAACATGTTCTTCTCAACCTTTTTCATTAAATACCATAAAAATACTATATTTTGATAGGATTGTGACATGTCCTATACAGTGATCCACCCTCCCCATAATTAAATACCAAGTTGAATTACCTTCATGAATCTCTTTCAAGCAAAGGGCAAAATTTTGCTTCTTCTGAAATTTGAGAGTGAACATGTGGTACCCAGGCATGGCTAAGCTTGGCAAAACTCAGAATCCAAGCAGCGTTGCTCAGCACTGCTGTTTGTACTCATGGCTCCTTGGGTTTGTAGGAGAATGTCACCCTGGAAGTGACAACCCTTAGTGGTTTTGGTGTCGTTTTAAATGATAAAAGCAATATAGTGAAATAGATTTCAAAAATGTACAAAAATAGTAAAATTGTCCCACTTTTCATGTTAACTATTCTCTTTTTTGTCTTCTAGTCTTTGTATATTTATTTAAAATTGAAATTATGGGATTATTCTCTGAATAATTAATTACCCAAGAATTTAGTTGTTGGGTTATACAGCTGTCATGAACAAATTAGTATTTAAAAGAAACTGCAAAGCTGTTCTTCTGAGGGGCTGTACCATCTTACAGGCCCCCAGCAACATATAAATGACCTAGGTGCCACATGTCCCCAACAGTGTTTTTAGTTTTTGTATTATATTTAGCTGTACTGATTGGTGTGCATTTATTAATTTTTAAACTAAAAGTATTGGATTTTTTAGTGTCTTTTTTCTCTTTTTTTCCATGTTAGACTATATGTCATGAGCCACTTTTAGAAATCATTTCTGTTTGTCTTTTGTAGGCCCCATAGTATAAGGAATGTTTTTTTCAGCTAAGCATGGTGTGGTACATGCTCTTAATCCCAGCACTCAGGGAGACTGAGACAGGAGGATGGAAAGTTGAAGCCCTGCCTTGGTAACAAGGTGACTTAGTGAGACCTTATTTCTTATGTCCCTTTTTTCTTTATCTTTTGTTTTCTTTCTTCTTTTTTGAGACAAATAGTCTCTGTAGTCCAGACTGATCCTGAACTCACTATGTAAGCCAGACTGGCCTCAAGCTTAAGGCAATTGTACCGCCTGAACCTCCCAAGTGCTAGGATTACGCGTGTGTGCCACCATACCCAGTTTATGTGGTACTACGGAATAGAACTCAGCGCCTTGTGCTTGCTAGGCAAGCGCTTTAATGCTGAGCTATACCTATAGCAGGTAGATATGATTTTTTTTAATTAAATAAAATCCATGCCGTATTCACACATTCTTAGTGTTTTTGTAATATTACCTACTTTGTATTCCAGGATCCCATCCAGGATACTACATTATGCTTATTTCTCCTGTCTCCTTAGCCTCTTCTTGGCTGTGACAGTTTCTCAGGTGGTTTCTTACGGCCTTAACTGTCTTGAGCAGTATTGGCCAGGCATTATGTAGTACCCGCTTAAGTGCAATTTGGCTAATTGCACATGATGAGAGTGGTATTACGTGTTTTGGGAGAAGACAACAGATGTGGACTACAATCTCTGTCGTGTCATATCAAATGTGCACTGTGAACATGACTTATGATTGTTGATATTGACCCTGAACACCTGGCTGAAGGAGTGTTTGTCAGGTTTTTGCACCATAAGATTACTGTTTTCTCCTTTTCCATACTGAAGTCTTTTGGAGGAAATACTATTCATAGCCCACACCTAAGGATCGGAAGTTCTCATCACCCCTTCTGATGATAGAGTAACTGTTTGGAATTCTTCTGCATAGGAACTTTGCCTCTTCTCTCCTGCATATTTATTTAGTCCATCACATATATATATCACTGTGGACTCATGAACATTTATTGTGTACTTTGAGTTGTGATTCAGTGCTATTTATCTTTTTGTTCAAATTATTTCAGCTCTTGTCACTAGTAGCTCTTAAAACTGAAGCTGGTCCTTTTTTTCCCCAGTTTAATAATATGTATATATACAATACATAATGTTTACATTAAACTTGAGTATTTTGTGCACATATATATTGCATTAGTTGCAAATTCTTCCCCTCTCCCTTTTTACCCACCCACATCCTCCCCATCCCTCCTAGCTCTCACTATCCCCCCCCCATTTTGTTAAGTGAAATGACTGTATTCTGGGTTTTGCATGTTAGACAAACTTTGATATTTAACCTTCTGTGTCTAACACTTCACTGTGCATGATGGTCTCAGATTACCTATAAAAGCCTTAAAATCATCTGTTTTTATAGATGAGTAGTATTCCATTGTGCACATAAACCACAATTTTTGTATTCATTGGTTTGTTGGTAGGTGTTTGGTGCCTTCCACATTTTAGCTATTGTTAGTTGTGCTGCAGTGACCATAGGTATACATATATCTCTTTTATATGATGTTTTTAACTTTTTTGGAAAGATTCCTAAAAGAGATATCGCTAAATCAAAGGGGATATTTATTTCCACAGGCTCTCCATATTGATTGTACTAATTTATATTCCCACCAGCAGTATAAGAGGGTTCCTTTTTTGCCACAGCCTCACCAGCATTGATTGCTGTTTGAGTTCTTGATATACACCATTCTCTCTGGGGTTAGAGGATAGGCTATCTTAGCGATGTTTTGATTGGAATTTCGGTGATGGCTGAGTATGTTGAATGTTCTTTCATATATTCATTAGTCATTTGAACTTCTTCATCTTGAGAATTCCCTATTCATTTCTGTTGTGCATTTTTAATTGGGCCTTTGATTTTGAGGGGGTCTGTTTTTCTTCAGTTCCTTGTATATTCTAGTTATTGGCCGCCTATCTGAAGTAGAGGTGGTGAAATTTTTTCCCATTCTGTTGGTACTTTCTTCACTCTGTTGGTAATTTTCTTTGTCATGCAGAAACTTTTTAATTTGAAATAGTCTCATTGTCTCATTTGTTAACTCTGGGGGCTATTTCTTTTGCTTTGAGTGTATTACTATGAAAGTCCCTGCCTACACCTGTATCTTTTAGATATCTGCCTAATTTGCCTTCAAGAAGGTTCAGTGTTTCAGTTTTAATATCTAAGTTTTGATCCACTTTAATTTGATTTTGGTGCATGGTGAGAGATATGTGTCTAGATTTATTCTTCTGCATTTAAATATTCAATTTTCCCAACACCATTTGTTGAAGATGCTATCATTTTTCCAGTGTGTACTTTTGACTCCTTTATTAAAAACCGGGAGGCTGAAGGTTGACAAACTTGAGATTGTCTCTGCATCCTCAGTTCTGTTCCATTGGTCAACCTGTCTGCTTTTGTGCCAGTACCACGTAGTTTTGAAGCCATGTACCTTTGACATACTTTCATCCTGGTAGGTGTTTTGATTTGTTCTATTTTGAGCACTTTCTGGCACTACTAGTTGTGTCTGTCTCATCTTGTATATTTTCTGTTCTAGTCTTAGAGTCAGCCATTTCTTCAGACAGCCCTGGTTCCTTGGTTGCAAAGTGGCATTAGATACTAAGAAATAAAACAGTAAGAAGACACAGTTCATCTAAAAGCATTGTTAGATTGATACCGCTGGGTGGTCATAGCCAGAAAGGGACCTCAGAAGTAGGAATGCTGTGTTTTGAAATGTTGATATGTAGCTCCAACCACAAGGTTAAATGAAGTAGCCCCAGGAAAAGGCCTTTTCCTCTAAACTCTCGTATAGATAGAACTTTGTTTAGAACCATTTTTTTCCCTGTCATTGGTGACTTGACTCTATCTATAGGCAATACTTTCATCATTTCCTTTCATTATGAATATCTCTGGTCCTCCAACCTATCATGAGAAATTCTTCTGTCAACCTCAGTAAGTCTGTGTACCATTCCAGACCCTGGGATAGATCTCACTTCTTTATCATCACTGCTGGGCTTCTCAACTGCATGTCATCATTATCATATGCTCTAAATCATCTTGGGATAACATCTGCATATAAGGGCCTTGTTCCAAGCCATCTCTGAATGGTTACCTTTCTTTTAGTGAGTATTTGGTGCCTCTGTGCTCTAGTTTCTGTGATCTATGATGAAGGTATTGAAAGAATGTGCTTTTTTGAATATTTCTTAAAATGTTATTTAGTTAAATAGAAAGTAGATATTTTAACTACTCTATTCAAAAAGTGTAACTTTCTTTTAGTATCAGAAAAATTCTGCTTTTATAAAAGTTTGACATCCTAGGTGAGGAATATTTTAGGTGTAGTTGTCTGTGGTGAAACTGAGCAATGAATGAGAGGTAAGGCAACATCCTGTACGTACACTCGTCCTGGCTGTGCGTGCCATTCCTCTGGAGGAGTTCCCTGACTTGTGATACTTCATAACTGATGTTTTGTTGCATATTTTATTATAATTCAAAACAATGATTATATATTAAAAGACATGGGTACAACAATTTACTGTGCTTCCTACTTGTTAGGAATTTCTAGTGTAGCTGAGTGAACTGGTTCATTCTTTGTTTCACTTGTATCTCAGAGAGATACAGTATTCCTTTTTTTCCCCACATTTTATTGATATGTATACATGCAAAATTCAAGGTTTAAAATGGAGTCCAGCATTTTATGCACATATGTATCTTGTCAAGGTGACAAGGGCTTTCCCACTCTCCTTTTGTCCCTCCCTCCCTCCTCCCCCACCCTACTCCCCTCTTTCACTTTGTCTTTCATCTTAAGTTCCATAGGTGTTGTGACCTGGGTATCTCATATCAGAGAGACCGTTCGATGTTTCAACTTCTGCTTCTGACTCACTTCACTAAGCTTGATGTTCTCTAGTTTCTTCCATTTGCCTGCAAAAGCCTCCACACTGTTGGACTTTATTAATGCATAGTAATCCATTGTGTATAAATGCCACACTTTGTGTGTCCACTGGTCTGTTGATGGGTATTTTGGTGCCTTCCATATTTTTGCTATTGTTAGTTGTGCTGCTGTGAACATGGGTATACATATATCTCTGTTATATGTTGGTTTTTTGGGGGGGGCGGTTTTGGATATATTCCCAGGAGGGGTGTCGCTGGGTCAAAGGGAATATTTATTTCTAGTCTTTTAAGAGATGCCATACTGGTTTCCAAAGTGGTTGTACGAATTTACATTCCCACCAGCAGTGCAGGAGGATTCCTTTCTCCCTGCAGCCATGCCAGCACTGATTGCTATTTGACTTGTTGATGTAGGCCATTCTCTCTCCGGTGAGATGGTATCTTAGAGTTTTTTTGATTTGCATTTCTCTTATGGGTAGAGATGTTGAACATCTTTTCATGTATTTGTTGGGCTTTTGCATTTCTTTATGAGCGAACTGTCTCTTTGAACACCTATATTCTAATAAATTTGAGAACTGGGAAGAAATGGATGATTTCCTAGATACATATAAAATACCAAAATTAAATGAGGAAGATATAAAAATCTTGAACAGCCCCATCACACACACAGAAATTGAAGCAGTAATAAAAGCTCTACCTACAAACAAAAGTCCAGGCCTGGATTAGAATTTTTTCAGAACTTTAGGAAAGAACTTACTCCAATTCTCCTCAAACTATTTCATAAAATAGAAAGTGAAGGAGCGCTACCAAACTCATTTCTTGAGGCTAGCATCACACTAGTCCCAAAACCAGACAAAGACTTAACTAGGAAGAAAAATTACAGACCAATATCTTTAATGAATACAGATGCAGAAATCCTCAATAAGATTCTGATAAACAGAATCCAGCAAGTAATCAGAAAGATCACACACCATGATCAAGTGGGCTTCATTCCTGAGATGCAAGGCTGGTTCAACATATATAAATCAATTAATGTAATACACCATATCAACAAAAGCGAAAACAAAAAACCACATGATCATCTCTGTTGATGCAGAAAAAGCCTTTGACAAAATCCAACACCCCTTTATGATAAAAACACTGAGAAAAATAGGCATAGAAGGGCCCTACCTAAAACTCATAGAAGCCATATATGCTAAGCCTATTGCAAATATCATAGTAAATGGAGAAAAGTTGAAATCGTTCCCTCTCAAATCAGGAACAAGACAAGGCTGCCCACTCTCACAGCTCTTATTCAACATAGTCCTTGAAACACTGGCCATAGCAATCAGACAAGAAAATGAAATGAAAGGAATCTGCATCAGAAAGGAGGAGGTCAAACTCTCCTTATTTGCAGATGATATGATTATCTACATGGAGATACAGTATTTCTACAGAAGTGGTCAGTGAATTGTTTTTTTTTTTTTTTTCATTTTAGTTTATTCTAGTCTCAGGAAGAATATATAGATTTCTCTTGCCCCTTAACTCTACTTATCATTAAATAACTGCAGACTGAATGCGTGTATCCAGCTTAAAGAGAAAGAGATTAAAAGATTTTTAGTGACATTTAAAATCATTGAGAAAACTAAAGAAATGCACTCTACGTTGAATTTCTAAGTATTAACAACACTCAGAAGCCAGGCCACTATGGAAACTTTCACCCCTTCTACAACCAGCAGAAATCTCCAGCAGTTCTCCCAGGAGTCCCTGAGCCATGGCTCAGTACAGAAACTGTCACAACTGCTCCTACTTCCTGCGCTAGAATCGCTCAGAGTAGGATACAAGCTGAATCCACAGTCTGGGTGCCTTTTCTGTAACCGTGCAAAGCTGCTGGCCAAACCTTTGCTAATGTTATACTTGCTAGTAGGAACAGCACAGCTAGGCCCCCACCTCTGACTTGTAGGCTCTGTGGCCCGCAGGAATCCCAGGCAGCTAGGATTGGCTTCCTGGCCTCTGGACTTCTTTACATCCACTAAAAGAGACAGAATGAAGTCACTAGGAACAGGGAAGCAAAAACATATGGAAGACCCAAAGGATAATAAGCAGTCACAGAGAACAAAAATGTCATTTTAGAATGCCATTGGCTGTAGGATATATTTACTTAATATTCTATCTTGTTTAAAAAACTTGAAGTCCAAAATTTTCTGCCTCCAGCAGTTGGTCATCCTATTAAAACCATAAAATTTTATTTTGTGAGCTGTAATCATCAAGATGTGGCTTAAGAGGAAATTTTAAGTAGTAGATGCTGGAGTTTTACTCATACTCAAAGTTAATTCTAACAATTTTTCAGATATCGCAAGCATTAAAAAACTAAGTAGGACTAGTCAGTACTTACTTATTTTATTTAATTTTTGAGACAGCTTCTCACTCTGTTGTCCAAACTGGTCCTGAATTCAGTAAATATTCAAGGCTGTTCTTCACCTTATGACAGTCTCCCTTCCTCAGTCTCTTTAGTGCTAGGATTATAGGAATGCACCGTCACACCCAGCTGATTGTTATATAGTACTGGGGAATTAAATCCAGGGCCTTGTGCAAGCTAGGTAAGTTCTCCAACAACTGAGTATGCTCCCAGTCCACACTAACTTATTCTTGACTGCCTTCATTTTTGTAATATAAAATTTGTCATACATTCATATCTGTTTCATAGCTTAAGAAAATTCTATTCAAAAAATTTATTTGTACACTGTTATAGGTAAGATTTTTTAAGACTATAACCATTACAAATAGAAGCTTAGTGGGTAGTGGTATTATTAAAAATTAAAGGTGCTGAGCCCAGTGGCACAAGCCTATAATTTTAGCACTCTGGAAGGCTGAGGCAGGAGGATGACATGTTATAGCCCATTCTAGACAGCTTAGCAGCTTAGCAAGATCTTGTCTCAAAAGAAAAAAAAAAAAAAAAAGTGGGCTGGGGATGTAGTTCTGTGCAAAGGCCTTAAATTCAGTCTCCAGTACCACAAAAAGAAAAACAATTGACTGAAGGTAATAGAACTAAGGACTTGCTGATTCTTTAGACTTGTAAGTAAAATGCAGAAGTACTAAAACACAAATGGGTACCACGTGCAGTTGGGAACTGCTGCTCAAAATTTACCCCCTGTTACTCCCTGGGGCATGAGAATAAACCTCAAGACAAGACCAAGTGGGAAAACAGCTCAAGTGAAGTCTGAATGTCTTTTAACAACCCTGCGCACAATCCTTGACCATCAACACTTTTCCCAGCTCAGCATTCATGAGCACTGGTGAGATGCTCAGTGGTGAACAGAAAAGAAATACCTATCAGCAGGTGGGCAGAGGGAAGAAGGCAGGTACACCAACGAGACAGGATCTGACCATGGCCTTCTGGGGCTTGGTGGCTGCAGATCTATATAGAGGCACAAGCCTAGTGTGTCCTCATATATGGCCCAGGGCCCTACTGACTCCCAGGAATAAAGGTGCACACTCGCAGATGCAGATGCAGAGTAAGACCTTGCCTTGGAGGCTTGGCCTCAGAGGCCCTGAAAGCAGACACTGGGGTAAGACGTTAACTTGTGCTTGCTGTGAGGTAAGCAAAATGAACCCACAGCCCAGGCTCAGCAGTCACAGGGCCCAGCTGGCCCTTGGTATTCAGGGAGACCTGCCATGAACAGTGTCTCTTGTGGAGTATCAATGTTACTTTATTCAATGAAATCATTAGTAAGAGAAAAAAACTTGAATAAAGGTTGAAAACCCAGTTTCAAATTACATGAGTCTGTATGAAAAACTCTGGGGAAACGTGCGATTAGCATGAGCCAAAATAAACTACTTCTTGGAAAAAAAGCAGTTTGATGTAAGCAGGCACATGTACAAGGACTACACATTTTTTTTTCAAATTTGGGAAATTTTAAAGATCTGAGAGTTTTTTGGATTTTGGGGTTTTTTCTGAGGGAGAGTCTCACTCTGTAGCCCAGGCTGGTCCTGAACTCACTGTGCAGCCCATGGTAGCCTTGGACTCATGGCAATCCTCCTGCCTCAGCCTCCCAAGTACTGGGATTATAGGCATGCCCCACCATGCCCAGCTTTATGTGGTACTGGGGAATTGATTTCAGGGCCTTGTCTTGGCAAGGGAAGCGCTATCACTGCTGGGCCATTCCTCCAGCCTGTGATATTTTATATATACATGAGCAATCTAGCATATGTAACTGAACTGAATCTGCATTGTTCTGTTATGTTCTACTTTATTCTGCTGCATTAGAAGCCATTAGTATGTTTGTCTCCTCAACCCACACCTACACATGGATAATAGTTTGTCGAGGTTATTTGACATGGAAATATGATCTATTAAAAAGATAACCCCACAATGTTTTTGTCAGTAGAAATACTAATATTGAGATGAATTATAATACTCTCCATACTTCTAGAACTGTGATCTTCTTCAGAGAAAGCTGCAATTCAGTAATGATTGGAATATTTCCTATGTATTGTATATATAAAAAAAGGCATTTGCCATGAAAAGTTTTGAACTGTATACTCAAAAGTTTTATATTTATGATACTCAAAGTGGAAAAACTTTCCTTCTTGTGCCAGTTAATTAAAAATCCAGCCATAGGCTATCATGACCTTGAGGAGCAATACAAAGCACATTCTTACTAATAGTTAGTTTTCCATAACATGTTTTATTCAACTACATAAGCTTTTAGAGGTCATTCATCAGAGTTAGTGACTTATACATGCTTTTTAGTCACGGTGTTTAAACTCTATGCTGCGTCAGCAGAGGCTCAAGATGTGGTGTTCACATTTCTAGAACCTGCGGGCACCACCCTCAGTCTGTCTTGGCGACTGTGAGGACAAAGAGCTTGTAGCTGTTTCTTAGTGGTGACTGTAGCTCACACATGAACTTAGCTATGTGGCTAAACCAATCGTGTCAGTTTCTAACGAAAAAGCGCCCTGAGAATTACAAATCCCATTCCTTGAACACCTAGCACAGAAGTTTAAGTAGGACAGCAAACACAGCTGAAGTTCAAAGGGAAGTGAAAGTTCTGTCTTCTTGGCATCCACACTACCCTACCACTACCAAGGTATTTCATAGACAGCATGTGTGGAGATGATCCTCTCACCTTCCAGTTACTGGAGGCTTACTGTGAATTTAAAAAATTATGAAGTACAGTCCAGGGCATAGCTTACTGATTAGAGTGCTTGCCTAGGAATTGCAAGACCCCATGTTTGGTCCCCCAGCACCACATAACGTTGTGGTGGTAAATGCGTGTAATCCCAGCACTTGGAACACTGAGGCAGGGGGATTGCCCTGAGTTCAAGGCCAGCCTGGTCCCCCTAATGAGTTCAGGACCCTCCTGGACTGCAGAGTGAAACCTTGCCTCAAAAAAAAAAAAAAAATTATGAAGTGCCTTCTTTGTGTAGGTTATATTATAGGTGTAGGGGTGCAAGACAGCTTTGTCAAAAATTTTTATGCAGTGGGGCCAAATCAAGCAGTAAGATAAACTAGATAATTTCAATTGGATTGTATCAGTGTGCCTTTAAACAGTGTCTCAGTGACCTTGTCATCTGTGGGATACAATACCCAATACCCATAGCTTAAGGAGGAAAGGTTTATTTTAGCTAAGTTTCAGAAGATCTCATTCTGTTCTTAGCATCTATCAATGGTGGGTGTGGCAAGCTAAAAGAAAGCTTTCATGATATAGCAAGACAGGAAGCAGAGTGAGAGGGCAAAGGCAGAGCCGAACCCTTCCAGGTCATGCCTCACTGATCTCCCCCTTTCTGGCCCAGTGATCCACCCTTTACAGCCAGGCCCCACCTCCTAACAGCACAGGAAATCAATGCTTAACCCCACTGATTGAATCACCTTCCTAACTCAAGGCCCCAAAGGGAACTTTCCAGATACAAACCATTACAGACAGATGACCTGACTACTTTCTGCTTTGCTTTACTTTTCTCATCTGTAAAATAGATATGATAATATCGCCTTAGGTGACTGACACCTTAATGAGATCACCCCATAGAGCACGTAGAAGAGAGCCAGGTACATGATAAATGTTAAGTGCTTGAAGAAAATTTGCTGTGATTTTGAAAAATAATTCTGTGGCATGTATGGAATAACCTGGCTAGGAGTGTCAGGGTCACCTTGAAGGAGTAGTCAGGAAGGCCTAGGAAAAAGACCTTTGGAGTGGAGCCAGTCAGCAGCCGCCCTGGAAAGCACTTTTCAGGAAAAAGGCCTTAACAACTGCAGAGACAAAGATGGGCTTGTTGAGTTTAAGGAGCTGAGGGATGCTTGCGCACCTTGGGCTCAGGAAGCCTGGCAGCCAGGGCAGAGCAGACCCAGGTGACCAGTTTAGATTCATTCCAAGGACAGTGAGAAGCCTTAAGGTTTTAAGCATTTGATAGATGTCCCCTGATCCCTGCTTTGAGAAGATTGCTCTGGCTGCTGTAGATCAAATGGAAGGATTGTGGAAGTACAAGAGTTGTACCAGAAAACAACTCGGGTTGTTTCAAGAATCTAGCCCCGTCATACTGAAGCCCTGGATCAGAGGGCTAATAGGGAAGTAGTGGTGAGTAGAGAGATTCAAATTCTATTTTAGAGTTGAAGTTTCTTGGTACTTGCTGATGTGGATGACAGGAAAAGGGGCTAGAGAATGACTGTGAAGTTGTGGGACTGATGGTGGTGGTGGTGTGGTTATTGTGTGGAGGACTGGAGGAGGACTTGTGGTGGGAGCCAGAGTTCTAGTAGGGGTCTTGTTGAGATGAAAGTGTTTGTGAGACACTGAGCAGGAGAAATCAAATTGGATATGAGCTTGCAATGTGGAACAGTGGTCAGGACCTGAGGGCCAGGTACTGGGCCCAGGCAGGAATTAGCTTCCTTATTCTATACAAAAACATAGTAAGATGATTAGCATCTTGCTGTTGAAAGCAAAAACTAATGAAAACCAATTTTATAAGTTAGTTTTAAGGCAGGCTTGATAGTGCATGCCTATGATTCCAGCACTCTGGGAGGCTGAGACAGGAGAATCCCAGGTTTGAGCTCTGAGCCATTTAGTTACTTAGTGAAACCCTGTCTCAAGATAAAGAGTAAAACACCCCTTTTAATTAAAGTGGTTCCTGTCTTGATTGTAATACAGAGATAGTGCTCCCAAATATATATGAGAGGAATTTACTCTCATGGTCACACACACACACACACACACGCACACAGTGTGACAAGTCAATGGAGGAAAATGAACCATTCAGTCAGTGGTATAAGCAAAACACATGAACCATCTGGAAAAAAAGTAAATTCCAAATGGATAAAAATTTAAACATTAAAACTGAATCCATGTAATATCTAGAAGTAATCATGGGAAAATCTTGAGATAGAAGCTCTCTCATGGCTCTACACCCGTAAACTCTAAAAAAAAAAAAAATGAATAAATGTTGTTAACCCTGCATAGTAAAGTCACAATTTAAATGGCAAATTGGGAATTATATATTTGCAGTTTATACTCCTGAAGCAGGTCTTTAGTCCATGAAATACTCCTGTAAATTTATAAGAAAAATATCAACAACCTAGTACAAAAAAATGGGCACAGGATCAATGTAGTGCTTAAAGCCTGAGTCAGAGCAATCAGACAAGAGACTGAATAAAGAGAATAAACATAGGAAGAGAAGAAGTCAAACAATCCTTATTTGCAGATGACTCGATCCTTTATATAGAGGACCGCAAAAGCTCCACCAGAAGACTCTTAGAACTGGTAAATAAATCCATCCAAGTTGAAGCACATAAAATCTATACACAATAATCAATAGCATTCCTCTACAGCAACAGTGAACACACAGAGAAAGAGATCAGAAAAACAAACCATTCTCCAAAAGACCAGAGACCAGCGGTAGGGAACCTGCTGGACAGCATGATGATCTGCAGGGGCATTAGAACCTTGTAGGAGCTGCTGACAGGAAGTAGAGCTTTCCTCCTACTCACCCTCTGCTTGCTGTTCATCTTTCTTGGCGGCAGGTCTTCAGGCAGATGGGAACTGGGAGAAAACTCTTTTTGAGACAGGGTCTCACTCTGTAGCCCAGGTGCAAGAGGCTGTGTGTACATACTTCTCCTAATAGGTCCTGGACCATTAGCACCTAAAGAGCAGTCTGTAAATACCTGAACAAAACTAAGGCTCATTGACAAAATGGATGACTCCAAGTCCAGGTGAAAGAAAATACAAGAAAAGCCTTGAACATCTTGTTACATTAGAGTGTAAGAACATTCTCATGAATGTGGGACATTAAAAAGAATTGAGAAGATGTAGAAACTGTGCCAGGCCTGGTGGTACAGGTCCATAATCTCAGCACTCGGGGAGACTGAGACAGGAGAATGGCATGGTCAAGACCAGCCAGGGCACCTTAAGTTAGCAAAACCTTGCCTCAAAATCAAAAGTGAAAATGGACTGGGGACGTCCTGATAGCTCATGAAGATCCTGGGCTCCATTTCCAGTACCACAAAACAAACCAACCAACAAAGAGTATAGGAGGTAGCTTGAAAGGAGGTTTTACTAGAAAATTCTGAACAATTTAGGCGTCAACATAGGTAATAATTATGTATTATAACCCAGTCATTGAGATCTTAAGATTCTATACTGACATCAAAAAGAATGCGCTGAAAGTTTGATAATGAAAGGTGCTCTATTATATAAATATACATTATGTCGTATACAGATTTTTGAAATCCATTTTACCTATGTGTGTGTGGTGTGTGTGTGTGTGTGTGTGTGTGTGTGTGTGTATGATACATAATGTCTACCGTGAACTTGAGTATTTTTTGCACATATATAATCACATCAACATTAACAATCCCTTCCCTCCCCATTCTTGGCCCTCCCCATCCCTGCTAACTCCCATCCTCCCCATCCTTGCTAACTCCCATTATCACACCCACTTAGTTCTATAGAATGCTTGTATTCTAAATTTCCCATATTAGAGAAACCATGCAATATTTAACAAATTTAATTTTCTGTGTTGGACTCCCTTAAGCATTCAAATCGCCACTCTTTAGCTCAGATTCCCACCCCTAGAATGGGCTGCAGTGGCCAAATTTTGATGCCTCTTCTCTGGGGCAAGCAGAACCTTTTTGCGGGGGATGATTTGTCAAAAGTTCCTTTTTGTTTGTTTGTTTCAATATCTTACTATATCATTGTTGAGATTTTTTTTACCTGGCCTCAACCACAAGTCCACATGAGAAAAGAAAAATAACAGTGTAATTCATAAGGCTAGAAAATGTGAGAAAGAAAAAGAGAGAAGTTAAATTAGCTGAGCACTGAAAGGTAAATGTTTGTATATTCAAAAGATATTCCAGTTATCCTTGCATTAGTCAGTTTTCATAGGATAAACTTACATTAAAAATCTAATAAGTGAATTGCTATAATAAACGAACTTAAGTCTATATTGAATTACTACATTAAATGAACTTAAATCTATATCACATGAGTATGTTACACTTAAGGCAATAGAATGGCATACTTAGTTATTTCAGAATTTTTTTAACTTTCATAAATTATTTACTCACATTTCACTAATTACTAACATCTTGCCAGACTTGTTTTACTATTTTACCTACCTATCCATAAATTCATGTACACATATTTTTAAAGATTTCATACCAATTCCCCATGTTGAATATAATTATTATGTCTTACAAACTAATATACTATTAGAAATAATGTGGGGAAATTTCACAGATTTTATAAAACATCTTGTACTGTTCTAGAAGTATACCAATCAGATGACACAAATACCAATCCTTTTTTGTTGTTGTTGTTGTTACATTTTCTCTGTAGATATTTACTTTTCTTCTTTCTTTCTTTCTTTCTTTCTTTTATTATTATTATTTTTTTTTTGGTGCTGCTTGTCTCTCCATCTCTCTCAAAGATTACTTCAAGTATTTTCTACAATGCTGGGCAAGTGGTCCCAGATTTCTTTAGAGATTCTTGGTTATGAAAATATTTTACTTCTCCAATTTTCTCCAGGCTCTCCTGAGCTTTAAAGTTTCCATTGAGAAATCTGAAGTAATTTGAATAGGTTTGCTTGGTAGAATAATGTCTATTTTTCTCTTGCTGCTTTAACTATTCTCTCTTTATGTTGCATTCCTGAGGTTTTGATTGTGATATGTCATGGCCAGTCTCATTGCTGGTTGAGGTTATTTGTTGTCCCATAAGCTTCTTGTACCTGAAAATTCATTTCTTTTTCTAGATTTGGGAAATTTTCTTACATGATTTCAGTGAATAAATTCTTTATACCTTAAATGCTGTATTCTACTCTTTCTCAATAATTCTGAGATTAGTTCTCTTTGAATCATCCATCACCTGTTGTATCCAGTTACTTTGCTCATTTCTAATTTTGGAATTGTGCCTAAAGTTGGCATTTATTTCCTTAGCCTTGTCTGCAAGGTCTAAAATTCTATCCTCACAGTGTTCAAGTTGACTTCTGCTTTCACATATATTTTTCAGGTAGATATCTTTTCAAAATTTACACTTGTTTATCAAAATGTTTCTTCATATCTTGCATTTACTTACTAACCTTATCCAACTTTTCCTTTGTTGCTTGTATATGCTCAGTGGGCTTTGTCTCCATTAGGACCACTGCTTGTTTAGTAAGTTCTTCTTTAAGCCCACTGATTATTGCTTGCATTTATTTGAGAATATCTTGTTTGAACTGGCTCTTGAACTCTCTTACTTGCTTTTTGACTTCCTTTCCTATGAGTTCCATTATTTCAGGGCCCATGACAATAGTCTCAGGTATTTTTGTGGGCCTCCTGTTGCTTTGTGTTCTTCCCATATGTCTGTTGTTGAGGGACTTCACTTTAAAAGCCTAGCTGAGAGATTTCTTTGAATGGCTATGAGGATGGGGGGACAGTGAAATTCCTCTGAGTTCTGTGCTGGGAGTAGGCAGTGAAGGAGGATCTAACCGCCTAGTGGCACCTAAAGTGTCTTGTTCTCTCCACACCCCCTCAACAACGTTCTCCTTCCTGTCCTGCCTTGCTTCCCCAAAGGGTGGGAGCCCCCACCCTCAGAGGTGCTTCCACTAGACCTGAGCTATTCAAGAGGTCAGCAGCCTTTCTCTCCTCTCCACAACTGTCTCTTGTGCCAGTTTCTTCCTAAGCACTGTTCAAGAGTGACCCCAAAAACCCTGATGTGCTCTTCTGAGCTTTCTTTTACTCTAAAAAGTTTAGTCTTTGGGCTTTTTTTTTTTAAATGACTTCTGCTTAGATCATTGCCTGCTATGGCTGCTAAGCACCGATCTGAGGTCCAAGAGATCTTTTCTAGGAGGAGATTTCATTGTGTTTATAGTATACACTACCCATATGCTCATGTTTTTGGAGGCTGTGGCTGCTAGCTGCTCTCAGTTCCCAGTTTTCCTGGATCAGCGCCTTACCCTTGGTCTGAGGTTCTGGGCTCTGGACTTTTTTTCATCCCTGAATGCTGTCAGCGCAGGGCTGCACTCAGCCTGAGGCTGCATGCTAAGCTGCTGTTTTTCTCCACTTCTATTATGTCTTTGGGATTTCTCACCTTCCATGCCCTCCTTTCAGTTGTTGGGATGCTCCTTCCTCTCCTAGCTCAGTCAGAGGTTTCAGGCTCCAGGTGAGCTTTCCTCAGTCTGAGGATGCCAACAACTCCCAACTGTTCGCGTTCAGCCTTGGGCAGCTTCCTAGGCTCCTGTTTATTTCAGCTTCCATTGTGTTTTCAAGTCTTCTGGCCTCCTTTCAGTTGTTGGGGCACTCATCTCTGACCTAGCTACCTTGGCAGTTCTTAACCATAGTCCCAGTTTTTTAAGTGGGTCCACGAGGAGACTTGTGCAGCTCAGTTACTTGTCTGCCATCTTGACTGGAAGCTGATTTTTTTTTAATTTCAAAAGAAAAAAGTGACATATATTGGAAGACTGGCGGTCAACACCTTCATCAAATGATGCCATTGTCAGTAATGGGACAAATCAAAATAGCATGTGAACTCATAAACCATAATTAGAAATACTCAGCAACCCACTGTGTTTTCCTCCCAATGACACATCAGTTGAATCTCATCATGAGAAAATATCAGACAAAAATTAGGAGCTTGTATTCAATATACTATGGCCTATATTCTTTGAAAATGCAAGAGACATGGCAATAAAGGAGAAGACTGAAAACCATTCTAAAACTGTAGGGATGAAGAGACAATGCGGCTAAATGCAGCACGTCAGTCTGCACTAGCTCCTTCAGCTGTAGAGGACGTTGTTGAGACAATGGGCCAACTGTGAATGGAGTATGAGGATAAGGAAAGGAGTGTTGGTATTTATTTCTCCAATAAAAACTGTACAATAGTTATATTAGAGAAAGTTTTTTTTTGTAGGAAATATACACAAATATATCTGAGAGGAAGAAGCATCATGTCAAGGACTTACTCTGAAATAATTTAGGTGGAAAAACATTCCTTATACTGTGTTTAGAACTATTTAGTAAATTGAGACTCGTCCAAAAGCTTTTTCATTAATTATCACAGATGTGATGAGGAGGAAAGTAAATGTTTCTATACTTTCTAGAAGGCTGGCAGGGAAAAGGATAACAGGCTACCAGAAGAGAGGAGACCTTGCCGAGCTTCCAGGGTTCTGTATGCATAGAAGGGCTGGAATGTGGAGAGCCAACAGGTGTAGTAGAGACGGTGATCATTGCAAAACAGACCTAGAGGTGGTGGGTGTCCTGGCCATCCAGACCAGCTGGAAATCCCCTGCTGGGTGGGAATCACGGAGGAATGCTGGCTGGGCGTGGCAGGCATCCTGTGGATGGGGTGGGCTACAGTGAATTTATGCTTGGGAACCTCCCTTCTCTCTGGGCAGGAGCTAGAGTCAACTTTTCAAATTGGCTACCATGTGCTCACTTAAGTACAGTAAACTGAATATAGCTTAGTATTTCAAACTGAAACTGTTCCATTGTTCAATATATTTTAAAAATTTAGTGTTTCTCAGTGTTACTGTTCTTGGAACAGGTATTCTAAGGATTGTAGAAGAATTTACAAAATTACCATTGATATTTGAAAGAGGAAAAAGCCTTGAATCTGTGCATTTTGCTAAGACAATTTGGTTTTTATTTGGTTGGGGCAAAGCAGGTAGAACACGTATATATGCTTCATAAACATAGATGATTTATAAGCCATTGCATTAGGCAAGACTGGTTTCTAGGCCAATTAGTCAGCTTGAAGTGTGAAACCCTGATTCAGAAGCAAATCATCTAAGCATGATTCACTATTGCGTTCCCTGTCGTGCCAGGAGGCCCACTGTTGTAGTGCCACTTAACCCTCCTCACCCGGGTTATGTATTCTCAGCTGGCTCCTGTGCTGGAGCTACAGAGCCCTGAACATCACTCAGGTCCCCTAGGACCATATTTATCTAATGCTACGCTAGATGCGCAGGAGGGATGTTGACTCATTGCAGGTCATGGGGCCTTTGGACTTTCAGGCTTTGTTATCATTGAATCCCAACTGAGAAAGTCCATGGTGACTCTTCTCCTTGGTTCCACTGCCATTTGTTGGTCCAGAAGTATCTGTGGAACATTGTAACCTATTATATTACCAAAATGCAGACCCCTTAGTTGGTGCCCTGTTTCTTGCCCCATTGTCCTATCATATAAATGTCAGTGATAAGCATGCATGGGAAAGTAGGAGTGCTGAATGAAGCTGGCGGAGGAATAAGGGACAAGAAACACAACTGCTGTCTACCCAGCTACCCAGGCCTTCTGAGGTAGCTGAGGCATTTTGAGGAATAAATTTTTCTCACAATAGACACTCTTTTCCTCCCTTCTTTTTCCTTCATTGTTCTTAATTTAGAACTTAAAACACTAACAACCTCTTCCCTAAACCTGAATTTCATAGGAATATATGAGCCTCACTTTATGAACTACCTACACAGATCATCTGAAAACCTACTATTTATCCCAGGGGCAGGAATAATACCTTGTACCTGTTTTTTCCCCACAAAGGCTAAATAAGTGTCTTTGAGTAGTTGAACTTATACTACAGATGTAGTTCATCTGCCATACGTAAGGCTCTGAGTGATACATAAAGATTAAGAAACATGATTTCTGCTCTTAGGAGTATTCCAGACTAAAAAGAAAAAGATCGATTTCAGTTGCTGTAATACAGAAGAGCATATGCTAACTAAAATAAAAAGACTAAACCACTCTAAAGACAAAGGAAAAGAAAGAATTGTTTATCCTATGAGAATAAAAGAAGTATTCATAAGGGATATGGCAACTTGAGTTTGACTTCAAAAAATAAGGACAGTTAGGTGAATGGGGAGTGGCTGGGACTGTCGGACCCAGTTAAAGGAACAGATGGGAGCTGAGCAGCACCTTGGTCTCTTTAGACTGGAGCCCATGTGTGACAAGAGACACTCGGGGGCTAATGGGATGCCCTCAGCAGCCCATGACTGGTGAGCTAACTGACTGCCTTTCCTTAGGAAGGAATATTTCAACAGCAACCTGCAGGCAAAAGTGAAAGGAAAAAAAGGCAGAGGTTAGGAAACCAGTTAGGAAGTACTTGCCTGATGTGTGTGGGTAGCAACAAGGGCCACATTAAACAGAATTAAACAGTCACAAAAGGAATGAGAAAGGGGGAGAATATCAAAAAGATACTGTGCAAGCAGGGGGTGCAGCTTATTGGTAAAGTTCTTACTTAGCAGAGATGAGCCCTGGTGTTTGGCCCAATACCCCCCAGCCCTCCCCAAAAGTGAGGTAAATGCACAGGTAGTGGCAACTGGATGTGCAGAAATAAAAGTACTAGCATACTCAATTTTGAGACAATAAAAGGAAGAGTGGTGGGGCCATATTTGCTAAGAGGAGAAGTACATTTGGACAGGACAGGATTGGGAGTCCTCTATCCAGAGGACTAGCAGAGATGAGATGCTAGCCGGTTAAATTTGCCCCGCTCTCACTGGGCCTAAACACATCTGGCAGTGTGTTTAGTCTGTGTAGTTAAGGAAGATATAGTCATATAGCTGTGTCAATGGTAGAGTAAAACTCTGATGACAAATTCTTGCAGGATGAGCATTCTTTCTTAAACACACTCATATGAGACATTATTTTTTAGATATGATTAGTATGATGGATGTGTTCTTTAAAAAGTATAATATCTAGCTAAACCTGTGGTTCATACCTATAATCCCAGAAGTTTGGAAAGCTGAAGCAGGCAGATCTCTAATTTGAGTCTCGCCTGGACAATTTAGTGAAACTTGTCTGCAAATGAAAAAAGGGAAGAAAAAAAAGAGGTAAGGGTGTAGCTCAGCATGAAAGCTCTGAGTTCAATCCCCATCAGTGCAAAATTACATACATACACACATACTTTACATTTCTGATCAATTGATTTTTGATGGTGGTGCCAGATAATTCAATAGAGAAAGGATAAACTGAGCTAGGACAGCTTGGTGTCCATGTGAGAAAGAATTGTACCTCTGTCTCATGTTTTCCATAAAAATCATCTCTTAAGTGGATCACAAACCTACTTGCAAAAACTAAAATTCATTGCCTTATATGTTAGGCAGTAACTTCTTAGATATGACATGAAAAGCATAAAACAAAAAAGAAAAACTACTTAAATGGAATATCATCGAAATTTAAAGCCTTCGTGATTCAAAAGACTGTTAGAAGTAAAAACACATAGAATGGGAAAATTGTTTCACAAGCCACATATGGAATAGAAATCTTACCTAGAGTATATTAAAAAATACAATTCAATAAATTCCCAAATTTTGAAATGAACAGAAGATTTGAATAAAGAGTTCTCCGAAGATATAACATATGGTCAATTAGCACATGATGATCGACATCATTAGTCATTAAGGAAATGCAATGAAAAGGACAATGAGGTACTGCCTCACACCCAGTAGGATGGCAATAATAATAATTGTTGGGTATGTGGAGAAGTTGAAATGTAAGATATTACAGCCACTTGAAAAGGACACTGACAGTTTGTAAAACTAAACACAGTTACTGTGTAACAAAGCAATTCCACTCCTGGTATACACTTAAGAGAATTGAAAGCATGTGTCACATAACTTCTACATAGGTGTTCATAGCAGCATTATTATAAATGAAAATGTAGAAACCCAGCTGATAACCAAGTAAACAAATGTGATATATCCATGCAGCAGAATGTTACTTAGCAACAAAAAGGAAAAAATTTATCCATACCACAGCACGGATAAGCATAAAAAACATCGTATTGTCAGGCCCAGTGACAGGCTGAGACAGGAGGGTCACAAGTTCAGGCCCTACCTGAGAAACTTGGGACTTAACAAGACCTTGTATCAAAGATTAAAAACAGGGCTGGGGATGTAGCTAAGTGTGAAGATCCTGGGATGGCTCACCAGCACCACAAGAAAAATTGGTATGAAGTGACAAGAAGTCAGACACAAAAGGCCACATATGACAAGGTTTTCTTCATGTGAACTATCTAGACTAGGCAAGTAAACAGAGACAGAAAGTGGCTAAGCTGTTGCCAGGGCCTCAGGAGATGGGAGGAGTGACCCCTTAGTACATTGAGGCTCCTTCTGGGGTGGTGCAACTTTCTGGAACTATGTAGTATGAGTGTTGCAGAACATTTCAAATGTGTAATACTTAGTTCCACTACTGTACACTTTAAAAGTATTTAAAATAGTACATTGTGTTATATGTATTTTGCCACAATAAAAATAAGTGAATTTTATGCTATGTGAATTGTATCTTAGTAAAGCTATTAAAAAATAAAAGGCATAATAGCATATATTACTACACAGGGAAGTATGCTAAAGGAAAGAAATCCCATCTCAAACATTATAGGCTAGATGATCCCATTTTTGTAACACTTTTGAAATTGCAAAATTCTAGAAGAGAGAACAGATTAGTGCTTTCCGGATATTAGGGATAAGGTTGGGAGGTAGAAGAGGTAGGTCCATAAAAGACAACTTGCGGGCCTTTATGGTGAGTAAACTGTTCAGTATCTTTTTGGGGGGAGTGTGGGAGATTGGATTCCATGGAGCACTGAGCTACATCACTAGACCTTTCTATTTTTAATTTTAAGACAAGATCTCACTGAGGTGCATAGCCTGGACTTGAAATCCTTCCGTATGGATTTCCAAGTAGCTGGAATGATCTGCCCAGCACTGTTCAGTATCTTGACTGTTGTGATGAATATATAGGATCATACACAGCAGACAAGACTGTAAAAATCGCATCAAAGCAAGCACACATATATGCAAGTCAACTGGGTAAAATCTGAGTAAAAGTGGTAGACATACCCATGTCAGTATCCTTGTTGTACTCGTGAGTGTATAGTAACCACTGGTGGGAACAGGCAGATTGTACTCGAGATCTCTCTTGGCATTTCTTATACCTGTGTGTGACTCTAGATCTCTATAGACTTTATAATCATCTCAGTCAAAATTTCACTTAATAAAAAGCATGAGGCAGCCAGGTATGGTGGCACATGCCTGTCATCCCCGTACTCTGGGAAACTGAGCAGGAGGATCACAAATTTGATCCCAAACTGAGCAACTTGGCCACTTAGCAAGACCCTGTCTCAAAATTTAAAGAATTTAAAAAGAGCTGGGGAAGTAGTTTGGTGCTGAGGTCCTAGATATAATCCCCAGTTCAAAAAGAAAAAAGTATCTTTCAAAAGTTTTATAAATGAATGTCTGTCAAAGTACATATGGTCTTATCTTCAAAAGCTTTAAGTCAAGATCAAAGTCCAGGCTGAGAAGGATTGCAGAGAAGGCCTTTCTCTGGCTGTTTTTTAGTTCAGTCAAATTTAGCAAAGAAAAGTTGTGCCTTCCTGTTCGCTGATATTAGACAACTTCCATGTCACATTTCAGCAAAGAGAAAATACGATTTTTAAGTGAGTTTTTTAGAAACCCTTTTCTGTGCACCAGAGATCGTGCAGCTAACATCTCGTCATGTTAAAAAGATAAACAACAGGATTAAGTGTTTACTTTGGGAGCGCAGAGCTGGTTGTTTTTGAGGAGAGGAACACAATGTCCTGCTGTCTCTGGTTTCCCGTCTGCTGGGGGGAGGCTCCCGCGTGGCACGCTCCGCCCTCCCCTCCCGCGGGGGCGGGGGCGACCCTCTTCTCTGAGCTCTCAGGGTCAAACCCTTGCTCCCTGGTCCCCTCTCCCCCTCCTGTCTGGCTCCCTGGCCTCAGCCTCCAGCTTGTCCACATCCTCTGCTTGGGGGGAGCATTGTAAGAGACTAAAGTGGGAAGATCCTTGTTGATCTTTAGAGGCTGCTGCAGTTGACAGTGACCCAGAATAAAACAGCCGGCCTGACTCCGATTCCGGGAATGCTTGGAGGACTGCTGAGAACTGCCCCCGTCGCTCGCGCGTCAGCATCCCACGCGGCCACTTAATCTCCAACTGTCTTGCACATGCGTGCGCGCACACGTACACACGCGCGCAGGCACATTCCCCCCCCCCCCCACACACACACACAAAGACATGCCTGCTGTTTTCCTGGCTCCCTGGCTGGCGGAACTATGACACTGGGCCAGTGAATGAAAGAAAGGGAAGTTGCTGTTTGGAGAAGTGGGGGAGGGGTGCTGAAATGTTTAAAGAGGAATTAAATGATTCTCCCCAAAATCTCCCTGGACAAATTGAGTTTTGCTTCCCTTGTGACTTGTCTTGTTGCCTTTACAGATGAGCAAGATACATATTTCTATAATTTTTAAATACTTTCCCTTGAACATGATGTGACATTAAACTGTAAGAGTGAGGAGGAGAAAAA
This sequence comes from Ctenodactylus gundi, assembly GCA_004027205.1. Lineage (NCBI taxonomy): Eukaryota > Metazoa > Chordata > Mammalia > Rodentia > Ctenodactylidae > Ctenodactylus > Ctenodactylus gundi. Next base: position 44,276 of record PVKB01001140.1, on the reverse strand, counting down.
CTTCCCAGGGACAAATATTAATTCCATAATGGACTTTTGCACTTCCAGCATGATACCTCTGTGAGGGAACAAGAGGCCTCTTATCTATGATTTTATGTTGCCGGGAATCCACCGTGGAATGTGCTTTTATTTGGCACCGGCTTCGGTCAGTCCTTCCAGCATAGTCCAGGCGTTACCCTAATGGTGCAGTGGTGCATAGAATCAAAGTCCTGTGAAGAGCTTTGGGCTGCCATCCTGCCAGGCACTGCTGGGTGAATCTACCTTTTAACTGTCTGATGCCTCTTCATCTTAAGGGGTGGTCATAGCTGCCTGGCACCAGAGGCAGGCTGAAAATGCTGGGCATTTTCATGACCATTTATTGCTTTACCGAGAATGGACCTTCACCTTACAAAGCAAGGCTTCAGAAGCCAGATGATGAGTTCAATGTCAAGGCTGCTCACAAGTTGGCTTCCACTGCGAGGAGCTCACTTCAGACCTGTCTCTCTGTGTCCCTTTCCTTATAAAGACACAGGCACATGATGATCTCTAGCAATGTGAATTTTCCTGATGTGTGAAGGAAACTAAAGTTCTGAGCACAGGAGAGGCGCAAGCACACTGGGCTTAGTGCTGCAGGCCTGTAGTTCCAGGACTCGGGGAGGCAGAGGCAGAAGGATCCAAGTTTGAGCCCAGCCTGGGCTACTTAGAAACTTAGTGAGGCCCCATCTCAAAATCAAAACTAAAACCTGGGGCTGGAGATTAACCTCAGTGTGAAGGCCATGAGCTTAATCCCCACTAACACCCCCCAAAAAGTGTGTACATTTAGCTGTGTAGGAAGTAAATGGAAGTTACCTAAATCACACAGGGACAGGGACTGAAACACCCAGCAGGCTAGTGGCACGTGTCTACTAGGCTCATAGTGCAAGATAGGTTATGCTGGCTCCCCAAGCTTCCAGCCATGAAAAAGGCTTTATTTGGATTAAAGTCTTTATTTTAGGTATGAGAGGAGCGTTGATCTTTATATTACATATGTTGAATTGACTTGTCAGAGTGTGGATTCAGGAACTTTTGAGTGACAAGCTTGTCTTGTGGAATTACTGCAATTCAGGCTATTGTTGTAACAGCTAGCATTCTGTTTCCTCCCTGTACGACATTTTCTCTTCATTGACCTAAGCAATTACCTACATTCTTGCTGAAAGTAGCGATGTCCCTCTTACTTTAATGGCAAAGTGTCCCAGGGTGCTCACAGCTGCAGAGACATGGAGAGTTGCCTAGAGCACAAGCTCTTCTGTTACTACAGGAGGGAGTTTGGTGTGACTAGATGCACATGTCGCCTTGCCCAGCAGCAAGCCAATCAAAGGAATCTTAGTGGTGAGAGCTTCCTGGGCTGGTCAGTGATCACAGCAGGCCAGTACCGAGCCCCTCTGTGGATGAGTCACATCCTCCACTGAGCAGTTTGGATTTCCAGGGTCTGGATTAATCAGCTCAACCCTTGCCTACACCCAGACTGAAGTCACTCAATTCCATAGCTTCTGTGTTCTTTGAAACTAGAACCACATCCGGTTGCCTGTCCCTGAGGCTGCTCTGTTTTCCACGACTGCTCACCTCCTTGGAAACCTCAGCCAGTGTGTGTTCCCATTGTCCCCATCTGTCATTCACAACCACACCTCCCTGCCCCTGTCCACAGCTCCTTGAAATGTTCCTCTTGTATATTCTCATGTGCTGTCAGAGGCCAGCAAGGCAAAGGGGATGACAGTGTGGTGTGAGCACCAGCAAGCCAGCATGGAGGGAAGGGTGCAGGTGGACTGAAAAGTGTAGACCTCACACAAGAAGCAGCCACCACGAGCTCCAGCACCCACAGGCTCCAGTGAACCCACTGCTCCAAGAGCTGAGGGTTTCTCAAGATAATGGGAAATCGGAATTATGTGTAGTCTTCAAATTTTTAACAAAAGTTACTAACTGAAAAACAAAAATTAACACTATCTAAACCAAAAAAAAAAAAAAAAAAAAAAAAAAAAAAACCTATTGACCCAAAGATATGGCTTGTGAGCCCCGGTTTGAAGCTACATTCCTTCCTGCCCGTTATTTGTCATCAACTAGGGCAGTGGAATTCCAAGTGGTCCAAGGAGATTCTCAGAGAGTTCTCTGTTCATGCCACCTACCACCCTGTCCTGAAGGTGACATTCTGGAAACAAAAATTTTATAGAGTGATCTTGTATCCAACACTGTTGTGTGGCACCCCCTGTTTACTAACTTATGGCAGGAGCAGGTACATGGCATACATGATGATTAGTCACTTCTCTGGCTCCTAGCCAGCCAGCCTCCTTACATAGGCCTGTTGGGCCTTCATCACTCATGTGGCATTACTTGGTGCTAGTCATGCCCAGCCAAGAGATGGTGCTTCTCCAGCCCTTGTTCCCCATGTACTCCCTTAACTGTCAATGCTTGTCAGAATGTCCACTTCATACAGTGGCCTCTTTTGCTAGCATGACACCCTCCCTGAGACTACAGGGAGGCAGTGTTGCTCTTTTGGATCTTTCTTTCCCATGTGGAGCCCCTCACTTATGGGTGATCTGGAGTGGGGCAACTGAGTCAGTATTCTTGCTCTGCCATCTTCAATAGGTAATAGGACATGCCAGTGGCCAGCCCTCCTAGGCTGAACTGGTTTGTAGACTGGGGGCTAGACAGAGGGAGCCATGTCCCTGAATGTTCCTCCATGACTAAAGCCCCAGAGTAGCCTTGATTAGGTAGACTTGTTGGTTGAGGAGTAGGTTATGGCTCAGAGGCCACAGAGTTGGTGCTTACTAAGATTTTCTTGATTGTGTTGACAATTTCTCCATATGCTGTATGACCTTCGGACAGCTTCCAAAAACTTTAAGTAATTTCCTTTTATAATTTTCAACAGTTAAATATTTCTTTGTTGGTAAAAGAATCTACTGTGTCTTGCCCCTTCTATTCCAGAAATCAGTCTTCTGTTGTTTCTTTGATTTGCTTCCCTTGGAAGTAAAGATCCTTTGGATGCTCAGCATGTGTCACTGAGGGAACAGAATGGCTCTTTAGCCTTTATTTGTAAATTTTGAAAGTAGCTGGAAATGATCCATTTGAATTAGATTAAGTGTGAGTTACTCTTTTTTTTTCTAAGAGACATCTTGATTTGTTTGAACATAGTGAATGAGCCAAGTACAAAACTACGAAGCCAGGCTATGACAATGCAAAAGATGAAGTGAGATATGGAGGGTCCCAGAGCCAGTAAACAAGTATCAGAATATTCTAGATAACCAAGACATTTAGGATTTTGTCATTGGACTCTAAAGCAGTGCCCTGACCCTTGGGGGCATCAGGTAAATCTGTGATGCAACCATATATGTACCAAATACAGCAGGGTTGCTACTCACCCAGACCCTTTGTGTGATGGTAGGTACATGGGATAGTCTATGTCTTCTGCACCTCCCTGATGAGAAAAAACTGGCCCACACAAGCAAGTATGAAGTCACAGACTATGGCAGTGCTATGAACAAAGTGAATAAGAGTGCAGTGGGGTGATGGGTTGGAGGAAGCTACTCTAGCCAGTGTGGTCAAGAAGGGCTTCTTAGAGGAAACAGTCTTAGGTTAAGCCTACAAAAGCAGCAGCTAGCTATGCGCAGGTGAGAGAAGAGCATTTACCAAAGAGAACATTGTGTATGAAGCCCAAGAATGGAAAAATAGACAACAGAAAATTATTACAGTTCTGCAGGCTTGGAAGTCCCAAATCAAAAGAACAGCAGATTCTTTGGGGCCTGTTCTATAAGGGCACTAATGCTGTTCATAAGGGCTCTGCTCTGGTGACCTAATTACCTCCAGCTAATTTGGCCCCACCTCCTACTACCATCACTTTGGAGGAAGGATTTCAACATAATAATTTTGCGAGGACACAAAACTTCAGACCATAGCAACAGGAAAAAATAGAGATAAAGACTAATATTTGGGAATTCCATTGTGTTGTTCTTAACTTAAAATTTCATTTATGAAAGCCCAGAGCTTTTGCATAGAGAAGGCAGATATTGAGAAAGAAGAATAATACAGCACTGCCTAATGGGGCTGATTGCATGTAGGACACAGTGGGAGAATTCCAGTCAAATAATGGTAATCTTGGCAGAGAACAGTTCAGAGAATGCATGTAGTTCCATGATACTATAGCAACCAGCAAATGGAAAAGCAGTAGATTTACAGAGAAAATCAGAGAAAAAAGGCAGCCAAGAAAGGCCCTCCTATGATGACAGTCAAGCCTTGGGGTCAGGAAGGCTGTGTACAAATGCTCAACAAAGATAGTTGCAGCAGCCCACAGGAAGGAGTTGAAAGAAATCAGTCAGCGAAGGGGGAAGGTCTCAGTGGTCCTGTGGCTTCGGCAACATCCAAACATATGGTAAACAGTAAGCTAGTCTTAATCTGGGGCACCCCCTAAGAAACCAAGATCTAAAATAAACCCACACAAGTCCTTGGCAGCCTGGCACACCCTAGTCTCATCCTTGAAAGAATGACTAGAAAGAGAGAACCCAATCCCTGATTCAAGGAGGGAGAAGGGCACAAACCTACAGTCATTGAGCTGTGATTACACATCTAAGCCACGCATCCTATGATGGAGTCAAAACCAAACTGGCAGGGCTTAGCCACAATCTCTCCCTGATAATTGGCTTATGCTGACCTGGTGTAACCTCTGTGTGACTACATGAAACCAGAAACAAGATCAAAAAAACATCTGAGCAGGAACATTAGAGGCTGCACCTGTAGGGAAAAGGAACGTAGAGTTAGTACAGACAAGTTAGTACATAACCTTGCAACCAAGATCATCGTCAACCTCCAGGGTAGGGGAGGAGTCCATTCCAGAGCCAGTATGGCATATCAGAAATGCCCAGTTGTCAACAAAAATTACAAGACATAAGAAATAGGAATGGGGGTGAGGGTAGGGGTGACATGCAATAGAGTCTGCTTTTAGAGCCTTGCATGGTGGCTTGGGTCTTTAGTCTTAGCTACTTAGGAGACAGAGGCATGAGTTTGTGGACAGCCTGGGCAACTTAGCAGGACACCTCTTGGGAACAAAGGAAGATAAAAGAGGAGGAAAGGAGAGGGAAAACTGCTTTTAGAGATGTCCAGAGACTAGACTTAATAGATTTCAAAACAGCCATTTAAAAAGTACCAAAAAACTAAAAAAAGGGGGGGGGGCGTGTCTAAAGAATTAGTATGTCTAATAGAGTGTCAGTAAAAATATATACACTGTAAGTCAGGTGTGATGACACACAACTGTAAACTCAGTACTTCAGGAGGCCGAGGCAGAAAGATTATAAATGCAAGCCCAGATTTAGTAAATTAGTAAGACCCTATCTCAAAATAGAAACAGATGAAAGGACTGAGAATGTAGCTACGTGCAAAAGCCCTGAATTCAACCCTTGTGCCACTAAAACCAACAACAACAGTAAAACTATAAGGGAAACAAATGGAAATTCTGGAGGTGAAATGGTAGTAATCATAATGAGAAATAGAGAGGCTCAGTAGTATATCTAAGATTGTAAAAAGCAGAATTAGTGAACTTAAAGCTGGTAATATGAATGGGGAAGAGTGGTGAAAACAAAAGAATATCTGCCCAAAACTTGGGACATCAATGAGTATGTCAGCATACATGTGATGAACAGTGCCAGAAAGAAGAAGGGTGATGCAGAAAAATATTTCACAAAGTAACAACCGAACATTCTCAAATGTTATGAAAAACCTTGATCTACAAATTTAAGAAACTCAGTGAACCTCAACAACGATAAATTCAAACATATCTACACCTAGACATCTTATATTCAAATTATTGAAAACCAAAGATAAGGAGAAAACAAAACAAAAAAAAAAATACTACCAGTAACACGCTAGCTGATTTCTCAACAAAATCAATGGGGGCCAGAAAACAATGGAATAACGTACTCAAAATGCTGAAAGAACTTGGTTACTTACATCATATTTTCTTTTTGGTGCTTAATTTTTAAGGTTATAAGAATTGAATATTAATTGTTTCATCATAGCAAACTTAAGTTTATGTATACACCAAAGACCACAGTTGTCATCTTCATTTTGAAGAATTACAACTTTTTGCTTGTTTGCAACAGACCTAGTTATTAGGCAAAAAAAAAAAAAATTTGTGTAAATTTTCTATTTTCCAGTCACAGAATCATGAAAACTGAATTTGTTCTTATTAAATATTAATATAATACATACACTAAATAGTAAATCATCTATCAGATATTTCTCATGTATAGTATACAAATGTAAAGTCATGTGTTTTTGATTTTTATGTGACCGCTTAGTGGTTTCTTCGTGGTTTTGAATATAAAATATTGTACTTTCAAGGAGTTTGAAAGTAGTAATAACTACATGTGGTTTTTCTCCATTGGTCTGCTAAGACACATTTTAGGAATAATATTGCTAACAACGTTTCGGAAGATAGTGATGATTTTCAAGCAACTTGGTACTGTAATTGTTAATGTTTGATAAAACACAATTTGAAAATATTTTAAATGGAAGCCTGTTTGAAATAATCTCTTCATCTGCTGTGATTTTCCTTGTATTATGTATCATTTGTTATTCATTGTGCTTTAAAAGCTTGATTAACTAATTATTAGGTATTCATAGTTTTTTGGTTCCTCTAATTCTTACTGTTTTTTGAGACAGGATGTCACTCAGTACTCCAGGCTGTTACTGAACTCAGTATGTCGCCCAGGCTTGCTTCAGCCTCATGGTAATCCTTTTGCCTCAGCCTCCCAAGTGCTGGGTTTACGGCTGTGTGCATTGTTCTGCTTTTACACCATGCTCTCCAGTAAGATGGTTACTTATGAGGCTAATACCACATTGGTTATGTGCATTTAAGTAAATAAAAATGAAATAAAAGCCAGACCTGGTGGCACATGCCTATAAACCTAGCACTCTGGGAGACCGAGGCAGGAGGAGTACAAGTTCAGTCTATGCAACTAAGGAACATAGTGATACCTTCTCTCAAAATAAAAGTGAAAAGAAAAAAGACTAATGATGTAGCTTAGTATGCAAGGTTCACTACAAAAGTCCAGGGTTTAATCCTTACTATTGGAAGAAAAAGAGAGTAGATCAGTTTTGCCTGCAGTTGAACTCTGATGAAACTGTAGAAATTAGGCTAGTAACTCTCAATTTTGGTAAATTTAAAGAGATATTTATAGTAAATATGCTCATGTTTTCATTTCATCACACTTTTAGATTTTCTTGCTTGAAATTTCATGATTGCTATAGTTTGAATCTGGATTGTCCCTTATAGGCTCAAATATTAAAAGCGTGGCCCCTTTGTTGGCCCTATTGGGCCGTAATAGAAACGTAAAGAGGTAGGGCCTGCTTGGAGGTTTTCTAGTTACTGGGGTGGGCCCATGAAAGGGACAGTGGAACCCCAATCCATCCTCTTCCCCTTCCTCTCTCTCGTATTACAAGGCAAGCAGCTTTGATCCACCATGCACTCACAGCAGCAATGCTCTGCCTTATCATAGGCTCAAAAGCAACAAGGCCAACCAGTCATAGGCTAACACTTCCAGTGAGCCAACATAAACCTTTTCTTTGTAAGTTGGATATCTTTATTATTTTATTACAGTAATGGAGAGCAGACTAACAGTGATGTTGGGCAAGAAAGTAAACCTTTTTGATGTTTAGTTTTCTATGTGCTTCTCCTTATTTACTCAATGCTGGGACGGGTTACCCAACATCCACAATTTAAGGGAGGAAAGATTTATTTAGCTCATAGTTTCATAAGGTCTCACATAACCCATTCATGGGCAACCAGCAATAGTGGAACCACATGGCAGAGCCTGGAGAGCTGTTAATGGCATTGCAGAGAAAAGGAAAAAAGCGAAGAGTTGATCCCAGGGGACTAAGGCAAGGCTAAAAGTTTGCAGGAAGAAGCTGTAACAATGTTTCTTCCTTCTTCCTTTATGTAAAGCTGCCAAATGGCCTGCCCACACCCAGGATGCCTTTCTTTTACTTTCTACCCCACAAGTCAATAACACACACCTAAAAACTCTGCTCTGGGCACTTCTCATCCCAGATTTCAACAAGTTGACACAGTTCCTCTTAGGCCAAGCCCTAACCATCAGGCCCTTCCAGCCAGGCTTCACCTCCCAACAGCACACAGTTCTTTAGTTATCCTACTATATCGAAATGCATGAGACTTCGGGGGTGGGGGGGACACTCCAGATCCAAACAATAATAGTGCTAAATAAGGATAATAGAGCCTAGCTGTAAGGGCCTTTGGGGATAACATAAAACAGATTAGAAAAGGACCTGGCATTGACCATCTGCTTTCAAGATTATGTGTCTCTGACAACCCCTCCTCCTTCACCAAAACAATGTTTGTTATGTTGCATTCTAATTGATGGGGTGATTTTTTTTTTTATGCAGCAATATATGACAAATGCAAGTAACTGATCAGTGAAGCAGACCCAAAATTTTAATAAAAATATAATTTGGAAAACTGATTTGACTTACAGATCATACTCAAAGCCTCCTACGCAACAACTAGAGCATTCACATTCTTCTCACATGAAACTCTGACAAAATTCATTATGTACTAGGCCATACCAAAGCTCTCGGTACTAAAGAATATATTCTTGACTGGGCATGGTGATGCATACCTGTAAGTCTAGCATTCTGAGAGGCTGAAGCAGGAAAATAACATGTTCAGGGCCAGCCTGAGCAGCTTAGTGAAACTGTAAGAAAATGAAAAATAAAACAAAGGCTGGAATGTTGGGGATGTGAGCTAGTGCAAAGGCCTTGAGTTCAGTCCTCAGTAACAACAGACAAACTGATAAAAAAATAAAATAAAAATAGTAAATGTCAAAGTGCATGAGATGTCATTTTTGATGAATAAATCTCTTGAAAATAGAAGGCATGATACTATAATTATAAGAGTAGCTTCAGTGTTGGGCTCAGAGGGCAGCTCAGTGGTTGAGCACCACCTTGCAGTTGTCCAGCTCTCAGTTCCATCCCTAACACTGAAGAAAAAAAAGAAGAAATTAAGGACATAGACAAATAAAGTCAAAAGTTGGTGCTTTTAAATTATTACTAGCGATCCTATGGTGAAACTCATAAAGAAAATAAAGATAAAATAATAGAAGGAAAAATGGGTATCATCTCTGTCATTTAAAAATGTAAAAGGAATGCTTTAGCACATTGTGCTAGTCGTCTTGAAAAGTGCACATAAAGTAGAAAAAATTAGAAAAATCTAAAAATGTCTAGCGAAAACATTAGAAACCTCAGATAGTACAATTATTATGAGACATTGAGCAGGTAGTTAAAAATAAACACCAGAGCGAAGTGGCTTTATTACCACGTTCTTCTAAACTGTCAGTGTATGGAATAAGGCTTGTATGAATATTTCAAATAAATACCAAGGAATTTTCATTAACTCATTCTGTGAAGCTGATACAAATGATCTTAATAACAAATCTAGTATAAAAAAATAAAATTAGGGCCAATTTCACTCATGGGCAAAAATATAAAAAATTCTAAACAAAACAGCAAATAAGATCTTACCTTTACATCAGTAGTGAAAAATTATTTTACCACTTGCAAAGATGATATGCTTGTAACTTGGCACTCTAAAAATTAAGGAGGGATAAAATACATAATCCTTTTAATTAATACAGAAAACGCATTTGCTAAGATCAGGCACTCCTATATGATGAAAAAATTATTTGAAAAGAGGACTCCTTAATCATATGAAAGATATCTACAAGAGCAAAAACAGAAGCTATAGCAAATATTCTTACATATAAAATATTTAAGACATTTCCTTCAAAATCAGGAATAAGATGCCCAAAGGCTCTAGCTTCTTTTCAGCATTGTTCTCAATATTCTAAATGAGAGTCAGGAAAGAAATGACAAGTAGAAAGATTGGAAAAGAAGAAGCAAAATTAGCAGGTCACAAATCACTTCATAATAATTATATAAAACTACCTGAAAAAGGTGTCAAATAAGAAAGTGTAGTAAGATTGGTAGATGACAAAAGTTCCACGTGCAATTCAAATGCAGTTCTGTACGTATAGCCACAAGCAAAACTACCACTTAAGATAGAAAACAAAACCACAGACATTTAAGCATAGATCTGACAAAGTGTAGAAGAATTATATACAATTGTTTTTTAAAAGTTCATATTATGAAAATCGATCTATACTGGGTACAACGATACACAACTGTAATCTCTGCTGCTCACAAGGTTGAGGCAGGAAGATTCCAACTTCAAGCTCGACTTGGACAGCTGGGCAAGATCCTGTCTCACAATTAAAACATAAAGTAGGACTGGTGCTATTGCTCGGTTTAATTCCCTCAATTCAATCCCCAGTGCCAAAAATTATATATATAAATAAAAGAAATTTAAAAGTTGAACTAAGATTCTACCAAGAAATGATTTATCTGCTTGTGCCATTCACTGTGTCTGGCCCTGTATCATGCAAATCACTCTACTGCTTGCTAAAAGCCCTCTAAATTCCAACTTAGAATTCTTATGTCAAAGTGAGTAAATTCAACCTCTTATAAGTAAGTCACTTTTAAATGATTTTGAGTTTTTAATGTGATGCTGCCTCTCTGAAAAGCCATTTGGGTTTCACTAGCTGTGATATAACTTATGGTAAGTGTCTGATGGTTCAGGAAAAACAGGTCTATCCCAGGGCCCTGTTCTACTTAGACCTGTCACTCCGGCACTGATTCGAGCAGATAGTGTTCCACCAAGCAGGAAGCCTTGAGGAGTGGTGCAGTTGAGTGTGTGCTACTGATAAGCTCACTCTGGTTGAGGCTGTCTTCTAAATGCCAGTTCCACTCCAGTTGAACCTGTGGTGCTGGTGACTGTACTTCAGGCCTGAGCCAGATGTCTCTGAGCCACAGCTCCATGAGGAAACAAGGTGGGAGAGACTGTGTGCCTGGAGTGAACGGAAGCATAAGGAGAATAGTGGTAACTCATCTCTTCAGAGAAAGAACAGTTACCAGTTATCCTTAGCTATTGAGGTAAAGGCAAATGGACGCACAAACTCCAGGCAAAGGTCGTCAGCTCATCACCTCTCCCAACACAATCAGAAAAACAGGAATTGGGCATTTGGATCCATGGGGAGGTTTTTTTTTTTAAAACTCTGAATATTAACAATAATGCATAAAGCAAATTCTAAAGTGTGTTGGTAGTAGACAGGCAGGGCTTAATGTCATGAGTGTAGCAGGCAGAGGGCCACTTTGGCTCTGCCTTTCTGAAGGGAAGCCTGGAGCTGCCTCCCCCTCAGGAAATGCAGTGTGGTACCCCATCTGTGCACTGATTGCCAAGGCTCTGCCCCACCCTTTCTATTTAGACTTGGAATGGAGAAGTCAGGAGAGGAAAGGAGGACTTTAACTGGTTTACAGACAAAGCTGGGTGTAAATCCTAGCACTCTATGAGGCTGAGACTGGAGGATGACAAGTTCAAGACTTTGTCTCAAAATAAGAAATAAAATAAACTGGGGATGTACCTCAGTACAAAGACCCTGGGCTCAATCCTCAGTACCATAAAAAAGAAAAAAAAAAATAGATGGATGGACAGCATAAATTCAAAAAACATATACTTTCATTCCTGCTCTCACCCAGTATGCTAGAGCATTCTACTAAGTCAGACGTGAGGCCCTAGTGAGAAAGAAGAAAAACTAAAGGTAATTGGACTTTGAAACATTTGTTTTAGTTTGTAAATCTTTATGTAGCCCAATTACACATAAATTTTGACACAGTATTAACAGTTTCATAAATGGCTCCACAAATTTTTCCTTTCATTCCTTTTAATCCAGCTGTGAGCTGCTGAATTAAGAAATGAAGATGTGGTGAGTAGGAAGTGGAACTCAGAGCAGAACAGCAAAGGGTGCCATCGTGAATGTGCTGACAGGTCTCAGGACTGTGCGCTGCTCCCTGTATAGATCCTAGCCCCGTAGGGCTGGAGCAGAGCAGAAGGCTCCAAGAGCCTCACCCAGGGTGGAACCTGTAAGGCTTAACATCCTGAGAGATTTTTGGTGATTGACAAAGACTGGTTGTATAGTTTACTGTAAGTACATAGAACTTCCATTTTAAAATGTTAATTGGAAAATCACCGTTGTCTTATATGGAAGCTGTCAATTTCTTAACATACTGTAATCCTTACGTTTTGACATGCAGTACATTTATCATCAATGAGTTCGAAGTATTGTCTCTTCCACTGGTTTCCATTTGACCTGAGTTGAAAAATATGTTGTAAACTTTACAGATGTAAGATTTTTTTGAGCCCAGGGCCTTCACACTGAGCTGCATTCAGTTTTTGATACTGAGTCTCATTAAGTCACTAACTTGCCCAAGTTGAGCTCAAACTTGTAATCTTCCTTCCTTAATCTCCCAGTGTGCTCAGATGATAGACCTATACCACAGGGACTGGCTTTGTAATTCTATTCTTTAAATACCTATCTTTTGTTTGATTTTTCATGTAATTATATTGCGGGCAGAGAATATGCCTGCAATGATACAGGATCTTTGATATTCATTGAGACTTGATTTATATAGTCAGGTTTATGTTCAGTTTTCAGATATGTCCCATGTGTGCTGGAGAATGTAATTCTTTCTAATTGTGTGTGGTATTTCCAGTGTTTATCTAGCAAATCAAACTCACCAGACAGGCATCTGTGAGCTTTCTAAATATTCATTAAATTTTTCTTTTAGCTGACTGTCAATAATTGGCAGAGATGAGTCAAAATCTCTACAATGATAGTAGATTTATTAATTTCTCTGACGTTTCATTACTTTAGAGCATATATATTTTGAGGCTACTGAGAGCAATATGCACCAGTTCCTCAACCTGGATGTAATTATGAATCACAAGTGTATAGAAAGAATAATTGGGGGAGATCATAAAGGATTGGCATTTGTCTTTCTAGTAAACTAAATCTTTTTATCAGTCCTACAGACCTCTATTAATAATATTTTCTCTCCTAAAATTGTTTTAGTTACTCGGAGCTTTGTTTTTGGTTGATATTATTGGAAACATTTTCATTTGTTTAATTTTCTTCTTTGAAATTTTCTCTCTTAGAAGTGTGTCTTGGAACACTTGGTGCTGAAAGATTTTTGTCCCTTAGATATGAAAGATTGTTTTTGGTTTTTGTATCGACTTGGTTTGGTTGGGTTTTGATGTGTTTGTTTTGATGTTTTATTTTATGTAGTCCAGACTGGCCTCAAAGTTGCTATATTAAAGGTGGTCTCCAGTTCTCAATCCTCCTGCCTTGGCCTCCAAAGTGCTAGAATTACAGACATGCACCACCATACCTGGTTTACAAATTTTTTCATTTTCATTTCATTTCTAATACACATGAACTTTGTTTAGAATCTTATTTTTACCCTATTGCATAAAAGCTTTTTTCTTGTGTTTTCTTATTTTTACTTGAATATTTCTCATATAATTTTATATTTGCTGTTTCTCTTCTTTTAGTGGTTACCCTTGACATTTTACTGTATGTGCTATATTTAAGTTAATTTTTAAATTTATATTTGTAGTGTTGTAAGCACCTGGAAACATTTCAACCTGATCCCCCCATTTGACTTTCATCTTACCATTCTCAGTTTTTCATCTCCCTACTCATTAGTTAATATTATGGGTTTCACTCTTAATTTTACTTCATCAGGTTTATTTTTATTTATATATATTTTTTATCATTAATTCTTCTCAGACCTTTTATCAGGATAATTTCTTTCTAAAGTACATAATTTAGGCATTATAGAGTTCAAAGCTGTATTAGTTTGGGTTCTTTCAAAAGAACTTACAGATTTTATCACAAAAAGGTCTAGTAGGAAGGCTTGTAAGTGCAAGGATAGAGGTGGTCCAAGATGGCTGCTAAGCCGTGAAGTAGATCTCCCATCTGGGACTGCAGAACAGTGGGTGAAGTGAGAATCTGCTGTCTTATCTCAAGTGAAGACTGAAGCCTGAAGATCTGCAACTGAAGAGCAGCAACAGGCAGACAGGCACAAGTCGAGACTGGAGCGAATCTGTGCTGATGATCTGCGATGTGTACGCGAAAGCAAGTGCTTTCCCAGAGGAAGAAGCTGTAACAGTCTTCCTTCTTCCTTCCCTTTATACCCTTGGAGTTCCAGCTGGCCCTCCCACCTCTGGGCGGGTACTCTTCTTTCATTGGCCAGCCCACAAATCACTCACACTCTAATCCAGACCAGTTCTGCAGTCTAGGGTGGTTGACAAATCCTAATCCTAATGGAGGTGTGGGTCCTAATTCCCTCAAGTTGATATAATCCCATCAATGGACACAAAAGCCAACCAGTACTACCATAATGAGACCCTAACTCAAACCACGCCCCTCCACCAAAAAAAAATTTTAAATCTTCCATGAACTTCTGCCTTTATTCATTGTTTCGGGAAAGATTAAGGCAAATCAAATTTTTATTCCTTTGAATTTTTTTGAACCTGTACACTTATGGCTAAATGATGCTAACCTGTTAAGGTAAATTATAATATTTTTAATATTTTTGAGCCTCTTGCCTTTACAATCTCAGCCAGGTGTGGCAATGCATGCAGATAATACCAGCACTTTGGGAGGCTGAGGCAAGAGAATCACAACTTCAGACTGAGCCTGGGGGATGTAGCAAATTAAGACACTGTCCTTTTTTTATAATTCCTTTTTAAAAGGGACTGGGAAACTTCTGGTCAAGATGGAGGCTGAGTAACATAGTTGCACAGTCTACCCTCATGGACCCACTTAAAAACTTGAGAATTTAGTCAGAAATCACCTGTCCAGTGTAGCTAGGAGAGAGAGGAGCACTCCAACAATTGAAAGGAGGCCAAGAGAAAATGAAAAATCATAAAGGAACATGAGAAGTAGAGAAAAACAAAACAGCAGCCTAGGAAGCCGTCCCAGGCAGGCTGCAAATGACTAGGAGCTCTGAGTGTCTAGCACCGAAAAACCACAAACAACAGAAAGCCAGGAAGCCAGAACCTCAGATTGAGGTAAGCACTGATCTGGGAGAAGTGGGAATTGTCAGCAGCTGGTAGTCCCAACCTCGGGAAAAGGAGCATGCAAGTAGTGCATACTGCAAAAGCAATGTGAGCTCCCCCTACAAAAGTCCTCCTGGAGACCATATCAGAAGCAGTGCTCAGCACCCATTACAAGCAATGACATAAGCAGGAGCCATTAAAAAAAAAAAAAGAGTCCAAGACAGAACTGACCAGAGTAAAGGAAAGCTCAGAAGAGGACACCAGGACTTTTGGGGTCACTCTTAAGCAATGACTAAGAAGAAACTGGCACCAGAAACTAATGTCATGAGCCCTGAAACAGTGGAACTCAAAGGGAAATAAGTCAAAAGCAAATAAACAAATTGACCAGCCAGTTCAAACAAAATATTCTCAAAGAAATGCAAGCAATGATCAGAGGAATTAAAGAGGATCTTACTAAGCAAATAGTGGTCCTAGTGGAGACAAAGCTTACTGAGCATATTGAAGCCACAAATAAAAAGTTGGCTGGAGTAAATAAGGAAATGCAAGGTATGAAGGAACATTTTTATAGAGAAGTGGAAATATGAAAATAAATTAGATGAAATTCAGGGTATAAAAAATATATGTGACAGCGAGAGAAGATGACTAGAATATTGTGAGGACAGAATTTCAGACCTTGCAGACAAGGCTGAGGAAACAGCCTTGGCATGACTCCAGAGTTAGAAATGGGCAAAGTAGCTGGATACAACAGCTAATGGCTGATTCAAAGAGAACCAGTCTCAGAATTATGGGTGTGAGAGAAAGAGCAGAAGACAGCACCGAAGGTGTACAGAATTTATTCACTGAAATAGTGCAAGAGAATTTCCCTAATTTAGAAAAAGAAGTTAACTTTCAGATACAAGAAGAACACCAAATAACCTCAACCAGCAATGAGACTCACCACAACGTATCTTAATCAACTTCAGAAATAAAACATAAAGAGAAAATACTAAAAACAGCAAGAGAAAAGCAGACATTATTCTACCAATGCAAACCCATTCAAATTACTGCAGATTTCTTAAGGCAAACTTTTAGAGCCTGGAGCAAGATCTTTTAAGCTTTATAAAACAGCAAGTGTCAACCCAGGTTATTGTATACAGAAAAATAGTCCCTGAAAATTAAAGGAGAAAAAAAATGTTTTCATGACCAAGAATCTGTAAAGAAATTTGTGACCACTAGCCCAGCATTGCAGAAAATGCTTGAAGTTGTATTTGAGAGATAAAGATATAAGCAGCACCAAAAAACATGGTGGAAAGGAAAGATGTAAAGAGACAGTGTAACAAACAAAACAGGCTGATATTTGAATCATTTGGTTGGTATCCTTCTAAAACGGTACTAGCTGTCACATAAAACCTGTGAATCGTCTCCTGTAATTATTGTTTTTAATAGTATATTAGTTTGCAAAACATAATAATTATATTCAACATGGTGAATTGGTATAAAATCTTTAAAAATATGTATGTGTGAAGTTAGGGATGAATAGGTAGGTAAAATGATAAACCAAATCTGGCAAAATGTTAATAATTAGTGAAATGTGAGTAAATAATTTATGAAAGTTAAAAAATTTTGAAATACTTAAGCATGCCACTCTATTGCTTTAAGTGTAGTATATTTATGTGACATAGGTTTTAGCTCATTTAATGTAGCAATTCAATATAGACTTAAGCTCATTTAATGTAGTGATTCAATCATTTGGTCTTAGATGTAAGTGTATCCTAAGAAAACTGATTGATGTAATGACAACCTGAATGTCTTTTGAATGTACAAATACTTACCTTTCAATACCCAGCTAAGGAATTTGAAATTTAACTTCTCTCTTTTTTTCTTTCTCAAGTTTTTCTAGCCTTATTCATTTCATTGTTATAGTTCTCTTATGTAGACTGGTGGGTGAAGATTAAATAATCTCAACAAAGATACAGCAAATATACAGAAAAAAAAGAATTTTTGTCATATTACCCCAATAAAGGGCCCTGCTGGACCCAGAGAAGAGGCATCAAGTTAGGGCCACTCCACACCATTGAGTGGTAAAATCAGTTGGAACCAGAAGATTAATTATGTTAAATATCACATGGTTTCTCTGATTTGGGAAACCCAGAACACAGGCATTCTGTAGAACCAAATGAGTGTGATAGTGCGAGTTTATAGGAGGATGGAGAGGGTGTGGGAGGGCCAAAACTATATATGTAAATCTTCTTACTTATTTTGTTCTCTAGTTTCATTAAAGAGTATGTGTTAGAATGGATTCCCTGTTAATTGTCCTGTGTGATAAATTTGTTTTCCTTCCTGTATCTTCCATTAGCTGGGAGAATGTCTCATCCACTAGGTTATAGTTTAATACTCCTTCATCCTCCGTGTGCTCCTCTGGAACCCTGAGAGGCGTGTGGTAGGCTTCTTTCTTCTGTCCTGTTTCTCACTCCTCCCACTCAGCTCTCAAGCTGCACTGTGGGGATCCACATGCAGACCTAGAACCTGGATCCTACAAGCAGGATTTGTGTTGTCATTCGTTACCCTTATTTACTGAACTCACTGTTTCAATAAAGTTTCCCTTTATTGACAGTTCTATTCTTCAAATCTGGCAAGGCATTTTCTATAGCTTCCTGCCTTCAGTTACTAGAAGGTGTGATAGAAAAATACAATATGTGCCTAAATATTTTTAAAATGTATTGCAGTTAAGGACACATTGCCATTAATTCCCATTAAGATACTCCCCCTTGTTTCAAAGACATTCCACCTTCTGAAGCAGTTCTGGAAGTCCTCTTTTATGAATGTTTTTACTAGTTATCATCAAAAATGTGATAAATGCTGTTAGTATATTCCCTTTCTATTTTTGTGATTTTTAAAAAAACTTTTTAAAAATAGTTATTCTGGCCCAGCATGAAGAGAGACACCTGTTATCCTAACAGTCTGTGATGCTGAGGCAGGAGGATCACGAAGTTTGAGCCCATCCTGGACAATTTAGTAACTTGGCAATAGTCTCAAAAAAAAAAAAAAGAACAGTCTGGGAACATAATTCAGTGTGAAGGCCATGAGTCAGTTCTCAGTGCCACTCCAAAAAAAATAAAAAAATAAAAAAGCCCACAAAACTATTCTGCCAAGTTGAATGTGATTAGTATGTATCACATTCACATTGTATAATAATAATAATTGGGTGGAAATAAAATGGTTATTTGGAATATCTTATCTGTTAATTCTAATATCTGCATTCCCAGCAGGTCTGTTATTTCCTTAGACAGCTCCCACATTAGTGGTTTGTTGCCCTGTCTGGTGGCTTGTGGGAGAGCCCCAGTGCTCTCCATGGCAGGCTGGCAGCCCCTTAGGCATCTGCTTTGTGCTTCTCTTGAACACCAGGTGCTCTGTGGACCTGGGAGCCTCCTCCAGGGAGTCTGAAGTTCCCAACCCTTTTGCCAAGGCAACACTTGAGGCTCAAGTATTTAGACTTAACTTTCCTGTGCTCATTGCTCACTTGTCATCAACATTTTTTATAGTTTTATTCTTAAAATGGTTTTATGTCCCGAAATCTATTTTGTAGCATTATCTTCTAAATAATTTTTAGGCTATGTGGAACTTTTCCTGAAGATGTGTCATTCTGTAAAAATAAGACTTGATTTACCTGAGTAATGGAGTGAAAGAATTGGAATTTCAGCCCTAAATAAGCTTTCACAAATATCAACCCCTGAACTTAAAAAAAAAAAGGGTGCCATCTTACCTTGTCCCTGGATGCCCAGTGTGCCCGGGTGCATCTGCTGCACTCAGTAGTCCCTCAAAGAAAGTGCCTCATTCTCATCATGATGCTAGCTAGGTGCATGGTTTTCTCAGGGTTGAACATTCATGTAAGATATAAATGTCTGCTTTCATGGTTGATAAAATGGAAAGGTTGAGGAGGAGTACACAGAAAGGGCACACTCCAGCACTGAGTCCCAGGGGACTTAAAGCACCAGACTTTGAAGTTGCTGTTTGAGTTTAGTGTTGGCTGCTGTTTCCTCAGAACGGATGTGTTAGGGATGGGATTGGTGGTAGGTGCCTGTGGTGCCTCCCATTCCTGAAGGTGAGCCCCGGATGGGGACAGCAAAAGTACAGCCAGCAATATGGGAACTTAATGGGACTCTGTCTCAAAATAAAGTTCAAAACTTGACCATAACGCTGAAGGTGAAGAGCTTGGTTTCAGACTGTAGAGATGAATAAATGATGACTTAATTTTTAAAGTTTAAGACTGGGAGAGAACACACTGGTTCTGGGTTGTGGTGATACATTGATTTGAGAAGACAGTCTTCTCATTGGTATGTGCTTTTCAACCACAGTTCTCTTTGGATGGTGTTTCATGGCAAAAAAAAAAAAAAGTCTGTCCCGTTTGTCACTAGCTTCTAAACACCTGCATGTAGAAATGCAAAAAGTATGTACTTATGTGCCCCGACTCAGCCAGCTAGGAAGAAGACTGCAGTGGACTTTTAGTGAAGGAGAGGAGAATTGGAACCCTGTACTGATCCAGACACTCTCCTCAAAGACCAAATGTGAATGTTTTTTGTTTGTTTGTTTTGTTTTGTTTTTTTTACAGAGCCTGCCTTTTGGTGCAGGATGCCTATGGAATATTTGGTGAAGTGCATTTGGAGGGCTCCATCGTGAAGGACAGATCATTGGAAGGGCAGGCCTGCAGCCTGGTGGGAATGAGGATTCTGCAGAAGGCCACCAGAGCAAGGTAAGGAGGTGCTAGAAAGGCACCTTGTTTCCTACAATGGCTGGTTCTTTTATTAGTCTTTTATTTCTAATTACCTTGAAGACAGTAAGCCAGGACCACACTAGACTTTTCCTTGTAAAACTGAGACGAAGATGGAAGGACACCCATCAAATACCTCCAGGGGAAAATTATAAAGGAACAGCAGAAAGAATTATGCAGGTTGTTGGTTCCTAATTCTGTTGAAGTTAAAATAAAATGGAAATAAATCCATGTGTATCTCCCAGATATGAACTAAATGAGATTAAATAACTTAAGATATGAAACATGTTAGCTACCATTAGCATTTTCATCGCAGATATATTATCCTTTACTCTTTATTGTTTTATTTTAAATTTCTTCACTTTAGAAATTAACACATTTTAAGCAGGTCTGATAGCATAGGCCTGTAATCCCAGCACTTCGGGAGGTTGAGGCAGGAGGATCCTAAGTCAGCCTGGGAAACTTAGTAATGTATCAGGACTCCATCTCAAAATCATTTAAAAGTAAAAATGGACTATGGAGGTAGTTCAGTGTGAAGGCTCTGGGCTTGATCTCCAGGACCCCCCAAGAAAAGATTAATGCATTTTAGAGACAGTAATTTTTACATTTTTTGGTTTGGTTGGTTGGTTTTGTTTTGTTTTAATAATCCTCACAACAATTACGTCCTTTTTGTGAAATTATTGCTATATTGTAATGTAACTGAATTATAGTTTTTGGGTAAAAAGAGGATTTGCCCAGGTTGTTTGGAAAACATGTGTAGGCATAGCAAAGGCTTGCTTGGGTCATGTGAACCATGTCTTTGGGAAGACTGTCTCCTTTCAGTCCTTATCGGAGTTTTGCTTATAAATACTTTCTGATTCAGGAGTACCTGAAGACTATGAGTAGGTAGCGGGAAGCAGGGAGAAACCTCTGGCCTCTGGGGTTTCTTGGTTTTTATAAACTTATGTTCTTTCACCATTCTGAAAGGTATATGTATGTCTGTACATATACTTGATATTTAACTTAGTATTTTGGTTGCCCAGGAAGCCTAACTACATTTCTATGAAAAATATTTCCCCCGTTGAAATGCCCTGAATACTGCAAATAATTTATTTTCCAATATTTGTAAATGTGTGCGTGTGTGGGTGGGTGGGTGTGTTTTTGCTAGGATTGAACCCAGAGCCTCACACATACTAGGCAAGTTCTCCCATCCCCGTTTCCTAATGAACTTTTGAACCTATCTTCACGTTTAAGTTGCTGATAAAATACTTGGTGTTTCTTTAAGGTAGGACCAATTTTTTTATTTTGTACATTTAACTGTATTTTGGCAAGCAGTCATACAAATAAATGTTTAGGTTGTCTTTTTGTTCTTTTGGAAGCTATATTTCTTCAAAACAAATTATTAAATAGTTTTGGAATGTTGGCTGTTAGAATTGCCTATTAGTGACATCATTCATTGTCAGTCATCCACCCATGGCCCAGTAAGCACAATCTTGTCTCTCTTTCGCTTCCTAAAGTCTTGTGTTTTGTAGCAACTCTCATAAACTTTCACAAAATACACTTCTCATAAATCAATAAAATCAGCTAATTTTTAAATTTTTATGTTAAAATAATTAATTTGATAATTCTCATATATATATTAAAAACACAGAAAATAATTTGTTAGTTTTTGTGGTACTCAGGATTGAACCCAACACCTTCATACTAAGCTACATCCTCATCACTTTTTATTATTTTTTATTTTATGACAAGGTCTCACTAAGTTGTGCAGAGCAGGCTTGAACTTGTGATCCTCCTGCCTCATCCTCCCAAAATGATGGGATTACAGGCCTATGCCACTATGCCTGGCTGAAAATAATGCTTTGTGTACACTTAGAGTCTCAGTTACAGGGGATGCTGAAATTGGAAGATCATCTGAGCTCACTAGTTCAAGGTCAACATGGGTAACATAGAGAGACCCTGTGTCTAAAAGAGAATGAAAGAAAGTGAGAAAGGGCAAGGTCAGGGATGAGAGAGAAGGAGAGAGCACATTTTTTAATAGTTGAGAGAAAGTTATATTTTTGGGCTCAGTCATTCAAACCTATCCTACCAGATTTCGTATGGTCCACATTTATAGAGGAGGAACATCAGTTACCACTACTTGCTGTCCAAGAGACACAGAGAAGCAGACAGCTGGCTGCAGAGCGCTTTAGGCAGGCAGACATGTTGCTCTACTATACTCAGCCACCCACCTCAGTCCAGGGACTTACAGAAGGACAGACAGAGTAGCTGTTGTTTTTCTCTGATGTGTATTAGGACTTGAGTATTGATACTAACTGGTCAGTGTGAGCACAGGCAGAAAAATAGACCCAGTTGAGCTTAAAAATTGTAAAGTTTTCAAAACACCACTGGTGCAACAGGCAGAACTCAGGCCCTGCCTATACATCCACCTTTCCAAGGTGCTCCCCACTGTTGTCCAGGAACCTTCTGAGGGTATCCCCTGACCTTTGGCCCCTTGAATGAGCTGCACAGGAAGCAGTTTAGTAGATCAAACAAGCAGACATATAACATTGCATGAACTTTATTGTCAATAATATGTGCTCTATTTTTATGTAACAGGGCAATTTGTTAAAACAAACACATTAGTCTCTGAGTTTAAAACATTAATTTATAAGTGCTATTTTATGTGAATTTCTTGAAGGGTTTTTTTGTTTTTCTGAAGGGCTCTTTTTAGAGTAATATACTACAGAAAAAGGTATTTTGGGGGAGGGGGTTGGTGCCGTGTTGTGTTTTGTTTTGTGTTTTTGTTTGTATAACTGGGGATTGAGCCAGAACCTTCATGCTGAGCTGTACTCCCCCCAAAATTTTATTTTTGTTTTTGAGAAAAGGCTCTTCTGAGTCATTAAGTTGCCTAGGCTGGGCTCAAATTTGCAATCCATCTGCCTCTGCCTCAGAGTGCTGGGATTACAGGTGTGTACTACTGGGTCCTTCTGTTGCTCTTCTGTTGCTGCTGCTGGGATGTTTTTGTTTGTTTGTTTGTTTGTTTTGTTTTGTTTTGTTTGTAGCACTGGAGATCAAACCCAGGGCCTTCACACTGAGCTACATCCCCAGCCCTTTTTATTTTTTCCCATTTTATTGATATGTATATATGCAATACATAATGTTTACATTGAATTTGAGTATTTTGTGCATATAGATGTGTATGTGTATATATATATATATATATATATATATATATATATATATATATATATATATCATGTCAGAATTACAGACCTTTTGGACCCTTCTACACCCTTTCTCTCCCTGCTGGTTCCCCCCCCCCCCCCCATTAGTTCTATGAAATGACTATACTCTGTATTTCTCATATTAGAGAAGACATGTGATACTTATTTGTGTTTGAATCCCTTCACTGAGCGTGATGGTCTCAAGTTGCATTCATTTACCTACAAAAGTCTCAAAACTGTCTTTATAAACAATAGTACTCCATTGTGTACATATAGCACAATTTATGTGTCCATTACTCTGTTGATGGGTATTTTGATATCTTCCACATTTTAGCTATTCTGCTAGGAACATAGATATAAATGTATCTCTTTTATATGATGCTGTTTTATTTTCATTTTGAGATTAAAGTCTCATGAGTCACCAGCTGGCCCAGATTGGGCTTTAATGTGCTGTTATTTCACCTCACATTTTCCAGAGTGTGTGGATTACAGGCCTGCACCAGCACCCAGCAATAGAGATTATAGTAAGAGAATTTAGTTACTTAATGAGATCTTGTCTCAAAATAAAAAGAATAAATAAATTTAAAAGACTGGAGATGTAGTTGAGTGTGAAGGTCCTATGTCCAATCTTTGTACTACCCAAAAAAATTAGTACTCAGTGTGTACAGAAGGATCTGCCTGAGTGTCCAGAGAGTCAAACAGAGCAATTTATATGATCTTTGAACTTGAATTGCATTTCTTTAATTAAAAAAATAGGCAGGCATAGGTACTAGAACAGCTAATGATTTTTCTTTAAGGTAGGTTTTAGCTGACTGATCTCAGAAGAGTTCTAGAAACAAGTGAGAACAAATGCTTTAAACATCTTGATCTCTGAGCCAGGCCTATAATCATAGCACCCTGGAAGGCTGAGGCAGGAAGATTGAGTTTGTATTCCAGCATAGGCACTTAGTGCGACCTGTCTAGGAAAAAAAAAAAAAAAAGCAAGGGAGGGGGAGCCTACAGGTGTAACTCAGTGGCTCAATGTGAAGGACCTGCGCTAGATTCCCAATTTCATACAGAAATAAAAATAAAATCTAGATCTGGCAGAAGAAAACACTCCTCAGTCTGGTGACATAGTAAGATATTAATTTATAAACTCATAAAAGTAGGATTTACAGATTGATGCAAAGGAGGAAGTGAAAGGATTTATTAA
The DNA here is from genome assembly GCA_004027205.1 of Ctenodactylus gundi. Classification (NCBI taxonomy): domain Eukaryota; kingdom Metazoa; phylum Chordata; class Mammalia; order Rodentia; family Ctenodactylidae; genus Ctenodactylus; species Ctenodactylus gundi. The sequence goes on along the minus strand of PVKB01001140.1, from coordinate 20,181 downwards.
AATATGATTCATGTATTTCATAAATATTATTTAGGACCTCTTTGTGCTGTGCTTCTGGCTAGTTAGTGTTGCGCTGTCTTTGAGCTATGCTATACCTGGGGATTTATCCCATATCAGAATCTACTTAGGTATAAAGCCATTTAGATACAGCCTTATGTCTCAATGGTAAGGACTTCACATTGATCCCAGAGAAGTCTTGGTTGACATAAGGTTTTCAAAGAAGCCAAAACTACAGTTTGGAAACTTACTGAGGAAAGGAGAGCAAAAAATAAGTTCCTGGCTGATTTGGAATTTCCAGTTTGTACAGAGCTCTGTTAGGTGCTGTGGCAGGCGACAGTACAGAATGGTCCCCTACCTTCAGGTGCTCGCCAGAGTCTGCAGGAGCCTAGACAGCTGATGACTTCAGGTGCCACGTAGGAAATAAGGTTGGGTCTGGGGCCTGTGGACAACCATTGCTGAGGGCAACTCAGAGGATTGGGATTGGGTAAAATTTTAGAACCTTGAACAGACCAGGAAAAGCCCAAGGCCAAAGACTAGCATGGAAAAGAGAGTTCCATAGATAAAAAGTTCCTATTGTGGTTTGGATCTGGAGTGTTCCCCAAAAGCCTCACATACCTATGGGTACTGCATACTGTTGGGAGATAGAGCCTGTCTGGCAGGGGCAGATGGTTGGGCTTGACCTGGAGGAGGAGTATGTGCTGTATCTACCCTTCCTCCTACACTTGGCTCTGGCCTTCCATGCCATGAAGAGCTCTCCTCTGGCTACAGCTCTGCCATGTGGTTCTAGCATTTCCAGCCACCTATCCATAAATAAACTGTAACCTTCTGAAGCTGTGATCTAAAATAAATCATTCCTTCCTAAAGGTGTGAATGTTTGGCATTATGTCCCATCAATGAAAAAGTAACTAAGACAGTCCTCCAGTAGAAAAAGGAGAGGAGGCTAGTGGGGGACCAAGGCCTATAATTGCAGGACTCAGGAGCCTAAGAAAGGTGATCACAAGTTCAAGGCAGCCTATGCTACAGAGTGAGACCTTGTCTCAGTAAATACATAAACAAACACATATGTATAAATGGAGAAGTGCTACCTTGGGTAACTTGCAATTTTTTTTTCTTATAGTGCTGGGGTTAGAGCCCAGGGCCTCCACATTAAGCTACATCCTTAGCCTTTGTTTTTTGTTTGTTTTTTGAGACAAGATCTCACTAAGTCTCCTAAGCTGGCCTCAGACTTCTGTCTTCCTTCCACAGCCTTCCAAGTAGCTGGGATTACAAGCATGCACCACTACCTAGCACCAACTTTCCTTTTAATATAACAAATTAAATGTTAGTAATTGTTATACTAGAAGCCAAGTTTAGTCAACATGCTCAAAAAGTAACCAATCCCGATAGATACAAGATCTGCAGAAGCTCCTACCATGCTGCATTCATAGCTTCTGCACCAGATTCCTGGGCCTCAATGAAGTCCCACCCACCTCCCAAATCTTTACTCAGGCTGCTCCCTTGAGTGTGCTGGCCACTTCCCTGGGCTCTGCCTCCTGCAGATTAACCACTGGACCACTGTCCTTTTCTCAGCCTGGGCCATACGGCTCACTCCACTGCTTGTGCCTAGGAATACGTGAGGTGTCACTGACCTGTGGTCCTGTCAAAATGACATGTTTTAACATGAATTACAGTGGCATCATGGGCATAGGTTTGAATGTGCCCCTGTTTTGGTAAATAACGTGCAAGCATTGACCTTCCCATGGGGAACTTTGTGATGCCAGCTGCTCCCTCAATGCCAGCCTGCACTGTATGGCCACTGGGCCCTGAGTCGCATCGCTTACTGATGGCCTGAGCATCATTTCACTTTGCTCCTTCTGTGGAGGGAATGAAGACTGAGTGCCTGGCCATCTTGGTTCGTAGGCCTTCTTAAAGCAAGATCAGTTTCTAGGTCACCATCATGTAATAAGTAAATAAATTAATATAATAATATACATAACAGTATATATTTATAGGCATAGATTATAGATATTTTCTTGGGTTCATCTTAGAATTTTCCTCAAGAAGATGTGAATGTGTGTGTTTATACTTCACAAAAATAATTGCTGGGGCTCAGTTTTAGCCATGGAGACCAATTTGATTATAAGACCCTGCTCCAGTAAAAGTTAATGACCACAGTGCCAGGTACCTCTGGAACTAGGTGCTCAGTTTTCCACTGAGTCTAAGAGGAATTTAGAGAAGCGTGTTTTAAAGTATTTTATCAAGAATGGTGAGACTGAGTGCCCATTAGTAAGTTTTCCTAGGAAAAAAAGGTTTGCACACATCACACTTAGGTGTACTTATCCCTGTCAGTTATCACAAATCACACTTGTCCCTGTCAATTGTCACAAGACTCAGTGGAGGCAAAGTAGGCTATGCTCCAGCCAGTCTTACAGAGGAGGGCCTGAGACAAAGAGAAGGTAACTGGGAAGGCTGACAGCTGGCCCAGGTGACTGGACAGAAGCATCCTGAGTCCTGGCATTCCCTTTCCTGAGGAGCCTGTCACCTGTGTCCAGCTGCGTGCAACTTCAACTTGAATGCAACATGAATCTGTAGACTCTCAGAGAAATATTTCATTTTATTTTTTAAAAAATTTCCCACTATTTTTATTAATATACATGTGTAACATTTAGTATTTACAATGAATTTGGGCATTTTGTGAACATATATATCTTATCAACTTTACAATCCCTTCCCATTTTTGACCCTCCCATCCCCTCCTTACCCCTTCCCCCAACTCTGGCTATCACTTTATTTGGTTCTATAGAATGTCTCTGTTCTGGGTTTTCCAAGTGAGAAGAACTATGCAGTATTTAACATAGTAATCTTCCGCACCTAAATCATTTCACTTAAGTCACCACCCTAACTCAGCTTCCTATTCCTTGAATGAGTCGCAGTAGTTAAATCTTGATGCCTTTTCTCTGAATCCAACCAATCCCTGTATTGGGATAGTTACCAAAAGTTTTTTTTTTTTTTCTATATTTCACCATATCTTTGTTGCTATTCGTAAACCTGGCCTTACCCACCAGTTCACATTAGAAAATAACTACAAGCATGTAGTTCGAAAGACTAGTAAATTTGGGAAAGAAGAAGATAAAAAAAGAGTTAGATTTCAAATACCTTAGCTGAATACAGGAAGGTACATGTTTGTACATTCAAAGGGTTATCTTTACTTCAGTCAGTTTTCTTAGGATAAATTTTAATCAGTGACCTAATAAATGGATTGCTACAATAAAAAAGTCAAAACTATATCACATTGCTACATTAAATGAACTTAAATCTGTACCACATAAATATACTTAAAGTAACAGATATGAAGGCAAATTTAGTTATTTCAGAATTTTTTAACTTTCATAACTTATTTATTCACATTTCACTGGTAACTACCATTCTGCTATATTTGGTTTATAGTTTTTTCTGCCTATCCCTCCATATGTTCATGCATTTGTATTCTTAAGAGATTTTATGTCAATTCCCCATGTTGTATTATTAATTAGTAATTATTGTATTTTTCACACTACTATACTATTACTAATTATAATGTTGTGGGGAAATTTCACAGATTTTATAGAAGAACTAGTACTGTTTTCAATGTATATCAATCAGATGATTTAATTACCAGTCTATATTTTTCCCACATTTTACTGATATGTATATGTGCAAAATTCAAGGTTTACAATGGAGTTGAGCATTTTGTGCACATACGTATCTTGTCAAGGTGACAAGGGCTTTCCACTCTCCTTTTGTCCCTCCCTCGACCCACCTCTCCCTCCCTCATCCCCCACCCTACCCCCCTCTTTCACTTTGTCTTTTGCCTTAAGTTCCATAGGTGTTGTGATCTGGGACTCTCATATCAGAGAAACCATTCGATGTTTCATCTTCTGCTTCTGACTTACTTCACTAAGCATGATGTTCTCTAGTTTCTTCCGTTTGCCTGCAAAAGCCTCCATGCTATTGGGTTTTATTGATGCATAGTATTCCATTGTGTATAAATGCCACATTTTTTGTATCCACTGGTCTGTTGATGGGTATTTTGGTGCCTTTCATATTTTTGCAATCTATTTTTGTATTACATTTTCTCTTTAGATATTACCTTTCCTCCAAGCTGTTTTGGTGCTGCTTATGTTTCCGCCTCTCAAAGAGAACAGACTCACATTCAACATCAAAAAAGTGAATTGCTTCATTCAACAAGCTTAAGACTTTATCAGTTTGCTACACCAAATGGACTTAAATCTGTATCACATAAGTATGCTACAGTTAAAGCAATAGATAAATAGCTATACTCAGTTATTTCAGATTTTTTGACTTTCATACATTGATCACTCATATTTCACTAATAATTAGCTTTTTGCCCTAATTGTTTTTTCCTTTTCCCGATCAATTCATCCCTAATTTCATGCATAGCCTTACTTTTTTCTCAACTCATTCTCCTTTAGCTGTTGTTGTTTTTTCTCTGGGATAATTGGTGTCACTGGCCTCCCTTTTACTTTCTTAAGTTTCCTTTAAGTATTCTCTGCAATACTGGCTTAGCGGCTGCAAATTCTTTTAAGCTTTCTATATCATGGAAAGTTTTAATTTCTCCCTTTACATTAAAAGATAACTTTGTTGGCTGTAGCAGTCTTGGTTGGCATTTATGTTCCTATAGTTCTTGGATGACATTGCTCCATGCTGTCCTGGCTTTTAGAGTCTGGGTTGAGAAGGCTGCAGTTATCCTGATAGGCTTATCTTTGTAGGTCACCTTCTGTTTTTCTCTTACCACTTTTAGTATTTTCTCTTTGTGTTGGGTTTCTAATATTTTAATTATGATGTGTCATGGTGGGGATCTCTCATGATCAAAGTTGTTTGGTGTTCTATATGCCTGCAATAGTTCCATGTTCATTTCTTTTCTTCAATTTGGGAAATTTTCTTCCATAATTTCATTAAACATGTCCTTTAAGCCTTTTGTTTTGTCCTCAGTCTTCTCCTGGACTCCCATAATTCTGAGGTTGTTTCTCTTTGAATCATCTATCAGCCATTGTAATGATTCGCTTTCTTTCTTATTTACTTTGTGTTCTACATGGCCTGTATGTTACAGCTCAGTCACTTTATTTTCTAGGTCTGACATTCTATTCTGAAGATGTTTAATGTGCTTACTTATTATTTCCTGTGTGTTTTTCACTTCCTGAATATCTGCATTCAATTTTTCTATATCTCTGTTGTGTTCTTCTCTAATTTCTTGTATTACCTACATTATCTTCTGGTATATTTCTTCTATGGTCTCCTCTGTTTGCTTTTCAAGGTTTGCTTCTAGCTTAGCCACGTATTGGTGTAGCTTTTCCATTGTCTGTTTTATTTCCTGCTATAATTTCTTGCTTTAATTCAGTGTATTTCTGGGCCCAGAAGTTACCATCATTTTTTGCCATTTTCATCTTTGGATTCTGCAGTTTCAGGGTCCCTGGTGTCATCTTCTGGGTTGTCATGTCTTTTTGCAGGAGATTTGTTACCATGTTTCCCCATGGCTCTGTTATCTCTGACCATCTCTGGTGCGTAGGAAAGAAGGGTTTGGTAAGACCCAGTCCTAGATGCCTCTGGAATCCTCTGGCCTAAGGGACAGACAGAGCAATGGAATTCCCCGTCCTAGGTGCCTTTGAGGCTCAGGATTGACAGGGTGATATAATTCCCTGGAAGCCTCTGGAAGCCTCTGGCTCACGGAATGGATGGGCGATTGACTTCCTGGTGCTAGATGCCTCTGGCATGCAGGGCAATGGTGAACTGGAAGCCTCTGGTGCATGCAGGTGAAATGGCAATGATTCCCCTTTTAAGGTGTCTTGTTCCCCCTGGTCCCCTCAGCAAAGCTTTCCGTCTGTCCTGGCTTCCCTCCCCCATGGCGGGGCTCTCCACCCTTGGAGCAGAGGTGCCCCTGAGCCATTCAGGTGATCAGCAGCCTTTTTCCTCTCTATTTTCCTCTCTGCCACTTGTGCCAGTTTCTTCCTAGGCACTATTCAAGGGTGACCCCCAAAGTCCTGATGTGCTCTTTTGAGCGTTCTTTTACTCTAAAGGGCTCAGTCTTGAGCTTTTTAAAAATCCTCTCATTCTTTTTAAGATGGCTCCTGCTTACATCATTGCCTATGATGGCTGCTGACCCCTGTTTCTGATTTGGAATCCCGAGGCCTTTTCTAGGGGGAGTGCATGCTGCATTTGTTGTTCACACTACCCGTGGGTTGGTTTTCGGAGGCTGGGGGCCCCAGCTGCTGGCAATTCTCACTTCTCCGGATCCTCGCTTACCTCACACTGAGGTTTTGGCTCTGGACTTTCCTCCATCTGTGGTTTGTAGACGCCAGCAGCTTGGGGCCGCACTGAGTCGGCTCCTTTTTTCCTCCTCTTCCGATGTGACTTCAGGATTTCTGACCCGCCCGCAGCCTTGTATCCATTGTTAGGGTGCTCCATTCTCTCCCAGCTCTGTCAGATGTTCCGGGCCCACACAAGCTTTTCTCCGTGTGCAGCTGTCTGTGGCTCCAGCCATTTGCAGCTGGCCTGCGGTGGTTTCCTGGGCTGCTGGGATTTTTTTCCCCCTGCTTTCAGTGATCCTTCATAATTTCTGTCCTTCCCCTGGTCACCTTTCAGTTGTTGGGGTGCTCCTCTCTTTCCTAGTTACACTGAACACACATTTTGTCACTAAATTCTCCACTTTTTAAGTGGGTCGATCAGGAAACATTGTGCAGTGCTGTTACTCAGCCGCCATCTTGACCAGAAGTCTCAGAGAAATATTTCAGATGCCCTTTTCACAGGATAAATGCACTGGTAAGGGCTCTCCCTAGGTGCTAAACTGGAGTTGTAATTTCCTTCCTTGGATTTTCCCTCTTCAAAAAGAACACTTTATTAAAAAGCCACATACTTCCCTTGGGGTTTTGGGTCCAGAATCTCTTTGTTAATTGTTGTGTTTAGAAGGGTTGCTTTAAAGTAGTTGTGGCCTAGTGGCAATGCAGTGGACGAGAAAGCTTGCTTTAAGGAACCTCCTTAAGAATTCTTTTGGCTTTCGGGTCAAGATGGCAACTAAGTAACAGCTGCACAGTGTCTCCTCATCGACCTACTTAAAAAGTTGAGAATTTAGTGATAAAATACCTGTTCAATGTAGCTAGGGCAGGGAAGAGCACAAGCAGCTACTGAAAGGAGGCCAGTGGAAGGTCAGAGATCCTGAAGGAACATCAAAATCAGAGAAAAGAAAAAAAAAACTTAGGAGCCTAGTTAGCTGCCCCATGCCAGCTGCAAAAGACTGGGAGCTAAAGGCATCTGCAGACAGGAAAGCCTGCATGGAGCCTGGAGCAGCTGATGTAACTAGGAGAAGAAGGAACGCCCCAAACAACTGACAGGAGGCCACAGAAAGGTCGGAAATCCTGAAGACATATTGGAAGTGGAGAAAAACAGCAGCTGACTTGGCATGGTCCTGAGCTGCTGGCCCCCAAAGACCACAAACAAGCGAAAGCCAGGAGACCAGAACCTCAGATTGAGGTAAGCACTGATCTGGGAGAAGTGGGAATTGTCAGCAGCTGGTAGCCCCATCCTCGGAAAAAGGAGCATGCAAGTAGTGCATACTGCAAAAGCAATGTGAGCTCCCCCTACAAAAGGCCTCCTGGAGCCCATATCAGAAGCAGTGCTCAGCACCCATTACAAGCAATGACATAAGCAGGAGCCATTAAAAAAAAAAAAAAAAAAAAAAAGCCCGAGACTGAACAGATCAGAGTAAAAGAAAGCTCAGAAGAAGACACCAGGACTTTTGGGGTCACTCTTAAGCAATGACTAAGAAGAAACTGGCACAAGAGGCAGTTGCAGAAAGGAGAAAAAGGCCGCTGACCTCTTGGATGGGTGAGTGTAGTGGAAGCATATCTGAATGTGGAAAGCTCTGCCTCGAGGGAGGGAAGCCAGACAGGCGGGAGAGCTTTGCTGAAGGAGCCCAGGGTGAACTAGACACCTTGGAGGCCATCAGACTGTCAAGTCTGCCCTCACTGCCTATTCCCAGCAGAGGACTCAAAGGAATTGCAGATCCCCACCCTGCCCCCATCTACTCTTATACTCATTCAAAAAAACTTCTCAGCTAGGCCTTTAGAGTGAAGTAACCTCAACAACAGAAACATGGGAAGAGGACAAGGCAACAGGACACCCACAGAGATGCCTGAGACCCCAGAAACTAATGTCATGAGCCCTGAAATAGTGGAACTCATAGGGAAGAATGTCAAAAAGCAAATAAACAAATCGAACAACCAGTTCAAACAAGATATTCTCAAAGAAATGCAAGCAATGATCAGAGGAATTAAAGAGGAACTTGCTAAGCAAACAATGGTCCTAATGGAGACAAAGCTTACTGAGCATATTGAAGCCACAAATAAAAAGTTGGCTGAAGTAAATAAGGAAGTGCAAGATATGAAGGAATATTTTGATAGAAAAATAGAAAATCTAAAAAGAAATCTAGATGAAATTCAGGATATGAAAAATATATGTGACAGTCAGAGAGGACAACTAGAATATTGTGAGGATAGAATTTCAGACCTTACATACAAGGCTGAGGGAACAAATGATATAATTAGGCACGGCTCCAGAGTTAGAAATGAGCAAAGTAGCTGGATACAACAACTGATGGATGATTCAAAGAGAACCAATCTCAGAATTATGGGTGTGAGGCAAAGAGCAGAAGACAGCAGTAAAGGTATAAAGAATTTATTCACTGCAATAGTATAAGAATATTTCCCTAATCTAGGAAAAGAAATTAACTTTCAGGTACAAGAAGCTTATAGAACACCAGATAACCTCAACCAGCAGTGAGACTCGCCATGACACATCATAATCAAAACCTCAGAAATACAACAAAAAGGAAGAATATTAAAAGCAGCAAGAGAAAAACAGACATTATTCTACCAAGGTAAACCCATTTGAATTACTGCAGATTTCTCAAGGCAAACTTTAAAGGCTGGGACAGCCTGAAGCAAGATCTTTCAAGCTTTACAAGACAACAAGTATCAACCAAGATTTTTATATCCGGCAAAATTATCCCTGAAAATTGAAAGAGAAGTAAAAATTTTTCATAACCAAGAAACCCTAAGGAAATTTGTGATCACTAGCCCAAAATTGCAGAAAATACTTGAAGGGATCTTGGAGAGAGACCGACAGACAAGCAGTACCAAAGAACATAGAAGAAAGGAAACATCAACAACAAAGAAGAACAACTAGATTAGCTTTGAATCATTTGACTGATATCCTTCTAAAACATTACCAAACTGATACAGACTTAATGTAGCAAATCGATATAGACTTAAGCTTGTTTATTGTAGCAATTTCAGTTATTTGATGTTGAATGTAAGTTTATCCTCTTTGCACCAAAAAACATGGAGGAAAGGAAACATCTAAAGAGATAGTGTAACAAAAAAAATAGATTGGTATTGAATAATTTGATATATTTCTAAAACAGTACCTGCTGTTTATAAAATCTTTGAAATTTCCCCACATAATTGTTATTTGTAATAGTATATTAATCTACAAAACAGAATAATTACATTCATTATAGGGAATTGGTATGAAATCTTTTAAAAATATGTGTGCGTGAATTTATGCATGGATAGGTAGATAAAATGATAAACCAAACCTGGCAGCGTGTTAGTAATTAGTGAAATGTGAGTAAATAAGTTATAAAAGTTTAAAAATTCAGAAGTAACTAAGTGTGCCATCATATCTATTGCTTTAAGTATACTTTTGTGATCCAGATTTAAATTCATTTAATGTAGCAATTCAATATAGACAAGTTCATTTATTGTAACAATTGACCTACCTATTCATTCTTTGATATAAGTTTATCCTAAAAATCTGATGTAATGATAATCTTTTGAATGACCCAAAAATTTACCTTTCAGTACTCAGCTAAAACATTTGAAATTTAACTTCTCTCTTTCTTGCATTTTCCAGCGTTATGAATTGCACTGTTATAGATCTTATGGGGACTGGTGGGTGAGCCCAGGTTAAATAGTCTCAACAAAGATATAGCAAAATATATGAAAAAAGAACTTTTGACAAATATACCAATGAAGGGATCTGCTGGAATCAGAAAAGAGGCATCAGGATTTGACCACTGCAACCCAATCTAGGGATAGGAAGCTGAGCTAAAGAGTGATGATTTGAATGAAATGAGTCACAAGCAGAATATTAAAAATGTTGAGCATCATATGTTTTCTCTGATTTGGGAAACCCGGAATACAGGCATTCTATAGAACCACATGGTGTGATAGTGGAAATTAGGGTAGGTGGAGTGGGTGTGAAAAGGCCAAAAATGGGCAGGGATTGTAAAGCTGACATGATATATATGTACACAAAATACTCAAGTTCATTGTAAGCATTATGTATTGCATATGTATATTAATTAAAATGGTGGGGGAAAAAAAGAATTCTTTCAGTCTGTGAAAGGGTGCAGAGTAATTTCAGTACTCTGAGAGGTTAAGGCAGGAAGAGTGCAAGTAAAAGCCCTATCTGGGCAATTTAGTAACTTAGCAAGACTTATCTCAAAAATAAAAAGGACTGCAGATACAACTCAGTACAAAGGGTCAACCCTCATTACCAGAAGGAAGAAATTAAGATTTTTAAAAATCAAAATGATGCCCTGGTGCTTTCAGCCATGTTTCTGGAAGGTGAGTAAAGTCTCTTAAGAGAGTGCTGCAGCCCAAGGACAGTCGGAGAGGCAAAGGTGGGCAAAGGACAGCACTTTGCTATGCAAAACCCTTTAGTGCCTTAGAAGTGCATTTTGTGTTTTACGTTATATTTTTCTTTTTGCCAAATATTTCCCGCCATTAGTATTTTAAGTCAAAATTAATTTTTTTTCTTTTTGTACTGGGGATTGAGCTCAGGGCCTTCTCACTAACCTACATCCTCAGCCCATTTTTTATTTTTTGTTTCAAGACAGGTCTTTTGAAGTCCTTAAGTTGCCCAGGCTGGGCTTGGAACTTGCAGTTCTCCCTTCACTCCTCAAAGTCCCAGGATTACAAGCTGGCAAAATCAAATCTTTTCATTGTCTTACAGGAACAGAGTATTTGGAGTTCATAGTCAACAGTTGTACAGAGAAACATAAAAGCAAAACAGTAGATAAGAGAAGGTCATATAGCAACTCTTTTCCCAGTATATGTTCTCTTTGGATAATCAGTACTTGGGAGTTGCCTTTTCTTAGCTGTTAACATTGTATGGGTGCTGTTGATATTCTGATATACTTTTGACATTATTTCTTATGGACTCTTGAATATTTGTACAATCCACTGTCTCTTGTTTTGCTGCCATAGTCTCTGACTCGGGATCACATGGACATTCTGTATATATTGACAATAATTTTAAAGTTAGAATCAGAAGATGGGAATTGTGGACTCTGATTTGTCTGAAAATTAAACTACTTTACTAGATAAATGGAAGGTAATAAAAAAAAGTTTAATTCTTAACTTATGAAGATCTATTTTCTCACTAGGATAAGAAAGAAATGTGTAGACATATAGTAATTTGAGCATATCTGAATCTTTAGTTTATTTTCATCAGCTTCTGAACAATCATGAATTCTTTTTAAAGCAAAAGGGGGTATATTGAGAAAGTAAAGCTCTCTGGAAGAGGTTGAGAGGGGGGTCTTGAGTAAGGGTCTGAGGGAATGAAAGACTCGAGCCCCTTATAAAGCTTTTGCTCAGATGGTTTCAAGCAGTCTCTTGTGGTGGGGGCTGTAGAATGATATAAGCCCACTGATTACCTTAGGGCATCTAGAATAATCATGAATTCTGCATAGTTTAGTAAAAGGGGTTGGGAGGATGATTTATCTACCCAAGCCAGAATATAGAAACACCAATGATAAAATTCAGTTAAACCTAACTAGTCATTATTGTTAATATGTGCCCCTGTGCAAACGCAGCAATTGAATCTAAAGGAAGGCAAAGAAAACATAAAGTAGCCATAACAAGGGTGGGTTGGCTGGTTGGCTTGTTGTTTGTTTGTTTGCCTTTGCACTGCCAGAGGTGGAACTCAGGTTCATTGCCGGAGCTACATCCCCAGACTATTTTGAGGGTTGATTTTGAGACAAGATTTCACTGAATTTTCCAGGATGAGCTTAATCTTGCAATCCTTTTGCCCAGACTCCTTGAGTGCTGGAATTACAGGCGTATGCCACCAGACCCAGAAAAATAAGTCCAAAGTGAAATGACTAAAAGGAATGTGCTACATTGTGGATGAACTTTGAAAATGTGGTACTACTTGAAAGAAGCTAGACACAAAAGGTAGCATACTGTATGGCTCTGTATGAAATGACCGGGAGAGTCCATGGAGATTTTTTTAGCAGATCAGTCATTTCCAGGAGCCAAGGGGACAGGGTCTGGGGGCCAATTTTAGAAGTAATAAGACGTCTGGAACTAAATAGAAATGCTGTGTATGTTTCATTGTTAATATACTAAATATACTTTAAACTGTTAATTGTTTAAAAAGTCAGTACTGAGGAGTGAACCCAAGGCTTTCACCCTGAACTACAATCCCTGACCCTCTTAATGTTTTATTTTGAGATGGGATCTCACTAAAGTACTTGGTTTCCCAAGCTGTGCTTGAGCTTGTACTCCTCCTCCCTTGGTCTCCCAAAGCACTAGCATTGCAGGTATGCAGCACCACACCAGATAAAATGGTTAATTTATGTTACAGATTTTACCTCAACTTATGAAAAAGAAAAAACTTAAATTTATTATCTAGAAAATGCTTATACTGAATTATGGAAGTGACTGCATATGTGTCATAAGCCCACTAGGAGAAGAATCGTTTCTGCATGCAATTTCTGGGCATAACTCCATGCATGTCAGAAAAACAAAATATGAGGAGTAGAGACACACCAAGAAATGCCAGTCTGGGAGGTGAGAGGCTCCCAGAGGATGAACCTCATGCCTCACACCTACTGAGAAGTGCTCAGCACTGAGCCTCATCCCCCAGCCAGTTATTGGTAATCTTAGACATTAAGACTGTTTGGATGAAAAAGGCAAGGACTTACTTATCAAAAAGAGCTCCTTTTTGAGTCCATCATCAACTTTTTATCTCAATGAGAGGGACTTAAGCAAACTGGTTTTATATCTATTCTGTCTAACCTGTTTTTATCATCCACAAGAGTGAGCACCAAGACACTGAAGAAAGCATAGGAGGGAGAGCCACTGACTGCAGCTAGGCTCAGAGCCCCACCACCAGGCAGGTCACAGGAGGGGTGAGCAGAGCCACAGGCCACCTGAAAGTCTCCATTTGAGCAGTGCAGGGTGGGCAGGAACCATTACCAACACGGCTACCCAAGCTTCCAAAGTAAAACACATTAAAACTTTTATACTGACTGCTATTCAACAAAAATTTAAATGACATTATCGTATTTTTGTTTTTAATTTACTGGGAATCAAGTCCAGAGCCTTCATGCGGACTGTATCCTGAGCTCTTTTTTGATTTTGAGATAGGATCTCACTTAGTTGCTAAATTATCCAGACTGGACTCAAATTTGCAATCATGCCTCACCGCCCCCTTGAGCCTACTAGTGTGCTGGGTTCACACCTACACCACTGTGCCTGGATAAAAATCACACTCTTGCTAATTAAATTAGGAAGTGTTGCTTCATTCTCCTCCTGCCCCGTAGCTCCCTCCAATTACTCATTCACCATGCAGCAGCTCCTCTAGGGACACATGAACGCTACAGCTCAGGTTCAAGGCACTCCTGCTCTAGAGGATCTAGAGGGCAGTAAGAGAGGAAGGCTTTGCTGCACTGGTGAGTGGGTGAGTGCCCCCTCATCTGCTCTGGTCCCTAGAGAAACCTTCACCAAGGAGACAACCTCTGAGTGAAGCTCACAGACTCCTCATGGTTCTGGGCCAGGGCCCAGAGGGAGCATGGGAGCCTATGCGCCACCCTTCACTCATTTCCCAGTATCTTTTCACCAAAAATAGGTTGAATAGCTCAATTTTTTTTAGTTGGTGTTCTCCGCAAGAGTTAACACAATGTTCTGTAAAACTCTGATTAATAGACTGAGCATGGTGGTACACAGCCGTAATTCTAGCACTCGGGAGGCTGAGGCAGAAGGATTGCAAGTTCATGGCCAACTTGGGTTGTATGGTGAGACCCAGTCTCAAAAAAATAAAGAAAAACAAGAAACATATCATTAATAAATTATGAAATCTGAACAAAAACCATTAAAAAAAAACATGGCTGTAGGAACAAAAAATGTTCAGTAGTTGTAAGAAGTGCCTTTGCTATTCCTCCCGTACCCCATTACCAAACTCAGATAGCCAGGGCACAAGTAGAACCAAGTTAACTCTGGGTCACTTGGCTGAGTGGGCTGAGCTTATGCAAGGAGACTTGACAGTTAAAAAGCAAAACAAAACTCCCAGCAATGTCCCTGGGTTGCAGAGAGGAGGCAGCTGTGATTCCACATGGACTCAGAGCTCTGGCCAGGGACCAGTGTGAATGCATGTGCTGTATTTCCTGGTCAAATAATACCAACTTCATCAGTAACCAATCAGGATAAATAACATCTCTACCTAAAGATATTAGAGTTAAAGGATTTTATGCACACAATCTCTTCTTCTTTTCCAAGGAATTGAAAAGTTGAAATCTAGTCATTATTGACCAACGCCTTTATTCTGGTTTTGTAAACAAGACAGGAAAAGAAAAACAATCAGGAGTAATTTAGGAGAATGATAGAGTTTGGGAGTATTTTTGTTTCCAAGACAGAAAATAAATCCAGTTGGAAATTGCTAGGCCTTGCCAGTTACCTGATAATAAAGGGGGGGAAAATCACTAATGAAGCTAGTAGAATTAAAAGTACAAAGGGGTCTAATTAAAACAGGGATAAAAGAAGCCAGAAAGAAGATCAGTTGATCAAAGGCATTAAAAGCAAATACCACATATCCCTCCAGGTTTGTAATTTAGCTAGCAAACTTACTTTGCAGTATAATCAGTTCAGAAATCAGTAAATTGGCAGGTTTGTTTTTTCATTTGAATTTAACCCCTTTCTTAGAAACCCCTCTCCCAGTCTCTTCTTCTCTCCACAAAAATCATAATTATCTATTTGAGGTCAGTCATTTTAAAACTTTCAGACTCTGTTTTGGAAATAGTAACCTTAAGAGGAATCTCAGTGCCAAACATTGCGTGTTCAGTTGTCCTGTTTGAAACTGAAAGGTAGAGGTGTCCAGCCTCCACCATAGGTCCCACTCAGAGCCTGGAACTTCAGCCCCGTAGTTTGAAAGTAACTTTTAAAGATTAATTGCTCATCTAAGCATTTTACATATTCGTTATAGTTCATGCTTTCTCTCCCATCATCATCATCATCCTCACTAGCCTGCAGCTGTCACCATGGTACATGAGCTAGCAATATGAGTTAGAGGCAGAATGGAAATATTCTTTGTTAATTTCAAATATGACCTCCAATTATGGGTTGGGGAGTACAGAAGAGTGCACCCTGGGTCTTGTCACTGAGCTGTCCTCAAGCCTTCTGTGTATATGTGTGGTGCTAGGGATGAAACCCAAGCCCATCACAGTAGGTTACATCCCTAACCCATTTTTTAAATCCTGAAACAGGGTCTTCTCAGTTGCCCAGGCTGGATTTGAATTTGTGATCCTCCCTCATCCTCTCAGGGCTGGGATTACAAGCCTGTGCCCCAAGGCTCAGCTACTCAGTCTCTCCCAAACCATTTAACTCTTTATTTTAAGACAGTGTCTCATTAATTTGCCCAGAGCAGTCTCACACTTGAGATCCTGTTACTTTGCCCTCCCATAGTGCTGGTATTATAAGTGTGTGTACCACCATGTCTGACCAAGTGTTTATTATAAATATGTTTTTACCAGCTATTTTCTCAAATTTGAATCTTTTGGATTTTAATTTTAGATAGGATACTCTCAAATCTTTATAATTTACAACCAAATATGTCTGTCAATACGCAATGTTGAAATTAGGGGAAAAAAAAGAGTTTTGACTATTCACTCCTCAACTGTCAAACTCTCGGGCAAATTAGGTCATAGTATTCATCTTTTAGGTAAAGATCTTCAGCTGGGAAGGGCAGCACAGGCTGTAATTTCAGTTCTCTGAGAGACTGACACAGGAAGATCAGAATCCTGAGCCCAGCTGTGCAATTTAGTAGCTTATCGAGACTGTCTCAAAATCAAGACTAAAAACTGGCATGGGGATTTAGCTTAGGGCAAAGGCCCTGAGTTCAGTTGCCAGTAGCCCCCACACATCCATCCTCCCAACACCAGCCCCGCCCCGCCCCCACCCCCCCACCCCCCCAAAGACCTTAAGCTCACAAATGTTAAGTAATTTGGCTTCATCTTGTGAGCTGGGCCTCAAGCCAGATCCATCAAATCCCAAAGCCTGTGTTTTTGATACTACAGCTGACATTTAATTACTTCCAGTTTTAGGGGAATTCATTTCTGCAAATTTCCAATTTGTTTTATAGCCATAATCCCTGGCCCACGAAAGAGAAATCTGATTATTTCTTGTCAGTGATTTTGATGTTAATTTACATTCTTGGTGGTTTCCATTGTTTGGATTTGCCTTTTTCTTTTTGAGACAGGGTCTCATAGACAAGCTCCATGCTGACCTTGAACTCACTACATAACCCAGGCTGTTCTCAAATTTATGGTCTTCATGCCTCAGTCTCTGGACGTACTGGGATTACAGGCATGTTTTCCAATGTTTTTGCTAAATAAACAACAGCGGTATACTATCTATACTAGAATTTTCCTGAGTTACCAGGAAGAGTACCAAATCTATGGTAAATAATTACACTGCAGGCTTTAGGTTTCATTAGGGATTTTTTTTTCCCCCAGTAACTTGGATTCTTATTAATGAAGCTATGAGTTGAGAAAGGCAATTCTTGTTACAGTTAAAGAAGAAATAAAAACAGGAGTATGTACTTCTCTCCAAGTGCTCCCTGCAGTGGGGTGGACTGTCCTAAAACCACCTATGGCTACAGTAGTAAAACACCTCAAATTAGGTGTTTAAGTGTTGCCTACAAATAAGACAGTGATATAGCTGCTGCTTTTGTCTCTTGTTGCCTTTGAAATAATTAACATAAATCATGAAACAAATTTAATAATCTCCCTCTTGCCCTTTACTCACAGTACATATACTTGCCCCAATCTTCCACACCTTTGTCCATTAGCATAAACATGTCTGTAAACAAAGAGATTATGCTTTGCTCTTTCCAGGGCATCTCACAGATGTCCCTCTCACAAGAAGTATTCTGGTTGTGTCCAGGTTTCCTCACTTCAGTTCACTGCTGGTGGTGTATGTCCTTGTGCCTATGTCTGTGCTCTGTCTCCTTTATTCAGTTTTATATTTTAACTTGTTTACTGCCAAATATAATGAACAGATGAATAAGTATAAAATTATAGTGTTAAAATAATTAAATATAAGCCAAAGTAAATAAAGCAAGGAAACACCTCCACTAAGCTACCACCAAATTCAAGGAAAAAAACCCATACCAGAAGTTACCGATTGCTCAGCCATCCTGGCACCTTCCTCTCTCCCTAACCTATCGCAGAGATGTTTGCAGTCTGGCGATTTCTTCCATGCATTTCTCACAGTTGCCTCTTTATTCAAGTTCTTAAAAATATATGTAGCTTTGTCTGTCTTTGAACTCCATATTGATAGTTTCGTGGTTATTAATGTTTTGCTGCTTCTGCTTACCAGCAGTGGCCCTGGTGGACTGTGCGCAGGAGAACCCCAGCCATGAGGTTCCTCACTTCTGCTGAGTGTGTGTGTTTGTGTTGTTGATATTTTGCAGAAACCATAACATGAGGGTCAACTATCTACTACTGCACACAGCTCTGGCTTGTTCACTTTTTCTTTTATTTTAGCCAGTGACTCCAGTCTGTTGACCCATGTTCTAGACACTTTCAGTCACTACTGGCAGAACATGAGCTGCTCTTGTGACCCACCAGCTTTTGCCTGGGGGTCACGGCTGTGACATGGTGGGGAGGAGTCTTCACCTTCAGTACTAATGCCATACTCTCTTCTCAAGGTGAGGGACCAGTCACTGTCCCTGTCAGCCTTGCCAAGGGGTCCTTCTGTTCTGTGTATCAGTCATTTATATTTCCTCTCAGAGAAGTTTGTTCAGGTCTTTTGCTTATTTTTCTTCTGGTGTAATTAAGCTGTATATATTCTTAATATGAGTCCTTCATTCCTTATGTGAGTGGTGTGTCTTTTTTACCATTTTATTAATACATATGCAATACATATGTTTACAGTGAACTCGAGTATTTTATACACATATATATCACATCAACATTACAATCTCTATTTTTGTTCCTCCCACACCTTCCCCACACCCCCTAACTTCTACTGTCACACCCGTTTAGTTCTATAGAATGCTTGTATTCTGAGTTTCCCAAATTAGGAAACCATACAATATTTAACATATTTAATCTTCTTCATCAGACTCACTTCACCACTCAAATCCCCACTCTTTTGCTCAGCTTCCCACGCCTAGAATGGGCTGCAGTGGCCAAATCTTGATGCCTCATCTCTGGGTCCAGCAGAGCCCTTGATTGGGATGATTTGCCAAAAGTTCCTTTTTTTTGGTATCTTAGTATATCTTTGTTGAGATTATTTATCATGGCCTCATCCACCAGTCCATATAACAAAAGAACTATAACAATGAAATTCATAAGGCTCAAAAATGTGAGAAAGAAAAGGAGAGAAGTTAAATTTCAAATTGCGTTGCAGAGTACTGAAAAGTAAATGTTTGTGCATTCAAAATACATTAGATTATCATTACACCAGTCAGTTTTCTTAGAATAAACTTAAATCAAAGACCAAATAAATGAATTGCTACAGTAAATGAACTTAAATCTTCATGGAATTGCTATACTATATGAGCTTAATCCTATATGACAAATGTATATTATACATAAAGCAATAGATATAATGACATATGTTGTTATTTCAGATTTTTTGACTTTCAAAAATTATTTACTCACATTTCACTAATTACTAACATTTTACCAAATTTAGTTTACCATTTTATCTATCTCTACCTCCATAAATTCATGCATACATAATTTTTAAAATTTTTATACCAACTCCCATATTGAATATAACTAATATACTCTGCAAACTAATATACTATTGAAAATAATAATTATGGAGGAAGTTTCACAGGTTTTATGAGAAAGCTGGTACTGTTTTAGTAGAATACCAATCAAATGATTCAAATACCAATCCTGTTGTTACACTTTCTCTTTAGATGTTTTCTTTCCTCCATGTTCTTTATTGCTTCTTGTCTGTCTATCTCTCTCAAAGGTTCCTTCAGGTATTTTCTGCAGTGATGGGCTAATGGTCGCAGATTTCTTAAGGGATACTTGGTCATGAAAATTTTTACTTCTCTTTCAATTTTTCAGGGATAATTTTACTGGATACAACAACCTGGGCTGATGCTTGCTGTCTTTTAAAGCCTGAAAGATCTTGCTCTAGACTCTCCTGGCCTTTAAAGTTTGCATTGAGAAATCTGATAATTCAAATGGGTTTGCCTTGGTAAAATAATATTTGTTTTTCTCTTGCTACTTTTAATATTCTCTCTTTATGTTGTATTTTTGAGGTTTTGATTATGGTGTGTTGTGGTGAGTCTCATTGCTGGTTGAGGTTATTTGTTGTCCTATTAGCTTCTTGTACCCGAAAATTAATTTGTTTTCATAGATTTGGGAAATTTTCTTACATGATTTCAGTGAATAAATTCTTTATACCTTCAGTGCTGTCTTTTGTTCTTTCTCCATAATTCTGAGATTGATTCTCTTTCAATCACCCATCTGCTGTTGTATCCAGCTACTTTGCTCATTTCTAATTTTGGAGTCATGCCTTAGTATAGCATTTGTTTCCTCAGTCTTTTCTTCAAGGTTTGAAATTCTTTCCTCACAGTGCTCGAGTCAACTTCCCCTGATTTCAAATATATTTTTCATATCCTGAATTTCATCTAGATTTCTTTCCAAAACTTCCACTTTTCTATCAAAATGTTCCTTCATATCTTGCATTTCCTTATTTACCTCAGCCAATTTTTATTTGTGGCTTCTATGTGCTCAGTAAGCTTTGTATCCATCAGAACTACTATTCCTTTGGTAAGTTCCTCTTTAAACCTGCTGATCATTGCGTGCATTTCTTTGATAATATTTTGTTTAAACTGGCT